>KE151133.1:115144-153620 GCA_000411095.1 Aethionema arabicum
ATCAGTCATCTCTCCAACGATTACTAAACTCGTCGACGTTATTACATCAATATCTATATTTTATAGATAGAGAGATATATATACACTTAACCGTTCGTTAATAGTCAACGTTGACTTTGATCCTTGTTAACCAAAAATGATTAATGTTAAATTAGTTTTATATTATTATAATGAATTAATAAAATAATATGTTAGTAGTATATCGAATATTGTGACCGGCGACGTCAATTTTTTTTAACTATTATCTTTTTTTAAGACAATTTTGTAGGAGTTAAGTAATTTTTTTTTATCAATCGTGTAAAACGAAAGTATTTGAAGTTTTATTATTTAGATTTGAAATTATGTTTTTTTAATTATTTCGTTGTATGTTTTAAAATTTATGTCATAGTTTGTAGAAGATTAGTTTGTTATTATTTTTTAAAAACAATTTACTATATTTTTAGCTGATTTCGTAAGTGTTAATTCATAATTTTGTATGATAAATTATAAAAATACAAATATACTTCAATTTTTGTATTCAAATTTTAAATCTGTTTATAGCTGGAAGTTAATAAAATATTAGATTTTTCTTGTTATCATTGGCAATTTTTATTAGGGGGATTTACAAAAATACCCCCATACAAGTTTTTTTTGTAAAAATATCCTATTTCAAGCATTTTTTGCAAAAATACTCTAACAATATACCCAACATTATAAGTGGTATACCCTCACATTTTATGAAAAATTTGTAACAACATATTGAATTATGGCATTTTACATAATTGATTTTTAAAAAAATTTCAATCAAATATTTTTTGCAAAAATACAATAACAATAGACCCAAGGATATAATTGGTAAAGTCTCATAAAAGAGCAAATTTACAAAAAATGTTTGAATAAGGGCATTTTGTACAATTCCCCTTTTTATAATTAATAACTCACGAATTTTTTTGATCAATTTTGTAGCAAATATAATATTTCAAACTTTTCAATTTGAATTTGGAATTATGTATTAAACCTTATGTTTTTATGAGTAAGTTAAAATCATTTAGATTTTTTTTATTACTTCAATAAGTTAGAAATCAAACTATTTTTGTATCTCTTTTTTGAAGATTTTTGTTTCAAAACTTTTTTTTGTGAAACTAAATTTGCAAAAATAAATCAAAAATATTTGAAGAGAATATATATAAAAATGAAAGAAAGATTTAGTCTGAAGTCAATGATTCAAAAGATGACTCATCTAATATATTAAGATTAAAGTGGACAACAATTTATGTGTTATAAACATTGATTAATCCATTAAAACACAATTGGTTCTAAATTAAAAACTCAAGATTTCTTTAGAAGATATTCGCCCCAACATTTATCATAAAAAATACATATTTAACAACAATGATCAAAGTCAAAGAAATCATAATACCTGTCTATTATTATATTTATGTAAAAAAGATATATATGTTATTTGCATCATCATATTTTTATATGGTTTACACAAAATATATTTTGTAATGGATTTTGTAATTAACTCATGATTTTCGTATAAATTTTTTTTTGTATTTACATTTTGAATATGTGAATTAAACTTAGTACACCCCAATTAATCAAAATCAAATAAATGACCCAAATTTTTTTTTACATTTTAACATTTTAAAAATTATATTAATAACAAATATGATTAATATACTATAATTATCAAAATATTAATTTAGCATATCTTGTCAAAATCATACTCCATCCGAACAAAGGCAACAGTTTAATTATCAAAACAATCTGAATACTAAGTTTTACTTACTATAACAACTCATAAATTGGACATCCCATCTCTAGCATTAAATATTTTTAGCATTTAACCCAAAATTAAGAAAAGAACAAAATAGAAGAATCGAATTTAACAGTGGATTAATTAAATCTTATTAATTATAACTTGTTTAATTAAGTATTCTAGATATATAGTTTTTTTTTTGTTAAATATTCTAGATATATAGTTTATAAATTTATCTTATAAAGTAAAACGCACATGCGTATATAAACCAATAAACGAATGTAACGTACAATGAAAAATAATGTGAAATTTAAAAATAGAAATATTAATATATATATATATATATATATATAATATATGGAATAATGGATATATATATATATATATGTTTATTAAAAAAAATAGTAATTTAAAACCAATAAGTTACTAGTTTTACTTGTATCAATTTAATACGCAAAATAAAAGATGAAACGATCTCATATCACCAACTTTTGACTTGTTGGTGCTTAATTTCTATTAATTAGTACAAACATAAATATACTTATATATATGTATTCTGTCCAAATATATATATATATATATATACATATACATATTATTGAAATGAGTTTTCTTAAATTATATATTTAAAAAAAAACTAAAAAGTGAGAATTGAAAGTAGTCTGTTTGTAATATTATAAAATAACTTCAAATTTGGATATAATATTTTGTAATACGACAAAAAATACAGTATATTATATTAATTTAATGTTATAAAAAAGCTCTCTAGTGGCTAATTAAGATCACTAAATAAAAAGTAGTTAGAAGCTACTAAATATATTAAATTCGTTTGTTGTGATTTTTGGCATCAATATCTTATTGGAAGTGCGAGACAGACAATAAATATTGCTTCTTTTTTTCCTCCTTTCTTTGATCAAAAATTGTTTTAATAATTAAAGCTAGATATATGTAACTAAAATTATAAAATAAAATAATCTCAATAATCTAATCCTTTAAGAAATTTAAGAAGAAAAAATTCAAAAAAACGACAGCCATGAATATATATATGTAAGTATCATTGAAAGATACAAGAAACTCGATCGAAAAAAAAAAAATATATAACATGTTTTGTAAAAAAGAAAAGCTATTAAATAATTTTTAAACTCATATATATATATGTATATATATAAAGGATTTATGAATTGGATCTGACTCGCACCATATAAAATATTGGAAAGACAAATTATGCTCAAACTAATAATACATCTAATTTTAAATAAAATAATTAAAAAAAACCCACTTTTAGTATATGAATCGTATCTTCTTTTGACAATCTATTTACTAATTTAATATAAGAAAAAAATTGTTTTGAAAATTTTAATAAATTTGTAAAAAAGGTTACAAAATAAAAAAAAAAACGAAAAACTACAACAAGTTGTTATCATATATATGTTCTATATATCATAATTTATTTCATGTTTTTGTTTTTGCAACATACATTAAAATTTATATTATGATAATTTATTCATTACAGAATTATTACATGAGTTGAATATGATTTGGAAATAAATTTCATATGTTTTTCAAAAATAAATATGTATATTGTTAAAAAAAAGCTAAATAATTAATTCGCCAATAAGATATGATTATCTATAAAAAAAAATACCATTAATTGACCAAACAAAATCTCACCACAAAATATAATTATTTAGCTTTTTTTAGGATACCTAACAAACCCTAAATTAATTTATTTAAAAAAACTATTTCATCACTATTTTAAAATTCCATATACATACATATCTTCTAAGCATTCTTTTGCATATAATTGACCCCAATAAAGCAATACATAAAGTCTATGAAATGCCACATTCACATTCAACTTCCACATTCTTTTTAATAAATAATATGCTAAAAAATATTAAATAATTAACATATATTATAAATTGTTTCTTTTTCCTAGGCTTATAAATAGCGACCATATCTCTCTAACCCCAAATCACAAATTTATAACATCACGAAGTCACTAACTAAACACAAACACTTTTCATATATATAAAGATTAAATATGGAGAAAAACACTAAATTTCCAATTATAGATTTATCTAAGCTCAATGGTGAAGAAAGAGATCAAACCATGGCTTTGATCCATGATGCTTGTCAAAATTGGGGCTTTTTTGAGGTTTTAATTTCATTTTTTCTTTGATCTTTTGAATTTTTTATATGATTAAATTACTAATTAATCTTTTTTGTAATTTTGTAGCTAGTGAACCATGGAATCCCTAATGATCTAATGGACAACATTGAGGAATTGACCAAAGAACACTACAAGAGATCTATGGAACAAAAGTTCAAAGACATGCTTAGATCTAAAGGCATAGATACTCTTCAAACCGAAGTCGAAGATGTCGATTGGGAAAGTACTTTTTACGTTCATCATCTTCCTCAAACTAATCTCTATAACATTCCCGACATGTCGGAAAAATATAGGTAAAATTGACTTGATTTTAAGTAAATTTGAAAAAAATCGTTAGACGCTAATCAGACAGCTATAAGGGTCTAAAGTCTAGATCGACTAGTCGATCTAGACGTTATTTAGATCTGCAACCATATAAACNATAATATTAAAAGCTTGGATCTTTATACCAATTATGTCGAATTTTGACTGATTTAACCGAATCACTGACTAGTTTGCCGTTTAGACCCGATTTTTCGAACATTGGCTTGAAGTAACATATCATAATCTTTAATAATGTATAGTAGTCAGGACCGGTACTGAATCCAAACATTCGAACTTTAAATCTTTAAACCGATAATGTCTAAAAGTTCTTAATTTTTTTTTTTCGATAGGGAGGGAATGAAGGATTTTGGGAAGAGATTAGAGAATCTTGCAGAGGATCTTATGGATTTGATGTGTGAGAATCTTGGACTAGAGAAAGGGTACTTAAAGAAAGTGTTTCATGGAACAAAGGGTCCAACTTTTGCTACAAAAGTTAGTAATTATCCACCATGTCCTAAACCGGAGTTGATCAAAGGGCTTAGAGCTCATACTGATGCAGGAGGCCTCATATTGCTACTTCAAGATGATAAAGTTAGTGGTCTTCAGCTACTTAAAGATGGTGTTTGGATTGATGTTCCTCCTCTTAAACACTCCATTGTTATCAACCTTGGTGACCAACTTGAGGTATTAAAATTTTAACTTTAATGAAAATTTGGTTTTCTTTGGTTTAGGGTTAATTCCGGTTTATTGATTTTGGGAAAGTTTATGACTTTATATCCGAAACTAAACCGAATTGTTTAAATGTTGTTAATTTCAAATGGGGTTAGTGGATTGGTTTAGGGTTTAACCGGATCTCTTTGGTTTATGATTGTATTACAATTCAATTTTATCGAAATCCGGTTTTCTTTGGTTTACCCTCGGTTTACATAGGAAAGCTTGTGACTTTATATCCGGTTTGCTTTGGCTACTCCCGGTTTAGAAAGTAAAGTTTATGACATTATACCCAAAACAAAAGTGAATTGTGTAAACATTATTAAACTCAAATTGGTCTTATAGATTGGTTTAGGGGTTAACCGGATCTCTTTGGTCATTGATTGTACTACAATTCAACTTTATCCAAATCCGGTTTTCTTTGGTTTACTCCCGGTTTATTGAGGAAAACCTATGATTTGATACCCAAAACCAAACTAAATTGTTTAAACAATGTCAATTTCGAATGGATTTACAGATTGGTTTAACCGGATCTCTTCGGTTTACTCTCGGTTTATTGAGTAAAAAGCCTATAGCTTTATACCCAAAACCAGACCAAATTGTTTAATCAGTGTCAATCTCAAATGGGTTTAGCATATTGGTTTAGAATTTAACCGGAATCTCTTTGGTTATTGACTTTTTTTGTGTGTAGGTGATAACTAATGGGAAGTACAAGAGTATAATGCACCGTGTGGTAACTCAAAAAGAAGGTAATAGGATGTCTGTTGCCACATTCTATAACCCGGGAAGTGACGCCGAGATCGCTCCGGCGCCATCCCTGGTCGGCACAGACTCGGAATATCCGAGCTTCGTCTTCGATGACTACATGAAGCTCTACGCCGGGGTCAAGTTTCAGCCCAAGGAGCCCCGGTTCGAGGCCATGAAGAACACTGCAACGGTCACTGGTCTGAACCCAGTGACCCCTGTTGAAACATTCTAAGACAATGATACTATATATATACTTAAACAAGATTGAAGGCAAAAGGGTTAGAAATTTTAAGTTATGTGATTGGTTACTTGTGTGTTTTCAGACTATAAGGTACTAAATAAAGGTCTGATCTTTAAGCTATGTTAACCAAAAAAGCCTTCATATTTATGATTCTACACTACAATATATGAAAATGGAACAAAGAAAACTAAAGCAAGTTTAATTTGATATGATCATTACACAAGAAAATTCCAAGAATTCCAAAATTTCACACAAAATAGAAATACATGAAGGAAAGATTCCATTCTCTGAAAAATTTCTCACCTTTAAAGTGAAAACAATAAAAATTTGGACAAAAACCGATTCAAAGAAACATAAGAAATTCATAAAATTTAAGCTTTTTAGCTGAAACATACCTCTGGTTTAAGCTTTTCCCCAGTTGTAGCCATTGATCATACACTTTGTTAGCTCCTGAGATTTGATTTTAGGGTTTGGTTTCAAGATTCAGGTACCTTTTTCTCATCTTTTTCATTGGTGTAGTGGTTCTTAACAACCGTTGATATATCGGCTTCAGAAGCACCAGCAAGTTTAAATCTTTCAACAGCTGAATCAAGATTCTTCTTCCAATTACTAATCCCAAGTTTAGATTCAACTTGTGATCTTTCAAAAAGCATATTCCCCCAAAACAAATGAATCTGAGATCTCATCGCAATCGCTTGTTCTTCTGCTTCTACTACACTTATCGTCTCCAAAGCCTCCCCATCTTGTTTCTTTCTCCTCTTTGAGATTTCTTCTTTCTTTGAATTAGGGTTCTTGAGATCATTCATTCTTTGTTCTTCCAACTTCTCCCACATCTCAGTTGCAGATTTCATCTTCTCCTCTGCACTATCGAATAACTTTATCGTCTCTGTTGAATCCCAATTCGACAGATCAATCTTCTGCGCCAAAGCAAATGACCATTGAAGCTTTGCCATCTCAAATTGCTGCTGTCCTAAGGCGAGCAAACCCTCATAAAAGTCCGGTTTGATTGTCATAGCATGTTCATATTGTTCCTTAGCTTGAGAATATCTCGCTTTCACCCATTCAAAAGCGGTTTCAAGCTGTCCTGCAACTACTTCTGATGATTCATCTAAAGGAATTCGCTTTCGAGCAGCACACATATGAACATTACCCCAATTAAAGAAAGCTAAAGCTGCAACTTCTTGGAATTTAGCAGCAGCTTTATCAAAAAGAGGCTGAGCTTCTTCGCTTGTCACTGTTTCTTCAAGCGCCTCTGAGCAAACCTCCATTCCCAATTCATGTAAATCGACGTGAGCTTCGGGGTCAATACCTACGTGAGATCGAAAAAGCTGAGCAAAATCGAATAACCAATCATCCATTTCCAATTCCTTAGTCTCAGGATCTTCAGAAGAATCTATTTTCTCTTTTACATCTTCCTTATCTAACTTCTCATTGCTGGTTTCTAAGTTATTATTCTCCGTTTCAGATACTGTTTCGCTCGGAGATGATAACGTTTCTAACTCAACAGCTTCTTCTTCCTCCGGTAATGGCGGCTCCTGCTCAGGACTTACATCAACAATATGCAACCTCAAGATTCCAATAGAATCAGATGAATCAGTTTCAGATCCTTTAGTTAGAAGACTATCAGCAATAGATTCAGCTGATCTAAGTTCAGCAGTTGAAGTTACAGTTACTAAATCTCCATCACTGTCTTTGTACTTTATCAAAACTGACTTCGAAGATGGAAACCGATTCCTCACTATTTCTCTCAATACCTTAAATCCACAATTCACAGGCATTTGACCTAACCTTATGTCATGATCATACACAAATTTCAATGGCCGCCATCGAATTCTCCTTTCTTGAACTGCAACATCTGAAGACTGCTCCACCTTCATGGCTTTCATATCATTTGATGATGGTTTTAACACAATTTTCGGCATTTCGGTCTTGCTTTCCGGACCATTTTCTGTAATTGAATTCGTCTGTGATCGTTCTTTAGATGTATTAGGCAACACAAGAGATCCAATAGGTGAAGGAACTCCTTTTTTGTGACCTGTACGTGAAGGTAAACAAGGACCAAGTCCAGCCACTGGACCACCTAAAGCAGCCGAAGCACCAAGAGCTGCTGGTGAAGGTCGGCTTTGTAAATCCTGATGAGGACTCAAAACAGATCTTAACCGTTTCAACATTTCCATGGCGTCCTTATGATTAGGATCTGTTCCCAACAGTATACTAACATCTTGCATAGCTATTTCATACTTTCCTAAAGCTTCAAAAGCTCGAGCTCTTCTAAGAAGTGCTCGATTAAACCCAGGTTGAACTTTAAGTGCCATTGTACATTCAGAAATCACGTTTTCGTAGTTAATTGGTTTCATTTGCATCAAACAAGCTGCACGATTGCTGTGAAATACAGCTCGGTCTGGATGATTCTTTGGAATTAGGTTAAGACCATTAGAGTATTGTTCAAGAGCAGCAACGAAATCCCTATTTTGAAATAGTTTGTTACCTTCTTCCTTTAGGTCATGAGCACGTTTTAATAGTACAGAAGAATTGAAATCATTTCCGCCATTAATAATCGGATTTGAAGAACCTGGGGTTTCAGAAGAATTCACCTGATTCGAACCACCACTCTTCTTCTTCCTCCCCTTCGATTTCCCCATAACAATCTCCCAGAACAAGAATTCACGAATCCAGAAATCAAATTATCGAAAAACAAAACCAAAATCCCCAAAATTAAGCTCAAATTTCTCGAGAAAGATATAAAAATCACCTACTTAAACACTCGATTTATAAGGAAACTCAAACGATAAAGGAAATCTCTGAAATCCAGAGATAAAAATTAACTCAGAAAAGTAAAGTGCTAGAAGATGAGGCAATGGAGATACCAAGAAGAAACCCTAAAGAAACTATCTTTTCATTATTTCTTCATTTATCTTAAGATCATTTCTTGACCGTTCGATTAGCTGACCAGTCTTAAATCTACATGATAAAGTCCAAGCTTCCACCCGACCGAGAAGGTTACATTATTGGGCTTAATAATATCTCGGCCCAATGGCAATTCAGTAATTAGATCAAATACCCCTAGGGCACCTTCATTCTGTATCACTATAAATACCGCTTTCGAGTGCTTTGTTTCTCTAAATCCTCATGCTCATGGCGACTGTTAGATCTGATTCCTCTGCTTCATGACCGCCATTAAAGGTCTAATACTGCCGTCTGTAGATCTGTAGACAGTAGCTCTATTCCTTCTCTGTGTTCATCTTTGATTTGGCTCTGATTTTGTTCTCATTTTTTTCTGATTTGGAATCTGAAACAATTTTTTGATTTGGTTCTAAATCTGATTCTCTTGCTTTCTGTTCGCCGACAAATTTCACCGGCGAGCGTTCATAGATTTGAAGCTTCAACGCATCTTTCTGCATATTTTTGAATTTGTTCTTATTTTTGAGAAAATCCTCGGGGTTATAAATCGGGCAAGAGAGAGTACGGTGTCTCTGAGTCCTTTAAGAACCGGCGAGGAAAATTGATCTGGCCGAGATATATCGTTTCGATCGTTGTTTATTTTGGTTAACGATTCGATTGTTACTCGTCCACATTTTTTGAATTTCAAATTTTGAAGAAAAAAATGATTAGACAATGCGTATGATGAGTAATTTAATCATTTTCTTCACTTTGATCTGATTGGATAATTGTAATTGTCCTTGTGGAAATTTAATTTCATTAACTGACGCATTCACTTTTCACTTTCAAAAATCATTTTCGCGTTAATTTCTTGAAATAAATTTTTATTAATTAAAAATTTTATTCTTTCTGTTTCACAATATATATATACATCTTTAAGGTTTTTTTCAAAAAATAAATTAACTTTTTATTGTTTTTTATAAAATAAATTTATTTTTATTTAGGGTTTAGGGTTTAGGGTTTAGGGTTTAGGGTTTAGGGTTTAGGGTTTAGGGTTTAGGGTTTAGGGTTTAGGGTTTAGNAGGGTTTAGGGTTTAGGGTTTAGGGTTTATTTACATGTTTATTTTGGTCAAAATATAACCATTATGCAGAAACTTTAAAATGCATATATATTAAATTCCAGGGAGTAAGAATTTGATTTCAAGTTTCGTAAATGATAGAAACAGCCAAAATGTTTAAATGTATATATGAAATTTAAAATCAAAGCGAAAAAAATGTGAAGATTAATTAAATTTTTTTGATTAAATTAATTGACAGAGTAGTGAACTAGTGATTGAACCATTCCAGTATCCAAAATGGAAATTTTATCAAATCAAAGTTGTTAACGTGTCATGCAGAATTGATCGTTATTGGGCTTACAGAAACATGGGCCTACTAAAATAAAATTTTTAACATACGGTCCATCTAATATCTCTTCCTTCCACGTAATAAATAAACAAGTATTACTCTTTGATACATATTAATTAAATTATACATATTCTTATATTTATAAAAATAAAATTGTACAAAAATTCAGGCTCCAAATTTTTCTTAAAACTAGTGATTACATATTGTCAAACTTACATATAAGTAAATTTTACATTTGATGGTCCTCAAATTTCTAGAGTATCAATAAAATTTTGAATAAAATGAATAATAATTCTTCAAATGTTACGAGAAGAATTAAAAAAAAATAATGAAACACTATTAGAGTGTCCTGAAAGCAAACAATTTTCAATGTTTAATGATAAGATAAATCAAAAATTGAAGCCAAAAAGAGACTTTTTTTTGGTGAATTACATTAAAGTAAAAAAAACTCCTCAACTTTGATCATTTTGTAAAAAAAAACCCTCAATTTTGAAAATCCATTTTTAAACCCTGAACTTTACTAATGACGTTTTTTAAACCCTCAATTTTATTAATGAATTTTTTATACTCTAGGTTAATTTTTTTTGCTAACACTACTAAATATATCCGTTAATGATATTAAATAAAACACTAAATTTAGTAAAATTAGAGAAAAACATGAAAAAAACACAAAAAAATATGAGAATCATATTTATGGTTAAATTTTTTTGTTAATTTTGGTTAATTTAGTGTTGATTTTTATGTTCATTTTAATGGTAATTTTAGTGTTACTTTTAGTGTCGATATGTACTGAATTCTAGTGTTAGTTTTAGTGTTAATACTAAAATTCATTCTAAAATTCATAATATATGACTCTAAAACTCACACTAAATGTAACGCTAAAATTAACACTAAATTAACCAAAATTATCTCAAAATTTAACCATATTTTAACCATATATATAATTTTTGTGATTTTTTTCAGTGTTTTATCATGGTTTTTTTGTGTTTTTTGTAATTTTACTAAACTCAACATTTTTTTAATGTCTTTTGTGTACATATGTAAGAGTTTTAGAACAAAAAATTAACAAAATGTATAAAAAAATCATTAGTAAAATTGAGGGTTTAAAAAACGTTATTAGTAAAGTTGAGGGTTTAAAAAACATCATTAGTAAACTTGAGGGTTTAAAAACAGATTTTCAAAGTTGACGGTTTTTTTTTACAAAATGGTCAAAGTTAAGGGATTTTTTTCAATGTCTAAAGATAAGATAAATAAAAAATTGAAGCCAAAAAGAGACTTTTTTTTTTTTTGTAATTTACATTACTTTTAAATAAATTTATCTAAAAGTAATATTCAAATAAATGCATATGGAAATTAAAAACCAGAGAGATAGTTATTAACAAAATTAACATTCAAGTTTAATTCACAAACAATTTTAAAACGTTAAAGTGTATGTGTTCATTAATAAAAGTTGGATTGTAGCGAGTAAACCCTTAAAGACTAAGATTTTTTTTCTTTTAGAAATTATTTATAAATTACGTAAAATTAATAAATATAATTATACTACCTACTAAAAAAAACAAGACATGCAAATAGAAGTATATATTAAACTTAGTTATAGACGAAAAAAAAAAAACTTATTTATATATAAATGCCTACAAATTCCAATTAAAAAGATATTTCACTAAACAAAAGAACGCAAATAAACTAGCCAATATAGTTGCTTTATTAACCCACAAAACTGAGTTAAAAAAAAAATTAAAAAACCACAAAACTTATCATTATTTACAAAAAAACCCCAACATTCTTAAACAATACTACATAATACCCTATACTTAAATCTACAACAATTACAACCCCACTCCACCACCATTAAAAGCCACCGTAAGTCTCCCAACTCTCATACCATTCCTTATCTCCTCCTCTCTACAACCACTAAACGCCACCGCTTTACCCGTTTTAACCGCTTTAACCGTTTCAACCGCTCTAACCGTTTCCTCAAAACCAAAACGCTTCGATCCACAATCACACTCTTTAACTCTACTCACAACTTCATTAGAAGTTCTTTTATAATGACCGAACCACTTAGCTTGCATATAACCGTTTCTCCTCCACGGTGGCACGTGAATCTTCACGCGCTTCATTGATCGTCTAATCTCAAAACACATGATTCTCACTAACTGTTTTAACTCATTAGGTGTTCCTACAAAGACACGTGGCAGTTGTGATAAGAGGGAAAGGTATCTTGGTGTTGGTCGGGCGATTTCGAATTCTCCGGCGAGATTTGTTTCGACGATTAAATGGTTGTTTTCTCCGATCTTAACGTCGACATATTCGTAGCTTCCGGCTGTGTTCTTTCCAAATCTTTCCCATTTTGACTTGCATAAACCTATATTTTTACATGTAATATATAGTAATTAGACTCGTTAATTATTAAAATTCATACAATATAATCCAAATAACACAATCTTATACTTGAACTTGAAAATATATATATATATATATATATATTAGAGATAGTTTTGTTACAAAAATTAGTCAAATTTGTATTTCGTTCTATGAAACATATGTAAATTAATTAGTTGTAAATTGAGGAAAAATATTAGTTATAAAATGTTGCTGTGATTTTATTGTTATCGGATATGTATAAAAAATGTGTATATGAAATAAACTACTAAATTTTTAACAAAAAAATGAACTATATTACTTCTAGGCCTAAAAGTCAAACTTAAAAATTATAATTAATTGTACTCATTAATAATTATTCATAAAATAAAATAAATTAATTGTACTCATTAATTACTTTTTTAATTAGTATATTAATCATAAAAGAAATTCTTAGTAACACAATTTTATACTTCAGTTTTGAAAGATTTTAGTTTTAAATCAAAATGCAAAACTAGTTTGTATTTTTTAAAAAAAATGTATATATCTATGTATATGATAGCTATATATAGATTTCTTACATAAAATACCCAAATCTAATTCTATATACAAATTATTCCTACTATGTGTTGATTGGTTATAAATATAGATTTTAACATATTTTATCAATAAATACTCAAAATTCGAACTATAAACTCTAGTTTAACAAAATGAACTAATTTATTAAACAATTTTATCACATAAATTATCAAACTATATAAACATTCAAGTAAAAAAATCATATAAAAATTAGTTAGATATTAATAAAATTAAATTAAATTAAATTAAATTACTTACCAGCATCAAATCCTTTATTACGTAGAAAAATCATTAATTTTCCCTTAAAAGAACAATCATGCTTCTCTCCAATTAATCCACAATAATTCTCCACCTCCTCCACAATTCTCCGCCGCCGTTCTCCGTCACCGGAGCCACCGTGAAATTCAACAATCTCACGTAAACTCTCTTTAACATCTTCAAAATCATCTTCATCAACATCTGATGAATCTCTTTCCTCCTCCGCTATTACTTCTTCCGGCGAAACTTTACATTCACTATCTATAAAAGATTCAACTAATTCCCATAAATCCGGTGAATGATTACACGCCGGACACTCACGCGCCGCCGTGACTTCAAAAGGACTAATATTTAATCTCATATATTTTTCAGGAATTTTAACCATTTTTTTTTTCTTTTAATTGAATCTCTTCTTTTGAAAATTGAGAGGATTTCTGATAGTGTATTTATAGATGGGGAAAAATTTAATTATTGATATTTTATTTTATTGTATTTTTGGCATTTATTTAAATGGTTTCATAATGTTGACAGAGACTTTTCGACGGAGTAAACGACAAAAATGGTAAAATGACAACAGAGTGGTGAAACAATGTTGAATAAAGTTAACGGCGTTTTTATTTTGTTTAACGGATAAACTCTATAATTAGGATTTAATTTTAAAGTAATTAAATTCTAATTTCAATCGTTTTTGCGTCTAAATTCATTTTTTGAAAGATTTGACTTTTTTTATTGTTAGTCAAAATAATACAGTGAATTTTTTCTAGATTTTGGAAATACAAAAAGTTAAATTAATCAGTAAAAATGATGTTTCATTTTTTTTCTTAATATAATTAATAAATACGTTTTCTTTCATGTATACAATTTTTTTTTATAGTATATACATTAATTTTATTATTTTTTAGGTAACCTGACTCATACACAACTGTTTTGATGAGTTAAATAAAGAAATGTTTTAAAATGAATTAAATAAATAGAAATATCTGCAATTGCATGTTTCTTTCCATTTTAAAAAACAAAAATCATGTAATCTAGTTTTATTTCAAAATTTCATACATTTTGTATCAATTATAATTATTATTTAATAATAAGATGAATGTAACGCAACAAACTCATATATGTTGTTTCTCAATAATTTGATTACTTTTTGTTCTTGAAAATAATATAACCTTGTATTCTTTATTTTACCAATTATTTAAATATATATCATTTACCATCTAATTAATTTTAAATATATATGTAATTAAAAAAGTACATAATTATATTTTTGGTTAAATAGAACAGCAACTTTGATAGTTTTTTTTCTTTCTTTTTTCAGAACTAAGATTAAATTTGTATTTCCTAAATTATTTTTCTGAATTTAATATGCAAATCTTCACATGTATTTTTTAACGGAAACAAAAAAAACTAATAATAATCGGCGTAAGTTAACAACATATAGATTGTGCACGGCTACGCATTAGCACGTGACATCACGTGCTAAACAGCATGAAGGCTTACGATAAAATGCCACGTGGCGAAATATGATTAGACCTAAGCTTGGTTACTTTTTTTTACTTCGGTGGATTTTGTCTTCGTTAGATTGTTGATAAAATCTTAGTGACGCGGAAAAAAGAAGCAGATGAAGTGAAAAATAAACGTCTAGATTCAATGAACCTGAAAATATGTCTAGGTTCAGTGTATTGTATTTGTTACAATTTTAAGTTGGTTGAATATAATAAATTATCACGAGAAAAAAACAAATCTTATTATATAATAGTAGAGTATGAGACGAATGTGTAAACTCAGTTAACCACTAATATATTATTCAGGTTCGGAAAAAAAAATAGTAGAGTATGATTGAGAAAAAGATAAAATTTGATATTTTCAAAATTCGAAACGTATAACGTAAAGGATTATTATATTCATATACAACAAAGATAATATATGTGGGGAAAAAATAATATATAAAATAAATAGATAATATATACATGTATAGTAGTTATAATTTATAAACATGCATTTAATTTTGTATACTAGATTTTTTAATAACTAAGGAATTGTATAACTCTATATATAAGCAATTTTCAAAATGATATAAATTAAGTACCTGGTAAACTAATCTTGAAAGGTGTTAGTTGTTACAAAACCATTACACCATAAAAAAATTGAAATTATAATAGAAAAAATAATGATTGAAGTTGTTTAACAATGTGTAGTAATCATTTGTTTGTGATTACATAGCTAAGTTTTTGTTATCAAATCTAATTCACAAATCCCAAATTTAGCATTTAATTTTAGTGATCAAATATGTCATTGAACATTATGTAAATATGGTTCTAGTGATAACTAAATTGATGAAAAATTAACTGCAATAAAATATTTTTAACTTTTAATATTTGTCCGGTGTAAGATAGTTTAGTAGTTTTCATTATAAATGTTTTTTTTTTGTTTTCAAGAACATCCGGATTCAAATTCAGCAAACAACGGAAGATTACATTTAATTTGTGTTTTAGCTAGTGAAACTGACTTATGACTTATATGATCAGCTAAAGTGACTGGTTTGTGGCCTATTTGAAGAAAAAGAACTTCATTTTTTTTGAATATACTAATACGTACCATATATTATTATATTAATTCAACTCAATAAATTTTGTAGAAATAAACATAATGTATTCAATAAGAATATCGCGCCCTGCACAAGATTCATCTACTAAATATAATATTAATTTATCACTTATTATTTTTATACATGACTTATCCATTAGAGGTGATGCTACAAAACTTTTGTTTTAGATTTATTCATAGAAACAAATAAATTAAATGCTCATAGTCCAAAGCAATTATACTAGTTTTGGAGTTTATAAAAAGACGTTTATACTTCGTGGGCCTATAGTGGGCCGATCTTTGTAAAGCCCAATAGAATCAGAATCCTGCAACTGCAAAACTTATTTTACACCAAAGTGTTAGATGATGCCAAACATATGAGTTAGCTAATGAGTATGAACAAGATCTAAAGTGACATAACATTAGGAACAAAATAAAATATGAATAATTATATATCTATACAATAGTTTTGATGAGAAATAAATGTTAGGAAAACCTAGATAGAGTCATTTTACATATACTTTTAAGATTAATTTTTGAATTTAACGACTTTATATAGATTAAGAAAACCATATTGTTTTCACTTAGTTGTAACCGACGACAATAGCAAAGTTCGTTTATTTGTCGTTTGCTCAACAATATTTTTCCATGACAGAGTTTCAGTAACCAACGATTAAAAATTCAAATTGTTGAAAAATTTTATGTTTAAAGTTTATTATTGAGTTCTATCGCCGGAATTTTTTATTGTCAAATAAATTTCATGTAAACGAACATGTTCAACAACATAATTCAACGATAAAGCTGAGAGACAAATCGCTACACCAACAACACCAAAACTAACATAAATTTATGTGGCAACCCCCGTCTTGAACAGTACCAATATATCAATCATGTAATCAATACTAAATTCAATTTTCATGAATGTGATTAACATCACTTAACAAGTTTCAAATCACTTATTTTAGTATAACCACATGTAAGATATGATTCTAAATACAAATTCAATAATTTATACATTCTAAAGTTTTAGCCTTTATTAGTATTTGTAAAGGATATGACATCTATTACTTGTTAACCTTTAATTTAAACTTAGCAAACTCATGAACAACTCTTAAATCATAAGATTATGCTACCTATATATATATATATAAAAAAAAAAAATATATTATTTGAAAGATCTTAATTAGGATTAATAATGTTCATCTATATACATATGATTATACAACAAACATGCGTCCAAGTTTTGTTACCATATTTGGTCGTGCGGCTTTGTCTTTAATTCCCTCTTTTGACCACTTCCATATATCTCCAAAGACGTGCACCAATGTAATCTTTGAGCTATAAACATATAATATATGATTTTTAAAAACGTTAACCGTTTACCATTTCACTCTTAAACGTGCCACCAAGTTTCATCTCCCCATAGAAAAAGTCAACCCTTTTTAAAGTCTTCTCAACGTGTAAACAACTCACT
The DNA here is from genome assembly GCA_000411095.1 of Aethionema arabicum. Taxonomy (NCBI): domain Eukaryota; kingdom Viridiplantae; phylum Streptophyta; class Magnoliopsida; order Brassicales; family Brassicaceae; genus Aethionema; species Aethionema arabicum. The sequence continues at coordinate 132,606 of KE151133.1, forward strand.
TTATCAAAACCAAAACGTTTTTATAAAGTGACAACACTTTGAGATATCTTAGATTTCAACCAATTTAGTTTAAAAAAAGTGGGTTCCCAATGTCCCATTTTCTACAAATTCCCCAATTCTAAACCCTAAACCCTAAACAAACCCTAAAAAATGTTATTCCCTCCTCTTCGTCTATGTTTTCTCTTCTTTCTTTTGATATCCTCGTTTTGCTTACTTCAGACGAAAGCAGATGAAGACGACGATAACAACGAAGGAAGGACGGGTCGTATCAAAGTAGACCCGAATCTCAAATTCGAAAACCCGAAACTTCGAAAAGCCTACATTGCTCTTCAATCTTGGAAACAATCTATTTTTTCTGATCCTTTTAACTTCACACTTAATTGGAATGGTTCAAATGTTTGTTCCTACAATGGAATCTATTGTGCTCCTTCTCCTTCTTACCCGAAAATTCGAGTTGTCGCTGGTATTGACCTAAACCACGCTGATCTCGCCGGTTATCTAGCCTCGGAACTCGGTTTACTAACCGATCTTGCACTCTTTCATCTAAATTCAAATCGTTTTTGTGGTAAAGTTCCTCTAAGTTTCAAACGTATGAAACTTCTTCATGAACTTGATCTAAGTAACAATAGATTTGTCGGTAAGTTTCCTAAAGTTGTTCTTTCTTTACCTTCACTTAAATTCTTGGATCTTCGTTACAATGAATTTGAAGGCAAGATTCCATGGAAACTCTTTGATAAAGAACTTGATGCTATCTTCTTGAATCATAATAGATTCCGATTCGGAATCCCGAAGAATCTTGGAAATTCTCCGGTTTCGGTTCTTGTTCTTGCTGATAATGATCTTGGAGGTTGTATACCAGGAAGTATTGGTCAAATGGGGAAAACACTTAACGAAATTATCTTATCTAATGATAATTTAACCGGTTGTTTACCGCCACAAATCGGTAATCTTAACCAAGTAACCGTTTTTGATGTTAGTTTTAACCGGTTAGTTGGTGTTTTACCGGCTACTATCGGTAATATGAAGAAATTAGAAGAGTTTAATGTTGCTAATAATGGATTTACCGGTGGTTTACCTTTGAGTATTTGTCAACTTCCTAATCTTGAGAATTTTATTTATTCGGGGAATTTCTTAACCGGTCGTGCTCCGGTTTGTGGAATTGGTTCTAATCCGGTTTTTAATGGTACGAAGAATTGTGTTGTGGGATTGGATTTGCAAAGACCGGTTAAGGAATGTTTAGGTGTGGCGAAAAAATCTGTTGATTGTAGTAGTTTTGGATGTTTTAATATTTATTCACCGCCGCCGCCGCCGGTTTTTAAAATGGCTCCTTCTGTTAGACTTCCTCCGCCGTTTTTGCCGCCGTCACCGCCGGTTTTTAAAATGGCTCCGATGTTTAGAGCTACTCCTCCTCCTCCTCCTCCGTCGTCGAAAATGTCGCCTACTTATAGAGCTTATTCTCCTCCGCCGCCGCCATATGTTTACTCATCTCCGCCGCCGCCTTATGTTTACTCATCACCACCGCCTCCACCGCCGTCGCCGGTGTATTATCCATCGGAGAAATATAGTCCTCCACCGCCATCACCGGTGTATTATCCGTCGGAGAAATCAAGTCCTCCACCGCCGGTGTATTATCCACCGGAGAAATCAAGTCCTCCACCGCCATCACCCGTGTATTATCCACCGGAGAAATGTAGTCCTCCACCTCCGTCACCGGTGTATTATCCACCGGAGGAATCAAGTCCTCCACCTCCGTCACCGGTATATTACCCGCCGGAAAAATCAAGTCCTCCACCGCCGTCACCGGTGTATTATCCGTCGGAGAAATCAAGTCCTCCACCTCCGGTATACTATCCACCGGAGAAATTAAGTCCACCACCGCCATCACCGGTATATTATCCATCGGAGAAATCAAGTCCTCCACCTCCGGTTTACTATCCATCTGAAAAATCAAGTCCTCCGCCGCCGTCACCGGTTTATTATCCGCCGGAAAACTCAAGTCCTCCACCTCCGGTATATTATCCATCGGAAAACTCAAGTTCTCCACCGCCGTCACCGGTTTATTATCCACCGGAGAAATCAAGTCCTCCACCTCCGGTATACTATCCAACTGAAAAATCACCTCCACCACCGTCACCTGTATATTATCCATCGGAGAAATCAAGTCCTCCACCGCCTGAGTATTATTCCGGTGAATATCAAAATCAAACTCCACCACCACCAAAGGGTTGCGAAGACGGTCAGCCACCACCACCACCATCACCAGACGCGTATCTTCCACCGTTCTATGCGTCTCCGTCGCCGCCGCCGCCGCCGTCAACTCATTACTAATAGTGACAAAAAAAAATGCAATTTTTTGCATTAATGGACTCACCACAATGATATTCTTTTGCCTGCGAGAACTTTAATTTGTGTGTTTTTGGTTGATTATAAAACTTTTTTTTTAATTTCTTTTGAATATTTTGTTTTATGTTTTTTACTTCTTTAATATTCTAACAAAATGGAGTATATAGTTTCAGTTGGTTACCATATTATATTAAAATGTTATGTATAAAAAATAAATAATAAACATAAACTCCCTAATTGTTTACAAGTTTGGTAGATAGATAAAAAAATGCCACGTCAGCTTATGTAGCTAGAAATGCCACGTCAGCTTATACATGCCAAGAACGTCACCTTATAAAATGGACCTACCACTTCGAAAATTTAATAACCGTCTTTTTTATTTCTCTGTACTGATAATTTTTTAGTAGCGTTGGGAACTTCGTCGGAGAATCAAACGTCGTCGTTTTGTGGTGTCCATGGCGTTGTTGAAGTCTTTCGTCGATGTTAGTCCAGAGTCGCACTTCCCTATCCAGAATCTTCCTTATGGAGTTTTCAAGCCGGAGTCTAGCTCGACGCCTCGTCCTGGCGTTGCTATTGGTGATTTGGTTTTGGACCTCTCTGAGATCTCGGAAGCTGGGCTTTTCGATGGTCCGATCCTTAAGGATGCTGATTGCTTCCTTCAGGTTTGTTTTGGTGTCCTGTTAGTTCGGATTACTAGGTAGTGTCTAGTCAAATTGCTTTCAGATATGGTAGTTGAATCTGATTGTTCGCTAAGTTTTTCGCCATTGTTAAGTATGATTGCTGCTCAAAATGGTTAGTGGTAGTTCTGGGTTGCGTCTAGAACCAACTATCTCTCCTTATTGGTTGTTGTTAACTGGATCAATTGAATTTGAAAATCTTCCGTTGAGATGCTTATTGGATGTTATGATTTAGCATCTGGTACTCCGGTTCTTGAATTTCAAACTATAATTGCTTGGATTGATGTAATTAAGGAGTTGTAGTTGTTAAATTGATGTGATGCGTAGTGTATTTGCCACACTGACACATTTAGATCTGTTCTCGAAGGAAATTAAGGTTCTGTTTATTTTCTCGTATTGTTAATGTTTAGTTTCTGTGCTCTGTTTGCAGCCTAATCTGAACAAGTTCTTGGCTATGGGACGACCTGCGTGGAAGGAAGCTCGTTCTACACTTCAAAAACTCTTGTCATGTATGCTTGTTTTAGATCTTATAGATTCTTTAAGACTATGCAGAGTGATGTTCTCTGGCTTGATGGTTTAGGGTTTTGGTATGTTTTGATGCAGCTACTGAATCCACACTACGAGATAATGAGGTTTTGAGGAGAAAGTCATTTTTTGAGATGGTAATACTATGATAGTGTAAATAGGCGACGGAGATTGTTTGAAGATTTGTCAGGAAACTTCATCGTTGTCTGATGTGAATTTTGCAGAATAAAGTAGAAATGGTTCTTCCTATGGTGATTGGGGATTACACAGACTTCTTTGCATCGATGCATCATGCCAAGAACTGCGGACTTATCTTTCGTGGACCTGAGAATAAGATGAACCCAAATTGGTGCATTTCATGTTAATTCTACTTTGAGAGTTTCTTGGTTAAGTAGTTAAACCAAAAGGCTGAATTTGCACTATGTTTTCAGGTTTAGTCTTCCCATAGCATATCATGGACGGGCATCATCAGTTGTTATCTCTGGGACTGACATTGTACGACCATTGTAAGGATATTGTTCTATCGGACTTCTCATGTATTATTTTCTGTTATTATACTGAAAATGGTGGTTAATATTCACCTATCATACTTAGAGTCATGCTTTGTGTGAGGTTTTATGCTATGGCTAATTCCATTATTATTGCTTTCTCCTAGGGGTCAAGGCCCACCACAAGGAGACTCTGCAGCATATTTTGGACCTACGAAGAAACTTGATTTTGAGCTTGAAATGGTAAGCATCAGATATCTCAATTCCGTGACCTTTTTTAAAATGATTTGCTAGAAAACTCAAGTCATTGATGCTACTTAAGCGTAACGCCAGTAACAATTCCCCCAATTTAGTGTATGAAATCATCTGTTGTTACATGTGAATAAGATATTTCAAAATCCTGAACTATTTCAGTTTGGTGAATCTGTGAAAAGACCTTCAACTATCAAAATGGTTTTTTAAATCCGGAAATTTGATAATCAAGTTTTTTGAACCCTAAACTTTAATAACCAAGTTTTTTTTAACTAAAGAATCAAATCTAAATTTGAAACTATAGTAGAAATAATCTAAACTTGGATTACATTTTTATTAAACTTTGAGATTATGGTTTAATTTAATGTTCAAAATTTGATTTGAGTTTAAAAAAAAAAACCCGTAGGATTTAGTTCAGCTTCTAAATACCATATTCCTTTTACAAAAATATGCAGGCTGCTGTGGTTGGTCCAGGAAATGAACTAGGAAAACCCATTGACGTGAACAATGCAGCTGATCATATATTTGGTTTATTACTAATGAATGATTGGAGTGGTACTTACTTTTACTTAACTTAATTTGAATCATCTTTACCCTGATCACATTCAACCGAGTTTATAAAATATACGTTGTTACAGCTAGGGATATTCAGGCATGGGAGTATGTACCTCTTGGACCTTTCCTTGGGAAGAGCTTTGGTGAGAAATTAATTTAGTTGTTTTATATTCTTCCTCCATTTTCATCTCCTTGAGCTGAACTTAACAAAGACTCTTTTGTTGTGTCTTAGGGACTACTATATCTCCATGGATTGTTACCTTAGATGCTCTTGAACCTTTTGGGTGTAAAGCTCCCGCGCAGGTTAGTAACAATTCTTCAATTCTCTAACTTACGTTTGATGCAGACTCCACCTCTAACTTACGCTTGTTGCAGAATCCACCTCCGTTGCCTTACCTAGCTGAGAAAGTATCTGTAAACTACGATATCTCCTTGGAGGTAGCATTTAATAAACTCAATGTAGTTTAGCTTTTCGTTATATGGTGATTCGAATCAAAATATTGTTTATGTTGTCTTCTATGTTAGGTTAAACTTAAACCTTCAGGCAAAGATGATTCTTTTGTATTAACAAAGAGCAACTTCCAAAACTTGTGAGTTTTCTAATCATCTTCCTCCATATAAGTGACATAACTGGTTAATAACTCTTTTTAAAACTTAAATGTGGTAGATACTGGACCATAACGCAGCAACTGGCACACCATACCATTAACGGCTGCAACTTGAGGCCTGGTGATCTCCTTGGCACTGGAACCATCAGTGGACCGGTAACATCTTTTCTAAGTTACACCGTTCGGTTCTTTAAAAATTTTGGTTTGGTTCTGATTCCGGCTCAGTCCCGCTTCAGATACATGATAAAAAGATCCAAAAAATACTCGGAAAACTGAAAAATTACCAAAAACCCAAAAAGTGTCCGAAAAACTAAAAAGTAACTATAGGGTACCAAATGCATATTGGCCGGGTCTGGTTACTACCCCAGATCCATGGATCCCGAATTTAAGATTCTATAGGTACTTTTCGTCTAAACCAAAACTAAACCGAATCGAACCCCTTTTTGTTCGATTCTGGTTTTTATGCCTAACACTAATGACCACGTAAAAAAAAAAAAATATCCGGCTCCGCCACTAGTTACACATATATGACTGATGTAAGAGTAACTCATGAAGAAACATCGATTCTTACTCAAAATCAATTGACAATAAACGAAGTAGTTCATGTAAATTCCAATATGTTTTGGTCAAGATCACGACTCGGTTTTCGATCACTCATCTAGACTCAGTTTTCGATCACTCATCTCGGATTGAACACTTTTTAACCTCAATTTCTTGTTTTATGAGCAGGAACCAGATTCATATGGGTGCTTACTTGAGTTAAGTTGGAATGGTCAGAAACCTCTTTCAATAAACGGAACAAATCAGACATTTCTCCAAGACGGAGACGAAGTTACCTTATCAGGTGTATGCAAGGTAAATAATGACTAATGCTTTTTGTTACAATGTTTTCTACTTAGAGAAATTACATTTCGGTTAACGTCGGTTAACACTAATCATGGTTTATGATTTAACCGGTTTTAGGGAGATGGTTACAATGTCGGATTTGGAACCTGCACCGGCAGAATTATACCTTCACTACCTTGATGAACAGAACCGAACCACTCGCAGGTAACTTATCGAACGTATATTTACCGGGAAAATGCTTATTTTATTCCTCAACATTTTCCAATGAACAGATTAATTTCTCAAGTATTAGCTGATCACTTTTATTTTTCACTTTGCGTTTATTGCTCAAAATCGTGATTAAAAAAAGTCAATTGTTCAAAAAAAAAAAAATACATCGTTAACGTATTTCTCTATTTAACGGTTGATTTTTTTTAATCACGATTTTGAACAGTCAACGCAAAATTGGAAAATAAAAATGAACAACTAATAGCTGAGAAATCAATCTGCTCATCGTAAATAGTTGAGGAATAAAACTAGCATTTTCTCTATATTTACCGCATTTTCTTGTAACTACGACAAAAAAAAAGTTAATTAATTTTGTTTCATTTGTAGGAAAATGGTGAAATGAAAAATGGTAATGGAATTGGTTACGAAAATATTGATAAATAAAAAAATAATTCTCAATATTAGTGTTGTAAACTTGTAATGAAGAAATAATACAACGGAACTTATTAACAACTTTTTTATATAAAAGCGACTATAATCGAGTACGAATGGGTCCCTTAATAAACGGTCGGTCGCATGGCTATAAAAATTACAATAATTGCTACTTAGTATAAATTATATTATATAGTTTATTTTGTCTAAGTTTTATTCATGAATTAAGAATCACTATCGTCACTAAATTCTTATCCATATCAAAAGAAATCAATGAAGAAAAGATCACGGAAATTTTCATCCTCGTCAACAACCACCGTTATCCATACTTTGTATAATGACCATATTACCCCTCCTGCAACCAAAGCAATCCCGATTGAAATCTCATCTCCGGCGCCGACGACGACATCGCAGACTCTGAAACCACCTCCCTCCCAAGCTAAAGATACTGCGGCAGCTCGGATTCAATCTGGCTACCGATCTCACAAGATCCGAGGCCTTTACAAAACAATCTCCTCTGTTAATCGAGAAGCGAATCGGATACAGAGCATAATCCAACGACAAGAGACTGTAGACGCCATTAGAACCGATGAAAGAGAGCGACTACGAATAAACGAGAGTTTAATGGTTCTGATTCTGAAACTTGATTCTGTTCCAGGTCTAGATCCGAGTATCAGAGAGGCTCGAAGGAAAGTGAGCCGTAGAATCGTTGAGATGCAAGAGATTCTCGATTCGATTTCAGAGACTAAAAACGAGAATCAATGGTGGTGTCACAATGATTTTGGAAACGGCGGCGTTTGGCCTCTGTATTGGGAAGAAGCGGCGGAGGAGGAAATGTGTAGAGAAAACGGCGGTGAAGAATTGGAGAGATTTTGTGCTCAGTATTTGGGTTTCAGATGTTTCCAGAGATTTCTCAAAGAATGACGGTGTTACTAATCTTCTACCTCGCGGTGTACGATACATCCATATTTTCTTTTATTTTAGTCTGTTTGTCGGTGTGTGTTTCGTTTAGTGCACAAAAGTTAACGGGGTTAATTCGGGCAAAGCGTATTTTTGTAAGTATACAGCGAAATACGCGCCGTCTTTCCCCTATGGAAACGTCACGCAGTTTTCTTATAGGCAGGAACGTACCAAAAAAATTACATGTCATGCGACCCACCCAACTATGATATACTCATATTTAATATTTATTAAAATAATATTTCATGAAATCTTGTCGCAAACGTTTCGAGAATTTCTGTTACAATAAATAAATAAATAAATAACAAAATGTGTAAAAATTTAACATTTTCATTTACCTTCTTTTCATTAAGACTTTATAACATTTATTATACTATGAACTACATTACTATTAATTTTTCCTTACTATTAGGGTTATAGTTTTACTAATTGAAAAAAATATAGAAATTTAATAAGAATATTACCAAATAATTTTAATTTTGTGTGTCATATACTTTTTAAGAAAACAAATACTAATATTGGGTTTTTGCGGAAATTTGTATTTGTCTATAAAAATAATTATGATTTCGTTTACTCTACCAAAAAAATTATCTTATAAAGTCTTAATGAAAAGAAATTAAAAATTAAATTAATTATTTTATTGTGCTAACTTCAACAATTTTATTTCCATAAATAAAGATTGTTTCCAACATAATCATATCTCAAATAAATCAAACTCTATCATAAAAATTAAACTAAAATTTATTTAATTATATATAATTCTTAGATCGAATGTGCATGTTAACATTAACAATATAACATAAACTTTATAAAAAACCAAAATAAAGATAAATACCAACTTTTTTTTATCACATTATTTTCAACACCAAGTTTTGTTATAGTACTAAGCAACACAACTACACTTACACCTCGAAACGCAGCGTTTACACTCAACTAACGACGGCTTCGCCGCCGAAGCAACGTCGCAGCCACACGTGGCAGTGCATTTTCTTTGAGCAACACCTCCCCATAAGCAACGAGCCATACAACGAAGCACCGGAACACACTTTGGACACACAAATTTCATTTGCTCCGACATGCATGTCTTGCAGCTTGTTTTTGACGGCGGATGTCGGCAGCCACCGGAGGCTACGGCGGCGGAAATTGATACGAAAAGTGTGATGATGAATACAAAGAAGAGAAGAGTAGAGAGTTTTTGAAACTTGTTGTTCTTCATTTTTTTTTTAATTTTATTTTAGTAATTGTTATTATTTATTATATTGTTGTGTTTGAGAATGTTAGGATTGCTTATATAGAGGGTTTTTATCATATTGGAAAAGAAATAGTTGATATTTTAAAATATTTAAAAGTCTTACTCATATTAACATGCATATATATATATATATATAATTTACTTACAACTAAAATTATAATTACTAGATTGATAAAATTACGAGGATTTGCAAAAATATAGTCCCTCCGTTTCACGATGTAGGGTGTTTTGCTTGAATGCACACCGTTTAATAAAATTTATACAATTACAAATATATCCCTAATTATTTAAACACTTTTTCATAAATTACTCTTGTTTTCTCTCATCTCGTCATTAAAGGTAAGGGCAAATTTGTCTATAATATCTAAAAAGCACATTGAAAACCCAAAACTCCTTAAAATATGAAACAAAAAAAAATCTAAAACTTCTTATAAAAAAAAATGGAGGGAGTATTTTTTTTAGTTTTTTTTGTAAAAATACACAAATATTATAAATAAGAGTATTTTTTTTTTGTATTTCCGAATGAATTTTTTATATTTTTACAAATTTTCGATGAAAAATGTATTTTTTTGCAAATCCTCTAAAATGATAGTCTATTTATAATATGAATTGATATTTATAAACTAAAAAATTACTGTTAAAATTTTATATGTTTAGATTGCTTTATACATCGTTCAGTTATTTTTATATGGATCGTAATTTGTATTCTATACTTTCTACTTTGACCTAATTTAAATAAATGCAATTAGAGTTATTTTGATATTTTTGTAATATAATCACAGATATTTGTTTGTGTTTATTTGTTTCCTTTGGCATTTTTCGTAATTAAACATGAGATTGATAGTGCGGTGCACCAAAGAAGCATTTAAAGTTATGCATTCATTGTTCTTGAGATGTACAATTTTCTTAAATGCTCTTTTAATTTCATTAATATATATATATATATATACACACATATAAGTATATATATAAATATATATAATGCATGCATGACTGATCTATCATAAAAGTACAAGAATTTCAAAAATAGAAATAAAAATCTGTATTTTATATCGTTAAAATAAATAATAAATTGTTTTGTATAATATTTAAGGCGAAAAATAAATAATAGTTTGTCTACAATAAAGCGAGGCAAAGAATTACACGATCATGTATTATATTTAAGGCGAATATAAAATTATGAAAATATAAAATAATTACGAATATATCTATATTTTTTTTTCTCTTCTTCAATTAATTAAATAAGTTGATGTTTGTCCTACCAGGTCTTGCGAATTTCGAATGTATAGTTGATCTCCAAATAACACTTATCATCATCATCTGTGAACTGAAAAATAATATTAAAAAGTTGTTATTAAAATTAATCGTTGGTAATTACCCTAAAAAAATTTATAAATGTCGCAATAAACATATTTTTTTTGAAAAAAAAAGTGTTTTCCCAGTATTAACAATTTTATTGTTTCAATACCAATTTAATTTACTCCCTATGTTCTATAAAGATTGATTTTTTTAATATATTTTCACATATTTTAATGAAACATTTTAAAACGTCTAATATACGCTTTACAACATTTATTATCCTAAAATTTTAGTTATAAATCATTAATTACAAAAGAATAAAATAGAAAATAATGGTCATATATGCATAAAAAACAGCAAAACATCATTCTTTTTTAAACAAAAATTAAATCTAAAAAATTAATTTTTATGGGAGAGAAAGAGTAAAATTTACTGCCAAATTAAAATGATTTCATACGCTATCCAATATTTTGATTTAAAAGAATCGAAATACAATATTTTTTCATTTATTATAAACTATTATATGTAATTTATTTAAAAAATCGTTTGAATCAATAGTGAAAGTTGGGTTTAATGTCTCGGGTTATCTAAAAGTATTCATTTTTAGCGATAAAAAAATAAAATTAATTTTAAATAATACATGTATATATATATATATATATATATATATATACCATTTTTTAGATTATCCATAATACATAAATTTGAAATTTGTTTTGTTTACCTTAGTTTTAGCTGTATAAGAACCTCTAGCGAGCATACCAGACGGTGTCGTATCTTCAGGCATTACATGATTATACGGTTCTGTTTGGGGACTAAACGTTCCTAACATCTCCTTTGTATTATCCACTAATTTCCATTTAAAAAAATTACAAAAATTAATAAGAAACACTTCTAAAATCATTAAATATATATAATAACTGGATTTTTAAAAGTTTAAATTTTGATAACCAGATTTTTCAAATCAAAATTAAATTTTAAATACAAAATTAAACTTTATTCTCAAAAGTACAATCCAATTGTAGATTAATTAATTTGTAATTTCAGGTTAATTTTTTTTTTTTAATTTTAGTTAAACAATCTGGTTATGAAAGTTTAAAATTAAAAAAAAAACTTACGTTATCAAAATTCAAAAGAAAAAAAAAGTTATTTTAATAATTCGTAGTTTTTTTTTACGAAATAAAAATAATTCAAGATCGGAACAAGGTAGGTCTAGTGGTTTCCATTTTGTAATTTCTTCTCCTTGTATCCAAAGACACTCGGATTTGAACCGTAGTGCCGACACTTAACTTATGTATTTAATTTGTAATAGCTAATTAGACCGCCTTGTGACCCAAAAGACAAAAAGATAAAAATTCAAGAAAATATCGCAATCCCTTACGACTATTCACATTTGAATGGTTAATTTTTAGTTGGAAGAAAAAAGAATGGTTAATTTTGCAGTAAAAAAAATAAGAGGAATTTTCAAAAATGTCATAATTCAAACATTTTTTTGTAAAAATGTTCTAACACTAGATCTAGAGATATTATTGGTATACTTTCACATATTATAACAAATTTGTAAAAACCTTATAAATCAAGACATTTTAGGTAATTTGTATCATTTTTTATGCAATTTGCAAAAGCCTTATATATATATATATATAGAATTTTGTAAAATGAATATATATATATATATATATGTAAATACCTTTAAGTCCGGTCTTCCAAACTTGTCTATTGTATCTAAGACCAGATACGATGTTGTTAGTAACTCGAAAGAGAATGTGAAGAGTGTACTTAGAACCTTCTTTGAGAGTAAACCAAGCTCCTTTTGGATTTGGTCTTCCATCTTCAGGAATTGTAAGAACAAGATCTTCTCCTCGATCTTCTGATTTTATTATCAAATTCAATATTTCTACGGCTGGATCTGGGTTCTCTGCATTTACAATTTTTTTTAATGAAAAAAACATTATATATATACTTGGTGAAAAAAATAAATCATTCAAAATTTGAAAAAAATAAACAGTGATTATGATTATTCACGAAAAAAAAATTATATTGTTAATTTGTTTTTAAACGTGTTTTAGGCTGTGGTGGAGCCAAAAAGTTTGTTAAGAAGATCATAACATTTTTTGGAAAGAAATATTGAATAATTTTAAAATTTAGAGGGACCAAAAATAATTTTCGATGTAGATGAAATATAAAAATCAGTCAAATTTACGTAATTCCGCCAGCGATTTTAGAATATCGCGTATTAGTAAATAAAAGTATATAAAAGTTTAGACGGATAAACAATGAATATGATTGTTTAGGAAATAAATGTGTTATCTTGTTACTTTGTTTAAAAGCATTTATAGAATATATCATACATATATGTATTAGTAAAAATAAAAATAAAAGATTTTCAAAAAATACCATAATAGATTAGCGATTTTCAAAAATACTTTAATTCTAAAAACAATGACATTTTGAATACATATTAATAAATTATAGTATTTATAGAAAAATTAGGTGGATTAGGGGTTTTTTTTGAAATTCTTACAAAAATATAAAAAATGCTTGATAGATTAATAATGATGATGATTATTTACTACATACTATCTTTTATATTGTGACTTAATTCTTTTAAAGGTTATGATAAACTAATTCTATTTTACTATAATTCATTCTATATTTAAACAAAAATCTAAAAGTATATATATTAATCAATACAAGAAAATTGAAAGTTTACCTCCGACTTCTTGAAGATCAACACTGCCTAAAAGTTGTTCTTTCCATCTTTGTAAGCTTACATCATCCTACCAATCAATTAAAATTATACAAAAATCAAATCAAATATTATAAAATTTTTGGTATAATCACATTTTAGAATTTTAGATAAATTTGACAAAAAAATGTTATCTTCTTTAAACCAAATAACAATCATTTAGTAACTAAATTTAGAAATAAATTATTACAAAAAGAGGATAGAAAAAACCTTGTCTTTCTCAAGTTGTTCTTTAAGACCAACCATGGGACCAAGCTCAAGTTTCTTGTGTTCATCATCTTCTTCGTCATCTGTTGGATTTAATCCTTTATCTGATGTTTCACCCGAAACTTCTTCTAATTTCTTATCGTTATCATCTTTTAAACCCATCTTTTTTTTATATGTTCAATCTGTTCTTCAATCTAATTCATATACTAAACAATCTAGACCGTTAGATTCGATTTATGTCGATATGGTTATGCAATTAGGTTTAAAGAAAACAACAAAAATATTCATTCAAATTTGAAGGAAACAAAAAGAAACAAAGACTATATTTTTAAGGGAATTTAAGAAGAATAGAAAGAATGAAGAAAAAAAATGAATGAGAAAAATTTGGTGTTTTTTGTGTGTGTGTGTTTAGATGAATGTTTAATTATGGAGTTATTAGAAAAGGTCATGTGGTGATCCTTAAGCCTTGTAATTTTTTTTTATTACAATTTTTTAGAAAATATGTGTAACTACTAAAAATATAATCATATATACATTTATGTAGTTGTGTTTAATACTAATTCACATTTTGAGGTTGCTCCATGTTTAAACAAAATATCGCTAATTATATTTAATACTAATTCCCAATTAGAGGTTGGTCCATATATTTAGACAAAAACCATAATAATTGTTTTTTATCGTTATTAATTTGAATTTTGCTTATATTTTTTTTTTTTATATTTGTATGAAACAAGTGTGAGTTAACAAGTTTTTCTTAATTTTTTTTTATCTATCAAAATAAACTTAAATATAAATATACAAATATAAATTACCGGTTTAGCGATTAACTTAACCAATTCTACAAATCATAACCGATAATTTATTGGGCTTTGCAGCGACTCCAGGCCCAAATCTAGAATCCACAATATAATTTGTGTAGGAACAAACTCTATATTAATAAAATCGAAATATACAAAATTATGAAATTTAATTGAAAAAAATTCTCACTATATTTACCGTGAAAATGGATTTGTCCTAAATTGAAACAAGAGAAAGAAGGGAATAAATTCTAGAAAAAATGATTTGTTATAATTTTTTTTCGCTAATGTGAGATTAATCTTACTTATATGAACCTATAACCATTAGATTTGTATATAAATTATAGTTTGTAAAATGAACGGTGTAAAATCAATATTTATATTCTATTAGACATATATAATTCAGTGTGTTCGGCTTTAAGGTTACACATGTTGAAGACATGGGTCGTCTATCATAATTGTGACACCATATGTGAATTATTTCACAACTTTATTTTTAGATCTAAAATATAAAATATTTATTAATAAAAGTTGCATAATGTGGAAGACTACAATATATATATAAATATATACATATACATATATATATATATATATATTTAATTTATCCTTTATTAAATAATATTAATGAATAAANAATCGAAACAGAAAAATTGTTCCAAATATTATAGAAGTTTGTAACTTTTAATAAAATGTTACAAATCAAATGATTAAAGCAACTTAAACTATACTTGGAAACATCAATTGTCTTCAGAAAAAAAAAATCAGTAATGGAATAATTTTGTTCAAATAAACTTATTATTTTAAGCTAATAACTTAAGTTTATTTCCAAAATAAAAAAGAGAAAAATAAAAATGAAACATAAAATAAATGTATTACAAAAATACTTTCTCGATATAATATAAAAAAAAAACATGTTTCTTAAATGGCAATAATAAACTATATGTACTTTATTGATGTTGTTACATAGACCAAATATGTTCTAATAACAGTGCATATACTAATGTAATACATTAATTTCTTTAATCAATCCAATTATAAAAAAAATACCAATTTAATTCAAAATTAGAAAATTCTTATTCAAGAAAATAAATAACATATAAATATAGAATATAAAATTGACATGGACACAAACAAACTTTCGGGCAAAATCTGATATATAATATCATAACAAGTTGACTATTTCCTAACATCTCTGTCTTTTATTTATTTTTTAATTTTTAAGGTAATTAAAATTTCTAATTTGGTATAATAATACATAGTTGATAATTCATACCTAACGCACATCTTTCGTGTTATTCAGTGATTTTCGGAGAAACCTAAAAAGAGTAAAAAAAAAACATAAAGTGGGACCCACTAGTATGGGTATGGGCCCATCTTAGCCGTCCAATGTTCTTTTATCAGCTTTTTCTGCTGGCCACTCTTTACAGATTGTGACACCATGTCTGGGCATATACATGTAAAAGAATAAAAATATATTATTTAATTTCAAATTAATTTAAATAAAATATTTTGAGTTAGAAAAAGGTAATAATAATAATTTTTAACAAATTTAGTTTTTTTTGTCCAAAAAAAAAAATTTAGTTAAGGTTGTTCTGAAAATGTTATTTGATATTATAAATCATGTAAATAATACGTGTATAAAAATTTAAATACTTGTAGTATTAATGCCTACACTAATTTAATTCTTTATTCAAACACATTAAAGTATAAATTTGTAACTGATATTTTTTTTTGAAATTATGATAATTATAAATATATTTAAGCTTATGGCATTTTCTTATCAAAAAATATTGAAAGAGTAAATATTATGGAATTAATAAATAAAATAGATATTGCAAAATTGTTGTTTTTCTATTTTTTAAACGAAAGCTAAATTATACTATTTTTTTATGGGGGATTTACAAAAATGCTTTCATTCAAGTTTTTTTTGCAAAAATGTCTTAATCAAGCATTTTTTGCAAAAATGTCATAATATTATACCCAACATTATAAGTGGTATACCTTCATACTTTATGAAAAATTTGGAAAAATGTATTCAATTAGAACATTTTGCATAATTGATTTTTAGAAAATTTCCCCATTCAAATATTTTTTGCAAAAATATCATAACAATAAATACAATGATATAATTAATAAACCCTACAAAAATGACACATTTAAAAAAAATACTTAATTAAGATATTTTAGATAATTACTTTTTTTTTATTTTAATTGGGAATTACATGAGTGATATTTTAATTTTAATATAAGATCGTTAAAACGGTGTACTTTTTGAGTTTCGACAGACCAAAAAAACTTACAGAGGGGCCCACGTTCACGAGGAATCCTACCTGGTACACACTCACTAGGGCCCACTTCATATGAAGAAACGAGTAAATCGATTAAACTAAATGCCACGTCATCATGACTTGTCACTTTTGGGGCCCATATAAAATCTAGCGGTAAATATAATACGTGAAATTATGAATCCCTTAAAATACGCTAATTAAATCCTTTTATGACTCTTATAAAAAAAGTAAAGACGAAGCTTAAAAACGATTATTAAATTCTCAATTTTTAATTTAAATATATTTTAAATGGTAAAAAAAAAATTACACTTTTGATTTTTAAATTAATTATTGACTCTAATAGTAAAATTTGCATTCTCTTTTTCAGACAAAATGAATTTCGAATTTGTTAAATATGATTAAAATCGTGAAAGGATATAGTCATTGTGTATACTTCAGATCTTGTTTATTAAACTATTTATTTAACACGTAATTTGAAATTTAATAAGAAAATATGATTATAGATTATTAATTATTAAGGCACTTATAAATATTGGAGAAAAAAGAGTTTCACTAAGATTTTTTTTATTGAATTAAGCCTAAAAATTGAATAAATTTATATTGAATTCCTAATTAAAGACGTAACCTTCAATTGTTTTTAATTCACGGCCGTTTTTTTTTTTTCGTCACGGCCGTTAAGTTATTCATTAATGTATAATTTTTTTCTGATATTTATTGATGGAATTGACAAAGAACTTGCAAATTCTAAATACTTTTAACCAAGAAAAACTATGTATATATAATTATATTGATATTGATGAATTTTTCTAGGTATACTATTTTTTACAACGGTATATATATATATTGTTTTAAATCTAATCCTGAAAATTTATCGTACGTATTGAGGATTATTAACATTTTCAAAATAATTATTTATCATTTAAAAAAATATATTCTTACATCACATAGAATTACGAGCGATAATTCAATTTACGGTTTTTTTTTCACAAATTGTAAAACTTTAATGTGAAATTTATTTCTTGTAACGTTCATTTTTAAATAAAATTGAACGTAAATAACATGAAAGGTTTGTTGTAACGTTCATTGTGGTCAAAGACGTACGAAACGAACGGTTTTTTTTGTAACTTTAATTTAATTTCGATAAAATAAAATAAATATATACAAACTTTAAGAAATAAAAATAATTACAACTTGAGGATTAATGGTAAGTGATGATGTACTATATTTCTACGTGGCATGAGGTGTAAAATAGCATATAATTTTAAAAGTTGTAAGCAAAAAAAAAAGATTCTTTCATGTGCAATTTTCATCATCATAATTTTTTTATATTTAATTAAATAATAAATATTTTAATATTAAATATAAATTTTAAAAACATTTTCTTCTACTATAAATAGTTCTTCTTGGTCATATATCTTCATTCATCAAAACACTCTTTTCTCTTCTCTCATTTTCTTGTCTTAAACTTTTCATCTTTAGCTTTTCTTCATCTCCAAAATGGCCACTGTTGAGGTATATATTTATAGATCCATCTATTTAATTTTTATTTAAACTATATCTATTTTTTAATTTTAATCTACTTTTTGATTTGATTTATAGTAAAATCTCTTTAAAAATGAAAGAATGATCATTTATGCATAATATCATGTATACTTTCTATTTTATAAAGTTTCAAAGGTTTTACATTATTACATAAAATATTTTAATTATCGAATAGTTTTTTACTATCTATTTATTAAAAACTAATTAGTAAATATTTTATCTATTTTTAGATTCTTTTTTGTAAAAGCTAATAAAGATTTACATGTAGATTTTGTTTTCTTTGTGATATACTTATACATATTTCATTTATTATTATAAACAATAGTAGTAAAGCTACTAATTAAATATAGATAAATTAGAAGAAAAAAAAATTGACCTACATTAAAAAAAATCTTTCGAAGCTTCGAAATTAATTTTAAAACAATAAATTTTATGAAATATAATTAAATCGTTAACCTAGTTATCACAAACTTCTAGTTGTTTCATTCCATGTGACATAAACTACATGCCGTTTCAGCTGAATAAAAACCGCAAACAGTTTTAACTAGTAAGTGTGTTTTTGCTTAAACTTTTAATTTCCTTATAGGTTGAACAAGTGACTGCACCAGCAGTAGAGAACGTTGAGGTACCATCAAAGATCGTTGAGGCAACCCCGGTGGAGACCGAGGTGCCCGAAAAGGTCGAAGAAGTGGCTGCGAAAGAGACAGAACAAGAACTAGTTGTTGAAGAAAAGAGCAAAGAAGTAGAAGAGAAAAAGGAAGAGACAGTAGAGGAAGCAACAAAAGAAGAAGTTGTGTCTGAGGAGCCTAAGATCGAAGAGGCCAAGGCCGAGGCCCCGGTTGCTGCTGTCGAGGCTGAAGCCCCGGCTGTTATCGAGGCCACAGAGGAAAAAAAGAGTGAAGAGGCCGAGGAGGAGAAGAAGACCGAGACTTCAGAAGAAGTCGCGGTCGATAAGGTTGAAGAGTAAAGTGTTAGAAGAAAGAGTTGCAAATGTTCTTGTACTATGTAACTTTTTCTTTGATCTTGTTTGGTTTGGTGTCTTAATTTAGTTTATGAATATTTCATAAATGTTTTAATATTGTTATGTTATGTTTTATTGGTTTTTGTTATGATGAATTCATGTGTTTGGATATTTACTCTTTCACATTTTAGAAACAGTGTTTTTAAAATAAAAAAAATGCGTAGAATTATTCAAACTTAGAGGGTATGCTTACTTTTTTAATGTCATTAGATTCGATCTTAGGTAGAGAAAAAAATTTATGTTTGTTAAAAAAAATAGTATTTATTATCAAAAACCAAATTGTTAGTTAAACCAAAAAAAATGACGTTTCGTTTAAAAAAATTTATAGGTTTTTTTTAATTCATTGGTTGTATATTAATAAAATCCTACTCCCTCTGTTTCATTTTAAATACACTTTTAGGTTTTTGTTTTTGTTTCAAAATAAATTCACTTCTCAATTTTCTAGAGAAAAAACACAATCTATTTCCTTTTTTACCCTTATTTTTTGCACATTCCCAAAATCTTTTTAATTAAATATTATTGAAATAAAAATATTAAATAAGGATAAATTAGTAATTCTATATGTCTTCTAAATTATTGTGAAAAAACCTAAAAGTGTATTTAAAATGAAACAGAGGGAGTATTAAAAAGATGGGTTGATCTTTTGTTTTGATAAACAAAATATATTTTTATGTTTCAATATCATGAGTTATATAAACATACAAATTTTCAAAATAACCAAATTTTTTAAAAAAAATGTAATTATGGATTATAATACACAAAAATTTTCAAAATAACAATTATTTAAAAAAATCATAATCATGTGTTATAACCCACAAAATTTTTAAATTAACCAATTTTTTCAAAAAAGTAATGATCATATGTTATAACCCAGAAAATCTTCAAATTAACTAAATTTAAAAAAAATAATCATGAGTTTATAACCCACAAAGTTTTAAAATTAATCTAATTTAAAAAAAAAATCATAATCATATGTTAGAACCAACAAAATTTACAAAATAACTAAAAAAAATATAAACATAGGTTATAACCCACAAAATTTTAAAATAAACCAAAATTTTTAAAAATTCATAATCATAGGTTATATAAACCACAAACTTTTCATAACAACCAAATTTTCAAAAACAAATCACTATGAGTTATAATCCTTATTTTTAAAAAAAATGCATGATTATAATCATGACTTATATTCATAAAATTTCAAATTAATAAAACTACAAAAAAAAATATAATCATGAGTTATAAACCCACGATATTTTAAAATTGAACAATTTTCAAAAATTACATAATCATGGGTTATTTTCACAAAATCGTCAAATAAACTAAATTCTGAAAACAATCGCAGTCTTAGGTTATATATATTCCACAAAATTTTCAAATTAACCAAATTAAAAAAAAAAATACATAATCATCGTTTATTATCCACAAATTTTTTGATTAACTACATTTAAAAAAAAAACATTTCAAAACTATTGTGATTTAGCTAGTGATGAGCCATATTATATGGGCCCAAGCCCATTCTTTATTTCGTGCGATTAGTGGGCCGGGCAGTTGCTAAATACTAACAATAAAAATATATAATTCACCGGACTAATAAAAATAAATATATAAAATGTGTTAAATTTTTTTTGGCAAATTGCAAAAGCATAATGATAACGAAAGGATATGTTAGATATTGTCTGTCCTAAAAAAAGATCGTTTAACTTTATATATTCAACTATATGTAAATTTATGATTTATTCTAATTTTCTTATTAAATATGACATGCCATACATACATACATACATATATACATACATACATACATACATACATACATACATACATACATACATACATACATACATACTACATATATATATATATATACATACACATACATATATATATACATATATATATATATATACATACACATACATATATATATACATATATATATATATATCTATATATATGTGAAA
>KE151133.1:161998-173818 GCA_000411095.1 Aethionema arabicum
AATTCAATTTTTAAGGAACTCCAACTTCTTAACCATTGGAGATGCCCTAACCAATGGGCATATAAATATATACTATATTTATTTGTATCAATAATTAAAAAAATTAAGATTAAAAATAAATAACTGCAAAGTTGGTATATAAAATTATAAAAATAGGAAAAAGGTACCCCGTGACATAACCCATCAGGTCATGTCAACACTTAAATAAGCAAAAAAATGTAAGTAAAGAAAATTTGCGAGTACCTTTATCTATCGATGTTTACCCCTTGTTCCATTTTATAACATTCTTATTATAATTATTATTTTAATAATAATTTTATTATATGATCGAGTCTTGCAAGTTGCAAATTTCTATATAAAAATAATATATAATAAAATTTTAAATCTCAAAATTTAGAGTTTTGGATTATTACGTATATGATTATTATGCATTGGGCTCATGATGGGCCTAATGCATAATAACGTAAGCCCAATTAGAAATATTTTGGGTAATTATTTTGAGTTTTTGAATATCCTATGAAAACTAAAAGTTTAATAGATGATTAAATCTTAGCTAGCATAGTAGCATTGATCAATTTATTGTAAAATTTTTTATTTGTATACATTATTAACTTTTATATGTTTTGAATATATTAATAATTAATTAAATCTAATTGATAGTACTATTAATACTCCCCATTTCGAAGTTTTTTTTAATTTTAATTCTCATTAGTTCTTAAAGCCATTATTTTCATGTGTGATTAATTCAATTTTTGTCCCTCGTCGAAAAAAATAAAATAAAATAAAGTGCGAATCAAATGAAATCGAACCTTTGATAAAAATATAAGACCCATTAGATATTTGGCCCATTTACAAGGGCATTTTGGTCAATTCCATAAAATTAAAACTTCAAACAAAATCAGAATATTAAAAATATGAGAAGCGAAAACTCGATCGAAAATATAAGTTTTAAGATTAATAATATAAAAGAAACTGAAAATATTTAATTAAAAATTAATTATTTATAATTAGACAAGTATATAATAATAATCTTCATGTTACATTGACGACATATATTTTCTTGAGCGTCATTGTGAAATGGAAAATATAATTTTCAACGACGTTGAAATATATATATACATATATAATTTTTAGTTGAAATTATAAAATAATTTTATATATATAACGTTGAAATGTCTATGTAATGTTAACAAGTAGCTTAGCTAGTGTCTCTTCGATAACTCTTCGAAGCACAAAACTGAAATATGCGACGCGGAAAATAGTGATTTACAAAAATTAATTTGATTTAAACATATACTCTTTAGTAACGTGTTATTTAAATTTATTTTAAATACTACTATTATTCTTGTATTATAAAAATTAATTTTATTTTCTTAGTTTTTTTTTCTATTCCTTGTGTACTTTAGTTTATATACATGATATATTTAATATATATATATATATATATATATGTATTTTTTAGTTTAGAAAAACAAAACGTGAAGTCAAGATCTTGTATTTATTCAGTACACTTTCAATTTAAACACAATTATTTCTTACTAAAATCAAATAAAAAATAATTCTAAAAGTTATTTAATTATTTATTCAATATTTTCTAATACGTGTAATTTATGAATTAGAAAGTTTTTTTATACCAACAAAAAGATAATTATTTATTCAAGGCCTTTGGCATCGATGCAATTTATGTGGTCGACAAACTATTTTTATTCTGATTAATATTTATAAAAATAAATAAACTCTTTGTACTATTTCTGTTTTAAAATTCAGTATTTTAATTGTATACGTAATTAATTATAAAGAATTATAGTATAATCTCGCATCGAAATTCTGACATAGTTCTGTGGGCGACTAACTATGGCAGTGAAGTGTTACTGTGAACTGTGAAGTGAAAGCTCGATTGTGTAAAGTTTTGAGTATTTAATTTATTTATTAAAATTGATCATCAGAAAAACTCATGGACCGTTGCTTTTATTGACTTATATGACACTAAATTTTCATTAAGTAGTCAAACAAATTGCATATTTATTATAAAATTAATTGTTTTAAAACAAAATTTGAAGTTATCGTGTTTTCGTTTCATAGAAAAAAAAAATCTTGGTATGAAAAAAAACTTTATCTTCCATAAAAAACTTTATTTTTGTTATGTAATGTTAGGCCTGAAAGTTTTTTTAAATACATTAATTTATGTATATTTCTCAAATACATATTTCATACACATATTGATTAACCAAATTGCCCTCAAAATTCATTTATTTAACCTTAAATTGAATCATTGAACTTTAAATGTAATCGGTAAACTCAAAAATTAATCATAAACCCCTAAAATCTAACCATAAAAATATGTATTTTTGTAAAACACACATTAAATTAATTAATGTATTTTAGAAAAAAGAATATCTCTGATGTTTGATGTTATAGTTTTTACTTGTAAAAATTAATATTTATATTTTATATGTAACTTTTTTTAATCTTTTGTTAGATATTTATTTATATAAATTATCTAAAGAAGGCAATCTAAAAAATGATTAGTGGAACTGCATAAGAATATTAAAGCACTAGAGTATTTAATTAATATTATTTTATAAACTGATTTTTATTTAAATATGTTATATTTCTTTCGTCTGATTTTGATTATGTTTGTTGCTTTTATTTAATGAAAAAGTGTTGTTTAGTTTTATAGATTATACCTTGTTTTTATAAGGTTAAAACAATATTTAATGACACTTGGAGTGACCACTTGATATTAGTTTTTTTT
Source organism: Aethionema arabicum (assembly GCA_000411095.1). Taxonomy (NCBI): domain Eukaryota; kingdom Viridiplantae; phylum Streptophyta; class Magnoliopsida; order Brassicales; family Brassicaceae; genus Aethionema; species Aethionema arabicum. The sequence goes on from KE151133.1 coordinate 164,754, forward strand.
TTTAACTTGATATTAATTTTTTCATAACTTGATATTAGTTATGAAATTTTTGCTCATATTTACTTTCATTATAATATTTTTCACATCTTTTATTATTAAAGTTTGTTTTTTCTTGCAAATTTAGCATACCTATATAACACGTCTCCTAATTTTATTGCTCGCTTTACATTTGCTTATGTGAAACTTGTAATATTTTTTTCCCACATGGAAACTATGTATATTAAATTTGATTTTTCTAATTACGAAATTAAGGTCAAGAGTTTATGCTTTCTTAACCGTTTTCTAAATTAATATATTTAATTGAAACAAAAATAAATATTCGGTAAGATAAAAACTATTTCATTTTACTGATATATTTCTTATAATCTATAAATTTTTATTCTCTTTAAAATTTATTATTTTTGTTGTTTTAAAAATATGAATGTTAATACAAACATAATTCATAACTTAAAAATCGAGTTTTGTAAAAATTATTGAATAGCTAATCTATACTAAAATTCTATAACATTTGTAAAGTAATTTTTAAATGTATTTGAATAAACCGCATCTAAAAGATATATAAAATTATAAATAAGTCTAAATAAATCTGCATTTTGGAAAAGAAAAATATGCATATAAAATATAATGGTGAAACTTTCAATGAAACATAGATAATAAATCTTATAAATTAACAATATGATTATTTTGTATGATATATTTATAACTATTATTTTTAGTATCTAAAATTTTGCTTTAATTTGCTAATGTATTTTTTTTTATTAACAACTTAATATTTATCCGCATGCATGCGCTGTGTATTTGTATATATACTATAAATTAGGGATATGAACACATCTGGTTAATCAAATCTTAACAATATTATATATATATATATAATAAGTTTTAGCAATATTGAATATTAATATCTACAATTATATAAAAAAAAGGTTGTCTAAAGATGTGTGAAATTCATTGCAAGGCTAGTCCACATGAAATCCACCTGTAAATTATAGAATATAAACACAGAGATTTTGAGTATTAAATACATCAGCATATATACAAATACATTATATTTATGGATATATTGTGAAAATTTTCTCATTTTGGTAAACATTGTATTAAAATTTTCGTTTATTGTCAAAATATTTAAATCTAAGCAACAATTTATATGAAAACAATATAATTTTTCTTACCATTATTTTGAGTAAGAAAAATTATGGTAAGAAAAATATTTAAATCTAAGCAACAATTTATATGAAAACAATTTTCTCATTTTTATGAATTTTTCTTAAGAACCACTCTTTTTGTTTCATAAAGAAATATGTTTTGTTTTTAATTTTTGTTTCATAAATATGGATTTCTTGAGATTTTCTCTATATATATGAAGTTGATATTTCCTAATTATCCTCATTGAGTTATTGATTTTTTTATTTTGTGATTACCACAAAAAATAAATAGATTATTATTAATAATTTATTTATTGGTATGATACAAAAATAAAAAAAAAATTATAAATTATGAAAAAAATAGAGTATTATTCCCTTTATTTTTTAATTCTAAAATGTTGAGGACCGACAACCTAATATTTATTTTTAATATTCATGATATTTCGTGAAGTTATCATATACTTATAACAAAACATAAAGTATATTCACAACATGCTCACTTGTAAAATGCGTTGAAAATGCAGGAACCAACTTTTTAAGAAATAAATAAAAATAATTAAAAATTTAAAAGATCATTGTTTTGAAAGAATGTGTTGGCCACAAAATAATGTGTTTCCTGCCTGGCTATATCTGGACAGTTAATGATATTCCACGAGTTAAGGTGTTATTTGCTTACCATTTTCATATAATTAAACCCTAACTTATGCATTTAGTCGGTCCATTAACTAGATAATATAATTGACAATTATGCATTATCTTTCAATTTAATACATTCTTCTACAATTGTGCAAAATCAATTTAGATTACTAATAAAAAAAATAAACATTTTACTAAAACTTGGCTTAAAACATTATTTTTTACGGAATATAATAATATCATTTTAAATGTAATACTCCAATTCTAGTTTCATTTTTTTTTAATGACCCTGCCTGTTTTTGTAGCTTGACCCCAATAAATAGAAAAAAACCAAAAAACATTGCAATTGTCTCGTTCGTTATTAAAAAATTGATTTAAAATATAACTAATAAAACCGTGATAAAAAATATTCAAGTTGATTTAAATTATCACAAGAAATTGATTTAAATTGATTTAATATATTTTTTTACTCCGGTAAAAAATATTTTTATTTCTGAATCTGAAGATTTCCATTTAATGAGTTATATATATTTAGTGTTATTTTTTTTATTTTAAGATTTATAATTTGTTAGAAATTAATTTTAATATTGTATGAATGAGAACAAAAATACAATAAAAATCGAAATAATTTGTAAGAAATTTTCTGAATTCATCTGAATAATGTATCGACTGTCAAATAAAATCTAATCAATAACCCTAAAGTAAATCCAATGAACCTTAAATAAACTCATAAAAATAAATGAATATAAAAAAAAATCATCAATCAAACAATTGAGGGCATCACCGTTTTGCAAATATAAATAATTTTGCTTACTCATCTTTATTTGACTAGCCCAAATAATTAATAAAAACTGCCGACAATATTATACTAAAATAGGAAAATTGAAAAACTCATTTATTTTGAGCAAACATAATTGCATTAGCTTTTTTATATATCTAAAAATATTAAATAAATATTAAGTCAACCATTGCTAAATCTTATCCTTTATGACGATGTGGATACCCAATAATAAACTAATTGCAATTCTTACGCCTATTGAAAAACCCCAAAATTACCACAAATTATTTAAAAAATCCAATCAAAATATGTATAAAAAATATTAATTATATATCAAAAAAATTAAAATGTGATGCCTATTGTTACATATAAAAATTTGAAATATAACACGTTATTGATTATTGAACAACGTTAATTTTTAATAAATGAAAAATAAAGTTTTGTAATCATATTTAGAATTCGGTAAATGTTTATTACAAATGACCCTTAATGATGAAGTTGTCTTTGATTAAAATTAGGTATATATATGTCTTTTGAGAACATCAAAAAGACTCATTTTAAATGTTTGATTAATATCTTAATTAGATCATTAATACAATACTTAACAAAATTAATTATTAATTATTTCTTTTTAGTTTCTTGCAGTGATGTAAGGCATCTTTCATTTTCGGTTCCTCTCTTCCCATTACCTAACCATTAATTATTATTTCAATTTTATAAATGTCATCATTTGATAAAATAACACATATATAGATATAGTACAATATATACATACATCGATTTTTCACATATGAACATAAACACTTATGTATTAGTGTACTCTTCTATTTCTTAAAGTAAAATTTATTTTTAGTTTTGTTCATTAAAATTGGGGGATTTGCAAAAATGTCCTCATTCAAGCTTTTTTTTGCAAAAATATTCTAATAATGCATTTTTTGCAAAAATGTCCTAACTTTATACCCAACATTATAAGTGGTATACCCTCACACTTTCTGAAAAATTTGCAAAAATGTATTCAATTAGGGCATTTTGCATAATTGATTTTTAGAAAATTTTTTCATTCAAACATTTTTTACAAAAATATCATAACAATAGACCTAAAGGTATAATTGGTAAACCCTACAAAAAGGACACATTTGCAAAAGATGTTTCAATTAAGACATTTTAGATTATTCCTCATTAAAATTTATATATATTAGATGTTAAAAGTTTATTAAGTTTTAAAAATTTTAAATTGCTATTGGATTTAACATTTTTAGAAGTAAATGATTTCATATTTTCTTAGAATCAATATTACATTTTTTTTTATCGTGACATGTAATTTATATATGCATGTAAAATATGTTATCTATAAAACAAAAAAAAAATTGTATTTCTAAAATATTGTCTAGACATTACATCTATCGTTAGATGCTTAGCCTTTATTCATCATCTAACGAAAGTCTAAAATATTATTAAGATAGGGGAAAAAAACATGTGCCCATGTCATAATGTGTTATAACATAATCTCATAGTTTTGTCTTCATGAGTCAAAAAAAAAACAATAATTTGAATAATTTCATTGTTTAAGATTTGACTTTGAACCATACTCTTACGAGAGCTTGTGCCGCCCATTAATTTTCTAATTAATATTATTCACTAAATTTCCGTTAAAAATACCAAAATTATTATCAATATGTATATAGCTTGAATTATTGTAGATTAATTAGTTAGATAATAACTATTGTTTTTTTAAATGCTATATATATACGACGGTCAAATTGTTTGCTAGTTTTTTTTTTGCAAAATCGGCAATGTTCAAATTTTATGTATTTCATTGCAATATTGGTTATAATAGATTTATAACAATTTCAAAAAATTTATTACAATACCAAAAATTTACAGTTAAATATCGTTTATATGATATATTATTTTTGTTAAATTTTTTTATGTAAAATACGTATATAAATTAATTTTAAAAAAAAATCAACAGTAAATGTACAATATATATGATACGTTGGGATTGAAACAAATTTAAAATTTGACGTCAACAAATAAATATTTTAATAATGTTTCACCATTTTATGACAAGTGGAAGTGTCCATTACCACCTAAATTATATTAATCAACATTTAAATTTCTTGATTATGTAATCAAGACGCCCTAACCGATATAATTCTAATTATTTTAATCCCTTATCTAAGAATCGAACACATTAATTTTAAAATAAATAAAACTATATATTAAAATTATATTGATAATAATTAATATGTATATAACATTGTATTATTGATCAAGTTGTCATTCCATGTTTGGTCAACCATGGCCTTTGGGATACTCCTAAGGATTCCATATAGATCCCAATTATTTAATTTGATACCCTTCATGATTCATTTTTTTTTTAATTTATTGATTTCTACAACAACAAAAAAGTATTTTCTTGATACATGTTCGTGTATTATTATTTTATTTATTTAATTTTAAATAATTTGTAAAAAGTGTAAACATTAATTAATTTAACCCTACATACCTCTATACTTTCTTACCTATAAAGTTGAACATAAATACATTTTTAAGTCAAAAGATATACAATTCGGTGAGTTTATTTCAAGATTCCTAATTCTATTCTTAGAACAATAATTGTTCATATAATTTATAAGTATATGTAAATATGTGGGTGAAAAGTACTATTGAATTCATTAGTTTTATTCACATATATAGTAATTGTGAAAATATTTAATAAAAAAATTATTTTTTAGATATTTCACAAGTATATTAAAACTCGATTTAAAGATTTATTATTTTTATGTATATTTTCTATGTTAATTTGTTCACATTGAACATTGTAAAAATTGCTTTGGATTATTATGTTAAAGATAATTAAACGTGAAATATCATTTATCTTGATCTCAAATATTAAAACTAATTAATTAATTATTATAAATTCATCCTCTCGAAATGACCAAGTCAACGGCAAGCGCGAATCTCTAGTGGGTCCCACAAGTGTCACGTGCCAACAAATTTGGGCCCTAAGATGTATAAATGAAGCTAGTCCGCCCAAAAAATATGATCCATCCAATTTTATTTCTAATTAATATTTTATTTATATGTTTTTCTCAAAATGTATATAAATTTTATTAATTTTTTAATTTATATAAAAGATAATAAAATTAAGGGTTTACCACTCGTTCTCTTCTCCTTTTTTTTGGATGGGACTTCTCGTTATTTTCTTTTTCTTAGCTATTCCACAATCTTTGGATGTGTACACCAAGTTAATTTTTGGAGAAATTAAAAAATATCAAAATATGGAAATCACGAAGAAATAAATGTGTTTGTTTACTTTTTTTTAATGAAAATATCAATTTTAATTGAACTACTGAATCACGAATGACAAAAATAAAAATTACAGTATTTTGATTTAAAAAAATGAATTAATAAAAAAACGATGATATAAAGTCATTAAATTATTTTAAATTTTTGTTGTGTTTATATAATATTAATAGGTGGGGAAACGACTAGTTATGCACGAAGGCTATCAATAAGACGTATTATATAATAAATGGAACAAAATATGTGTAGATATTAATTTTGATATAGTTTTATAATATGTATTTGATCATTGTTTTAAATTATAATATCATGAAATTATTATTAAAAGAAGATATACTATAGTGACTTTGCTTTTGAGATATGTTGTTTATTATTTATTTGATCGTTTATAAATCTAAATAAAATATTAGTAGATTTTTTATTTAATATAAAGTAATTTTTTCTATAGATATTATAAATAAAATACTGATTCTACAAATATAAAAAAAGTACAATCGAATTTAATTTCTTATAGATTAAAAGATTACTTTCATATTTTACTACTCATATAATATATCAGAAATTTTTATAACTTTTCCAGGCTTTCAAAATTGACTTTGTTTTACCAAATCTGGGATTATAATATATAAAGAAATTACTGAAAATGAGTTGTTTTTCGTTTTTTCTTCTACTTTTTTTTCTCAAGAAAGAAAGAGAACCGTTGAAGTTGCAAGGCTCTAAATTTCTAATTAAAAAAAAAACTTAATCTTTTCATGAAACACATGTGACTTTTACAAGACACTTTTTTTTGCTATTTATATAATTAATTTTGTTTTTTTAAAACAAAAAGTAAAAGACAATAATCATAGAGAAACATGACTTATATTAGTGGCGTCTAAGAATCATACATTTTGAACCATTAAAATCTCAACCTAGACTTTTCCATTAACACAAGAAGAAAGTTGGTGCATTTATGTAATTATACCAAATCTATATAAAAAAAATTGTTTCAATTTTTTCAACAAAAACCTAAATTGGCTTTTATTTGTATGATATTAAACATTTTTTTCATATAATTTAAAGTCTATTTTCACACTTTTTTTTTCCAAAAAATTTATACGAATCTTATAATAGAACATGTCCAAAATTTGGAAAAAAATGTTAAAATCTTGTGGAAGATCTCTGTAGGAGATAAATGTTTTTTTATTTTATAATGGCATTTTTATGAAAAGACTAACAAATATAAGAAAATATTTTTAGCACTAATATAAATATATATATAGCTTTGTTATAACATTTACTTCTGAATTTTGTTTTCTTTTAAATAGATAATATTATTTATTCCTTTCTAATAAAGATATAACAAAACTAACAGACATATGATTTTTGTTTTTGTTTTGATATTATATAAGAATCTAAAAATATGAGATTTTGTAGAGCTAGGATACAAATTTGAAGCTTTCTGCCTTTCTCTATAACCATATCTTGCACTTTTGATTTTTTTTCTTCAAATTATAAAAATGAGAAATTATCATTTATTGTTATTTTCCAAATATAAAAAAAAAGTAAAAATATTGTTATGTTATACGGGACAACATAATGGACCTACAAGTAGAGGTGGATATTAAGCAAATGATAAAAACAAAATAACGAAAAGAAATGTGAAAAATATATCCCTTATTTTGAATTATTTTCTACTGAAATATTTAAGAACGGACCACACTTTTTTTTTATCACATGTTTATTTAAGAAATAAGTAAGAAAAAAACATTGGGTTAAAAAAAAGTAAAAAAAAAACATTAAAAATAAATAATAATGGGTGAAATTGATTTGGTTGAATCCATGGAGTCTCTGACAAAATGACTAAATGACTTTAACTTAAGTTGAATCTTCAAAACCAACAGTTCCAAAGTCAGAGGAAGTGGTAAGATTTCTCTCTCTCTCTCAAATATTTTTAATTTATTTATAATTTTTTATAATTCTCTCCCCAATCAGACGACACTCATCAGAGACTTACACATGTGTCACTTTTTTTCTTTTTTATTTCATAAATTTTAAAATTATTTAAAAACTTTTTTTTATATAAACTTCACTATAAATAGATGCATTTTAGACTCCAAAATCCAAATATGAACACATTCAACCTCACAAAATAAACCAAAAGCATCAAACAAAGCACCCTTTTTCTCTCTTTTTAATTTTCCACTAAAAAAACCCCAAAAAATAAATAAAATATAAACATTTCATTCATCTTCTAGATATGTCTCTTCCTGAAACTAAATCTCAAACACTTCTTGATGCTTGGGACTTCCAAGGCCGCCCCGCCGACCGGTCCAAAACCGGTGGTTGGTCCAGCGCCGCCATGATTCTCTGTAAGTTTTTTTAACCAAAATTCACAAAATATTTCATATAAAATTAAAAGTTTCTTTAACTATTTAGTTAATTATAAAATTCTTCTAAATGGGTTTGATTTTTTTCATTTATACAAATAATTTTATATTAAAGAAAGAAATTTTTTTTTATATTTAGTTAATTATAAGTTTTTTCAAATTGGGTTAGAATTTACTTTTTTTTTCATTTTCACAAAAAATTTATAAAGATTAAATCTTTGTTTTACCTATTTAGTTAATTATAAGTTCCTTCAAAATGGGTTTGAAATATTATCATTTTTCACAAAGAATTTTATAAAGAAAGTTAAACATTTTTTGTACTAATTAGTTAATTATAAGTTTTTACCAAATGGGTTGGGTATTATTTATTTATTAATTAATTGTGAATATTATGAAGGTATTGAGGCGGTGGAGAGGCTAACGACGTTAGGTATTGGTGTGAATCTGGTGACATATTTGACCGGAACTATGCATTTAGGTAATGCAACGGCGGCTAACACCGTTACCAATTTCCTCGGGACTTCTTTCATGCTTTGTCTCCTTGGTGGCTTCATTGCAGACACTTTCCTTGGCAGGTTTGCTCCATTAGATCTATACTCTCTCTTTTTTTTACATTTAAACCTGAATTTTTTTAAAAAATATTCAATATATAAATATGTAACAATGATTCAAATAAACGTATATACGAGTTTTTTTATCATAAAGTTTTGAATCATTAGATTCATGTGACTTGTTTTTGTTAACAAATCAAATTTTGATTAATCATCACCTTTCCGGATTTATTACGTTATATATATATATATATATATATATATATAATAATAAACT
>KE151133.1:208420-224607 GCA_000411095.1 Aethionema arabicum
TCTTGAATCTAAACATGAATCTTTTGATGTGTGATATGAGTTTAGACAGGACTGGTCTTGAATCTAAGCAATAGTATTTTTTGAATGTGATATGAATTTAGGCTTGATCAATCTTGAATCTAGGCAGAATCTTGAAGAATCTAGGTAGAATCTTGAATCTAAACATGAATCTTTTGATGTGTGATATGAGTTTAGACAGGATTGGTTTTGAATCTAAGCAATAGTATTTTTCTAATGTAATATGAATTTAGGCTTGATCAATCTTGAATTTAGGCTTGATCAATCTTGAATCTAGGCAGAATCTTGAAGAATCTAGGTAGAATCTTGAATCTAAACATGAATCTTTTGATGTGTAATATAAATTTAGACAAGATTGGTCTTGAATCTAAGAAATTTCTATTGACTTCTGACTATAAATTGTGCATCATTTGTTTACAGGTTGTGGTGGTAATAGGCAATTTCGCAAGTGGAGCAGACATAAGCAGAGACATAAGTGGTGTAGCTAAAGAAGTTCATATAGCATCAAGATCAAATCCTACTGAAACATACGAAAAACTCTCTGAATCCAACAATCTATGGCTTCACTCCATGGTAAAGAAACACAAAGAACATAACCATTACTTGATAATCTTTGATCTAGTAGAAAAAATAAGTCACATTTGCTCAATTTGATACGTTTTTGTAGATTGAAACTGCTCGTGAAGATGGATCAATTGTTTTCAAGAATGGGAAGGTTGTAAAAGTTGATACTATTGTGCATTGCACTGGTTACAAGTACAACTTCCCATTTCTTAATACTAATGGCTACTTAACCGTTGAAGATAACTGTGTTGGACCTCTTTACAAACATGTTTTTCCACCGGCTTTGGCTCCTGGTCTCTCCTTTATTGGTCTCCCCTGGATGGTTAGTCTCATTAACTCCGTTTTCTTTACATTTGAGGCATACATAACATATCAGTAACCATAATTTCTTGTTTTTTTTGGGTATTTTTCGGTTCTTGAGGTATTTTTTTTGGTTTTTCTGGTATTTTTTTAGTTTATCGGATACTTTTTCGGGTTTTCGGGTATTTTTTCAGATTTTCTTATCAAATATCAGAACCGGAACCGAACCGAAATAGTTAAAGATTCTATTGGATCATATAGTCATGGAACCGAAAATATCGAACTAAAACTGAACGAGTACCCGAATGTCCATCCCCGATTCCTATCTAATTGAAATTTGTTCATGTGTTTTCGGGTATTTTTTGGTTCTTCAAGTATTTTTTGATTTTTTGGGTATTTTTTCAGTTTTTCGGATGATTTTTTGGGTATTTTTTGGATCTTTTTATCAAGTATCTGAACTGGAATCGTAACAGAACCAAAATATTCAAAGACTCTATTTGATCATATAGTCATAGAACCGAAGAACCGAAAGTATCGAACTGAAACCGAACGAGGATCAGCCCTGATTCCTATCCAATTGAAATCTGTTCATGTGTGTTTTGATTAGTTATTTCATGACATCTACACATCCTAGTTCCATATTTTATAAAATCCAACTTTTTCAATATGTTTTTGATAAAGCCAAGCTAACACTTTTACTTTCTTCCTCTGTTTCTATCAAATTTCAGACACTACAATTCTACATGTTTGAGGTACAAAGCAAGTGGGTAGCTGCAGTTTTATCAGGTCGTGCAACACTTCCTTCACAAGAAGAAATGCTCGAAGATGTTACAGCATTTTACACAATGCGTGATTCTTTAAACCTTCCTAAAAGATACACACATAGACTCGGTAAATTTCAAAGAGAGTACTTAAATTGGATTGCAGAACAATCTGGTGCACCACCTACTGAATCTTGGAGAGAACAAGAAGTAGATGGAGGATACAGAAGACTTCTTACACAATCTGATACTTTTAGAGATAATTGGGATGATGATCATCTTATTGTTGAAGCTTATGAGGATTTCTTGACTCAGAAATTGATCTGTGAGCTTCCTTTGAACTTGATTGAATCTGAAAGATGATGATTGATGATGATTGATGATGATGATTGATGATGATGATGATGATGAAGGTGATGATTTGCACTGTTTCTGTGTTTATAGGGATGTTATTTTTGTTGTGGTTTGTTTTGTAAAAGGTGTAAAGGTTTTCTCTTTGGGTTGATTTTGAAAACCGTGGGACCTAATTGTGAAATTAAATAAGATGGGGTTGTTTTTTAAGATGTTTCAATAGTGTAAGGGCTAGTTTGTTAAAGCTAATAAAATTTGGCGCTTATTCTTATTTAAAAGTTATTTATTTCCTCAGTTCCTCTGTTTTTTTTGGGTTTTGATTTTTAAAACCGTGGACCTAATTTGAAATTAAATAAGGTTGGGTTGTTTTTTTAAGATGGTCAATAGTGTAAGGGCTAGTTTGTTAAAGCTAATAAAAATTGGCGATTATTTTTAATTTAAAAGTTAATTATTTCCTCTGTTTTTATTGGGTTTTGATCTTTAAAACCGGTGGACCTAATTGTTATTTTAAATAAGGCGGGGTTGTGTTTTAAGATGTTCAATAGTGTAAGGGCTAGTTTGTCAAAAAAAATAAAATTTGTAATTGTTTCCTCTGTTTTCTTTGGGTTTTGATTTTTAAACACTGTTGGACATAATTGTGAAATAAATAAGGTGGGTTGTTTTTCTAAGCTGTTCAATACTATAAGGGCTAGTTTGTTAAAAATAATAAAAATTGGTGATTATTTTTAATTTAAAAGTTAATTGTTTCCTCTGTTTTCTTTGGGTTTTGATTTTTAAACACTGTTGGACCTAAGTGTGAAATAACTAAGGTGAGGTTGTTTTTAAATATGTTCAATAGTGTAAGGGCTAGTTTGTCAAAAAATATAATGAACTTGCCGATTATTATTTTGATTTAAAAGTTAATTGTTTCCTCTGTTTTATTTGGGTATTGATTTTTAAAACCGTGAGACGTAATTGTGATTTTAGATTATTTTTTAAGATGTTCAATAGTGTAAGGACTTGCTCTCGTTGAAAGAAAAAAAACCCTGGGACCAATTTATTTTTAAATAAGGCGGGGGTTGTTTTGTTAAGAGTTAAATAATGTACGAGCTAATTTGTCAAAACTCAGTTTATGTTTATAATAAAAATCACGATTATTTTTTATTTTAAATTCAAATGTTATTTCCTTCTTTCCAAAATATAAGACATTTTAACGATTTTTTTTAATTATAAGAAATTATAAAATTTTAATCAAAGTATCTTTATTTTTTATTCTTATTGTACTTTTTACTAAAAAAAATAAATTATTTTTTTATCATTTACTGACATGTGTATTAAACATTATAAAAATAAAATTAAAAAAAGGGGATCCCGCCAAAAAAAATATTATATTAAAAAATGGAATAAATATCGAAGTTATTACTCCATTTTCACGTTTTATAGTATATTTTTTAACATTTGAAAAATAACCGACGTGCTACGCAGGCACATGTATATTCTAAAATAATTATCGATAATTGAGCTAAAATTTTTTAATACCAATTATGTAAAAACAAGTTTTTTAATTCTGATTTTACACTTAAATTACTGTTTTTCTAACTTATTTTTCACGTTTCCTTTCCATTTTTTAAAATATTTTTCAAAAAACAAATTCACAGTATAAATTAACGAATAAGAACAGTTTTCTTTGACTATATTTTGACCATGGCAATTATAACCAACTCTCTTAATGTAGCTGTGATCGGAGCCGGAGCTGCGGGGCTCGTGGCGGCACGTGAGCTTCTTCGTGAGAGTCACAACGTCGTCGTTTTCGAGCAACAAAAAGAAGTTGGAGGTCTTTGGGTTTACACTCCTTGTGTAGAACAAGATCCGCTTAGTCTCGACCCGACCCGAACCATTGTTCATTCGAGTCTCTATAACTCTCTTCGCACAAATCTACCTCGAGAATGTATGGGGTTTTCCGATTTCCCCTTTGTTCCGATACCAGGAGATGAATCTAGAGATTCGAGAAGGTTTCCGAGTCACAAGGAGGTTTTAGTGTATCTTCAAGAGTTCGCTAAAGAGTTTGGGATCGAGGAGGTGATTCGATTCGAGACGGAGGTTGTTCGTGTGGAGCCGGTGGTGGAGAATGGCGGAAAATGGAGAGTGAAGACTGTGAGATGCGGTGGTTTTACGGAGGAGGTGTTTGATGCTGTTGTTGTTTGTAATGGACATTATACAGAGCCTCGTATTGCTCAGATTCCTGGTAAATTTTGCCTTTAGATTGGGTTTTTTACTTTTTACCTTTAGTTTTGGGTTTATCTAGGGTTGGGGGAAAAAACCAAAACCGAAAAACCGAAGTGAACCGAAAAAAAGGGTTTGGTTCGAGTTTGGATTCCATTGAAAAGTATCTATTGGATTTTAAATTCGGTATTTGTGGATATCGGATAGTAACCGGATCCAAACCAAGATCTATTGGATAGCCGAAAGTAACCATAATTTTTTTTGGTATTTTTAGGGTTTTCGAATACTTTTTTTTGTTTTTTTGGTTTTTCGGGTATTTTTTTAGATCTTGTTATCAAAAATCTGAACCTAAAGCGAACCGAAATCTTGAAATATCCTATTGGATCCTATAATCATGGAACCGAAAAACTAAAAGTAACAAACCGAAACCAAACGGATACCCCGAATGCGCAGGCCTAGGCTTATCTTTTGAAAGATTGAGATTTAAAAATCAAATTGAAGTGGTTTTTAAATCTCAATCTTTCAAGTTATCGTTTTTTTTATTAATTTGGTTGCAAGTAAGTTTTTTTCCGTAAAAACCAAAAAAATGAGAGAACAAAAAGCCGGATTACGAAAAAATTAAGGTCCAATAAATCAAATTAAAAGATAGGGGATAAAAATCGGATTTTTAAAGATTAGAGTTTAAAAAACCAAATAAAAAAGCGGATTTTTTTTGCAAAAAGGGAAAAAGTTACGAGACTGTTTCATTTTAATCCCAATTTGATTTGGTACTTGTTGCTTTTTAATTTGGATTAGTTCATGTTCTTAGTGATAAATTTGGTGTCTATGATTGGATTTTAGGGATAGATTCATGGCCAGGAAAGCAAATCCATAGCCATAATTATCGTGTTCCAGATCCATTCAAAGATGAGGTACGTTGTAAATGCTATGAACATTTTTTTTGTATTCTTGTAAGGGTTTATGGTGAAACGATCCTTTTACTTTTTTTTTTTTACCAAAACAACCTTCATCTTTTAATTTGGTCTTTTATATTCTAATCTTTTAAAATTTGGGGTTCTGTCCCTCAACTTTCCCGTTTTTGCAAATAAATCCTCACTCAACCTACTTGATCTTCATTCGTTGTGATGGTTGCTAGGGAATTGGTACATATGGAAGATCCGAAAAATAGCCGAAAAACTTAAAAATTATCCGATAAACCGAAAAAATATAAAAAAAAACAAAAATATATTTGAAAAATAAAAAAAAAGATTTGCAAAAATGCCCTCATTCAAGATATTTTTTTGCAAAAATGTCTTAATTCAAGCGTTTTTACAAAAATACTCTTAACATTAAACCCAACTGTATAAGTGGTATACCCTCTCAATTTAGAAGAAATTTACAAAAGCGTAATGAATTAGTGCATTTTGCATAATTGATTTTTAAAAATATTCTTATTCAAACATTTTTTGCAAAAATGTCATAACAATATACCAAATGGTATAATTAGTATACCCTTACACAAAGGATAAATTTGCCAAAAAGACTTGAACTAGAGCATTTTGCATAATTCCCGGGAAAAAATACTCGGAAAACCAAAAAACCAAAAAAAAATACTCGAAAAACCGAAAAAAATACCGAAAAAAGTATGATTACTTTTAGTACCCAATGGATATTGGTTCGGTTCCGGTTACTACCCGATATCCATGGATCCTGAATTTAAGATCCACTAGATACTTTATGCGGGCTCTGCTTCGGTTTTGAACCCTTTTTTCGGTTCAGATACGGTTCGTTTCTTCGGTTTCGGTTTTTATTCCCGGGTGAGGGTATTGAAAAAAAAAATAGAAAAGGTGAGGGGTAAAAAGTAAAAACGGGATTTCGAAAAAATCGGGGTTTAAAAAATTTAATAAAAAAGTGAAGGTTTTTCTTTGTAAAAACAGAAAAAGTAAGAACCGTTTCAACATAATCCCTTCTTTTAACCTCATAGATTAACATCTTATTCGTTGAACTAAGTTTACTCCATCTTTGCTTGGTTTTTGAAGCTCTGAGAATTAATCTCTCATAGCTGCTTTTGATATATGTTTGCAGGTAGTAGTAGTTATAGGATGTTTCGCAAGTGGAGCTGACATTAGTAGAGACATAGCAAGTGTAGCTAAAGAAGTACACATCGCATCTAAAACAACTGAATCAAATCTACACAAGAACCTTCCTGGTGTGAACAATCTATGGCTTCATTCTATGGTAAGAAAAAACAAGACAAGAGTAATCTTAACCCAATACATGACACTTAACAATGGTTTGATGTAGAAATTTCATTGATGTTTCGTTTGTAGATTGACCATGTTTGCGAGGATGGCTCGGTTGTTTTTAAAAATGGGAAGGTGGTTTATGCTGATACTATTGTACATTGCACCGGGTATGTATTCCTCTGTTCTGTAGTTTCATCTAGGGTTTGGGAAAAAACCCAAACCGAACCGAAAATATGGTTTGGTTTGAGTTTGGATTTTGATAAAGAACCGAATGGGTTTGATTTTTTAAATTGTTTGGGTTCGGTTTGGTTTAGTTTTAAACCAAATCCGAATAATTATACCTGAATAAAGTTGATTACTCTAAAATTATTTGATTGAAATTATTTGTAAAATAAATATGTTTTAAATATTTAAATTTGAGTATTTAGAGCAATTTGTTTGAATATTTGAATTTGTTGAGTTCGAATAATTTGGATATTTGAATTTTTTGAGTTTGAATAATTTGAATATTTGAATTTTTTTTATGCTTTTTAATTAAACAATTGATTTACCATTTTGCAATAAAAAACTACATTATTTGTCCAATAATTATTACATTATAAACTGATTTAACTAAAAAAACCGAACCCAAAACCAAACTAAACCGAACTTAATTTAGTTTGGTTTATTTGGTTACACTTTTTTAGAACCAAACTAAACCGAATAAGCCTAAAACGAGATCAAACAAAACTGAATTTAGTTCGATGTATTTGGTTACACTTTTTTAAAACCAAGCTGAACTGAATAAGCATAAAACAGAATCAAACAAAACCGAATTTAGTTTGGTTTTGATTTGGTTACACTTTTTGAACTGAACCCGACGAAAACCGAACAAACCGAACGTCCAGCCCTAGTTTCATCATCAGTAAATTAGTTTATACCAGTTTAATATGCGTTAAAACGTCGATTTGTTCTGCTTATATGTAGGTACAAGTATATGTTTCCGTTTCTGGACACTAAGGGCTATGTCAGCATTGACGATAACTGCGTTGGACCACTTTACAAACATATTTTTCCTCCAGCACTTGCTCCTGGTCTCTCCTTCATCGGCTTACCATGGCATGTTAGTCTCAAATCAAAACTCTCTTTCTTTGCTTTCGCTAATTTTTTCGATTTTTCGCCATTACCTAGTTTGATCTTTATTGTCATATCTTAGGCGCTACAATTCTATACATTTGAACTACAAAGCAAATGGGTAGCTGCAGTTCTTTCTGGTAAAGTTAAGCTTCCAACACGAGACAAGATGATGAAAGATGTTGTAAGATTCTACACAGATCTTGAACTTAAAGGTGTTCCCAAGAGATATACTCATCGGTTAGGTGATTCTCAGGTATATATATGTCGGGAGAACGATCTATTTCCCCACGAGAAGTATCATATACGATCAAATGTCTCCCGAATCATACCCTCTCGCTAGAACTCTACGAAATGTAAATTTCGAGATCTGATTCCCCATAAACCGACAATTTTCTCGGTTAATGTGGTTTTCCTTTGACCACGAAGCTTAACCGAATTAACCACGAACCTTAACCAATTTTGACCCGATTTTGGGGAAATAGATCGTATATGATACTTCTCAATTTCAGAATCATCGGTCTCGATTATATCGTAAACTGGTTGCTGATTTGAGTACTCTCTGATGATTTATCTTGCAGGCTGAGTATCTTAACTGGTTAGCTGATCAATGTGGTTACTTGCCTCTTGAACATTGGAGAGAACAAGAACATTATCTTGGACTTATGAGAGTTTTTACACATTCTGATACTTTTCGTGATCTATGGGATGATGATCATCTTATTGCAGAAGCTTATGCTGATTTTGAAAAACTGAAACTGAACAGAATTCATAAATTTTCAGAAACTTGAGAGATAGATCTGTTGTTTGAGGTGCATTTGATTCTTCTCCTGGTTCTGTTTCTTGAGCTAATTTAGGAGAGTGTGTGTGCTTTTGTTACAATATATTAATAAGGGGTTAAATTAGTAATATTGAAATAATGTGAGGGTTAAGTTGTAAAGTAACCTCCACAATATCTTATGTTTACTCTGTTTTTTTATGTGAAACAAAAAATTAATGAAATTGAATATTTTTGTAATTTGTTTGTCTTTTTTCGGCAATTTTTTTTTGTTATTTGTTTTTTTCCCTTTTTTGTTATTTGTTATTATTATATTTTAAAGATTTTTTTTTTAAAATTTATATGATATGATTTTTTTATATGGTATAATATTTTAATTTTATTTGGTGTACATTCCATAAAATATATAGTATAAAATCTTCTGAATATTGTTGTTAAGATATAAACCTAAAATTAAATTAAATGTTTTATTGGAAAAATTGGAGTTTTCTCTCGAAGCTTCCCTTCTAGGGATTCAATCTGCGACACCGATCGAACACAAAATCAAGCACTAAATAGACCAGAAACTGATCAGAAATCTTCTATTGTGTCAATTTCTAGTCTTCCTAATCCAAATCCCACACTCGATCATCTATGGGGACGGAAAGAGAAATCTGGCGAGCACTTCAGGAGCTGAAAATCGGATAGGACAAAACGGCATGGACTCTTCATCGAGATGCACAATCCCGTTTTGAGAAGGAACACCGACTTTGCCTAGTCGCAAAAGGACTCAATCCACAACAGCAGAACCCAGCTGGAATCAAGGCAACGATGCCCAGGTATTGGAATCTAATTGGAAAGGTCACTGGTCAAATAAACGATGATGGTACGGTAAACTTTTACTTCGATACTGAGCATCATCTCCTTACGGTACTGGAAAATGCTCCTTATACTTATAGAGGTTGGATAGTGGCGATTGATCGGTGGAATAGGATGGAATTTCCTCAGTATCTCAACAGTATTCCTTTCTGGATCAAAATCCTAAACTTACCGAATGTCTACAGACGCAGCCAAATAGTGGAAAGTATTGCTGCTCATCTTGGTCAGTATGAAGAACAAGTGATACAAGAACCAACACCGTACAGAGAAGCTGAAGTCTGGGTAAAAGTTAGATTTGATGCAGCGAAGGAAATAACTCTGGCACGTAAGGTCAGGATCATGAATGTTGGACCGGAAATTGAACTGCAATTTCGATATGAAGGTCTTCAAAAATTCTGTACTACATGTGGAAGCCTCAAGCATAGCTTTGAGTATTGTCCAATGTGGTTTTCTCAATCAACCCGGATAAGGCACCAGGCCCTGATGGATTCAGTGCAGCCTTCTTTCAACAACACTGGAATGTGGTAAAATCAGCTGTTATTAATTACGTTCAATTATTTTTTGAAGAAGGCCACTTAGATCCTGATATGAACCATACGAATATATGTCTTATCCCCAAAACTGAATCCCCAGCCACACCAAAAGACTATAGACCAATCAGTTTGGCCAACGTTAGTTATAAAATAATCTCCAAAATATTAGTAGAACGGCTCAAACCATGGATATCCTTGCTAATTTCAGAGAATCAATCAGCTTTTATCTCTGGAAGATTAATAACGGAGAATATCCTAGTAGCACATGAACTACTACATTCACTCCATGCTAGGAACAGATCATCTGATTTTATGGCTGTTAAGTTAGATATATCTAAAGCTTTCGATAAAGTAGAATGGGAGTACTTGCATGCAATTATGTCTCTGCTTGGATTTAATGAAACATGGAGAAATTGGATTATGAAATGCATCACCACAGTTACTTACTCTGTCTTGATCAATGGCTGCCCCACTGGACACATCAGACCACAGAGGGGTCTCCCGCAAGGAGACCCTCTTTCTCCTTTTCTCTACCTGATCTATACTGAAGGCTTGTCTGTTTTGATCAGGAATAAAGTACAGCAACGTCAGCTCACAGGCTATAAGGCAGCTAGAGGAGGTCCAGCCATATCTCACCTTTTATTTGCTGACGACTCGTTACTTTTTGCGAAGGCAACAATTGCAGAGGCTCATCAATTACTACAAGTGCTATCCACTTATCAAAAAGCCTCAGGACAAGAAATAAATTATCGTAAGTCAGCAGTCAATTTTAGCAAAGGTACGCCAGAACATATTAAACAGCACATATGCCAAGTGATGGGGATATATAAAATAGGGGGATTTGAGAGGTACTTGGGGCTCCCTGAAAAAATAGGAAAAAGTCGGTTTGATTCCTTTTCTTACTTAGTACATCGAATCACAAGTAAATTAAATAGCTGGTACTCAAAGCTACAAAGCCCTGCTGGAAAAGAGATCTTAATTAAAGCTGTAGCCACTTCATTACCTTGCTATGCTATGTCTTGTTTTTTATTACCTAACAAACTACTGAATATGATAAGTGCAGCAATCAGACAATTCTGGTGGTCCTCTGGCACACATCAACGGAAAATAGTTTGGGTGGCATGGAAGAAAATAAATCAAAGCAAGCCCCAAGGGGGTTTAGGGATAAGAGACCTGAGACACTTCAATCTGGCTCTCCTAGCTAAGCAAAGCTGGCGTATTATAACGAAGCCAACATCCCTACTTGCTCAAGTATATAAGAGTAAATACTTTGGCAAATCCAATTTTCTTGAAACCACTAACACTCGTAATGCAAGCTACGTACGCATGGAGGAGTCTCATTCAAACACAGCCACTGCTTCAACAGGGAATACGATGGCGCATAGGCAATGGACAACAAATCAGAGTATGGACATCTAAGTGGTTACCTACAATTCCATCAAGACCTCCAACAGGGCCAGGTCAGTATACCAATCCCTCACTCACTGTTAATGATCTGATCTCAACTCATACAGGAGAATGGAACCATGATTTGCTCTTACAGCATATTACCCCAGATGATATAGAACTTATCCTGCAGTTAAGACCATCTCACACGAACTATCCTGATCATATTTCGTGGTTATACACCCCTACTGGAGAATATACTGTAAAATCTGGTTATTATATTCAAAACCACCAATCACAAAATCAGGAGCAAAGCCAAAGCCAACCAACCCCCAATCATGAACTCTATAAAAAGATATGGAAAATGGATGTACCACCAAAGATCAAGCACTTCTGGTGGAGAAGTGCACATAATAGCCTCCCGGTAGGAGTAACACTTGCACGACGAGGATGTTTTTCTGACCCTCAATGTCCAATGTGCGGTGAAGAACTAGAAACTGTTAATCACGTTCTTTTCTCTTGCAGAGTTTCCAGAGAGGTTTGGTTGTTATCCCCAATAAGCCACGAATTTTCAAGAACTGATGAAGCGCAAGCATTACAGGCTAACTTACACGTACTTTTTGGGCTACATACTCCACATTCAACATGACCAATTTATTTGCTTTTATAGGATGGAGGCTATGGAAAATGAGGAATAATCTCATTTTCAGGCACAAAAGAGAGTACATCCCAGATGTCATCAATAAGGCTGTGATGGATCATAAAGAATGGCAGGACTCTCAGCGAAATCAAGTAACGCAAAATCAGGACCACCGAGAGCAACACAGGGTGGAGGCCTTAAAATTGCATGGACCACAGTCTCTTCAAGAAATTATGCAATCACATCGGAAACTCTGTTGTATTGTTGATGCAGCTTGGACTTCTCATGATCAGAAAATTGGAATCGGTTGGATCTTGTATCATCAAAGCGGTCAGGAAATTCTACAAGCTAAAGCATGTCTGCACCCAACATCGTCCGCAACAGAGGCAGAAGCAGTAGCAATACAAAATGCAGTCAAAGAGCTCACAAAACTAAGATTCCAGAATACTGTTTTTGCAGGAGATTGTAAGGCTGTCTTTGACAAAATCACTTTAACAGAAGATCGATCAAAGTTCAACGTGTGGTATCGCTCAGATATTGCAAC
Organism: Aethionema arabicum; assembly: GCA_000411095.1. Taxonomy (NCBI): domain Eukaryota; kingdom Viridiplantae; phylum Streptophyta; class Magnoliopsida; order Brassicales; family Brassicaceae; genus Aethionema; species Aethionema arabicum. The sequence continues at coordinate 220,694 of KE151133.1, forward strand.
AATGGTGCACGACATATTGGAGTTAGCTAAACCAGTAAACTGTTTTTCTTTTCAGCACGTTAATCGTAAACTTGTATTAAAGGCAGATAAGCTAGCCAAACAGGCCAGATTGTAAAATTCTCAACCTACAATAACCTGGCAATCCTTGTAATCGCACATATTAATAAAATATCCTCATTTGCTGGCAAAAAAAAAAAAAAATTAATATAAATTAACATCACGTTACATGTCTCTATTATAAATTATGAATGGAAAAATTATATGATAAAAAAACAAAAACAAAATCAATAGTTTAGTTTTGACCAGTGGCAACTAGCAAACATTTTATAATATTTAAATTAACAAGCTTAATTAAATATTTGTGTTAAAAAACTTTTTTTATTTTTATTTTTTCCCCTGTTTTTTTTCTATATATAATTAACAAGCTTAATTATACAGTATAAATTAAGTAATGATCAGAAAAAAAACTAAGTACTGTAATATGAACAGTTATCGTTGACTATATTTTCACAATGGCGGCAATAACCAACTCTCTTAATGTAGCTGTGATCGGAGCCGGAGCTGCAGGGCTCGTGGCGGCACGTGAGCTTCTTCGTGAGAGTCACAACGTCGTCGTTTTCGAGCAACAAAAAGAAGTTGGAGGTCTCTGGGTTTACACTCCTTGCGTAGAACAAGATCCGCTTAGCCTCGATCCGACCCGAATCATTGTTCATTCGAGTCTCTATAACTCTCTTCGCACAAATTTACCTCGAGAATGTATGGGTTTTTCCGATTTCCCCTTTGTTCCGATACTAGAAGATGAATCTAGAGATTCGAGAAGGTTTCCGAGTCACAAAGAGGTTTTAGTGTATCTTCAAGAGTTCGCTAAAGAGTTTGGAATCGAGGAGGTGATTCGATTTGAGACGGAGGTTGTTCGTGTGGAGTCAATGGTGGAAAATGGCGGAAAATGGAGAGTTGAGTCTATGAGCTCCGGTTGTTTTGCAGAGGAGGTGTTTGATGCAGTTGTTGTTTGTAATGGGCACTATACAGAGCCTCGTATTGCTCAGATTCCTGGTAAATTTTGCTGAAACAAGTCTAGTTTCCTCCATTGATATTTGCTTGATCTGGAATTTAGGGGTTTTAATTTGTTTTGGTACTTCTTGGTTTGGTTCACTGATTTTGGATTAGTTGATGTTGTTAGTGATAAATTGGTTTCACTGATTTCATTTTAGGGATAATTTCTTGATAAAACTAGTCAAATTTCCTCCATTGATGTCAGCTTAAACCGGAATTTAGGGTTTATGATTTGATTTGGTACTTCTTGCTTTGGTTCAATGATTTTGGATTTGTTTATGTTCTTAGTGATAAATTGGTGTCTATGATTGGATTTTAGGGATAGATTCATGGCCAGGGAAACAAATCCATAGCCACAATTATCGTGTTCCAGATCCATTCAAAGATCAGGTACGTTGCCAAATGCTATAAACAACTTATTTATGGAATTAGTTTACTCCATGTTTGATTGGTTTTTGAAGCTCTGAGAATTGAAAATGCATAATCTAGCATAGATGTTTTTGGTATGTTTGCAGGTGGTAGTTATTATAGGAGGTTCTGCGAGTGCAGCTGACATTAGTAGAGACATAGCAAGTGTAGCTAAAGAAGTTCATATCGCATCAAAAAAAACTGAATCCAATACATACAAGAAGCTTCCCTCTCTGAACAATCTATGGCTTCATTCCACGGTAAGAAGTAGGGCTGGGCATTCGGTACCCGTTCGGTTTCGGTCTTGGTTTCGGTTTCAGTTTCGGTTTGATACTTTTGGTTCTTCGGTTCTGTGACTAAAGGATCTTTAAAGATTTTGGTTCGGTTCCGTTCAGATATTTGATGAAAAGATTCAAAAGGATATCCGAAAAACAAAAGGATTACCCGAAAAACCGAAAAAGTACCCTAAAAACCAAAAAAATACTCGAAAAACTGAAAAACACCCAAAAAAAAGAAAAAATTGTGATTACTTTGGGGAATCCAACAGATCTTGATTCGGGTACTTGATAAGAAGATTCGAAAGATACTCCAAAAACAAAAAAATTACCCAAAAACCCAAAAAAATATCAAAAAACCAAAAAAGTACCCGAAAAACCAAAAAATATCCGAAAAAAAGGAAATCATGGTTATTTTGGGGTACCCAATGGATCAAGGTCTGGTTACTACCCAATATCCCGAGTTTAAGATCCGATATGTATTTTTCGCTGGAACCAGAACTGAACCAAACACTCTTTTTTCGGTTCGGTTTGGTTCTTCGGTTCGAGTTTAAGAACAAAACAAGAGTAAACTAACCTATACAATAGTTTGTGTATTGATTATCCTCTGATATTTTGTAGATAGACCAAGCCTGCGAGGATGGCTCGCTCGTTTTCCAAAATGGGAAAGTGGTTTACGCTGATACCATTGTTCATTGCACTGGGTATATATTCCTCTGTTTCTGTAGTTTCATCATCACTAAATCAAGCTTACACTAGTTAACTCTGCGGTAAACGATCTTTCTGCTATGTATATGTGAAGGTACAAGTATTGTTTCCCGTTTCTTGACTCCAAAAAATATGTGAGCGTTGATGATAAATCCGTTAGACCACTTTACAAACATGTTTTCCCTCCAGCACTTGCTCCTGGCCTCTCCTTCATCGGCTTACCATGGCATGTTAGTCTCAAAATGAAAACTTCCTTTCTTGGTTTTTGCAGTTTTCTATTAGCCATTATCATCAAGTTTGATCTTTGTTGTCATATATCTTAGGTGGTACTATTCTTTACTTTTGAACTACAAAGTAAATGGGTGGCTGCTGTTCTTACCGGTAAAGTTAAGCTTCCTACACAAGACAAAATGATCGAAGAAGTTGAAGCATTTTACGCAGATCTTGAACTTAAAGGTCTTCCCAAGAAATGCACTCATCAGTTAGGTGATTCTCAGGTATATGTCTCTCCATTAAAGAATCTCCGGTCTTGATTTTATCGCAAAAGTGTTGCCGATTTGAGTACTTGAATTGCAGGCTGAGTATCTTAACTGGATAGCTGATCAATGTGGTTACATTCATCTTGAACATTGGAGAGAACAAGAACATTATGTTGGAATTATGAATGTAATCACAAATTTTGATACTTTTCGTGATCAATGGGACGATGATCATCTCATTGCAGAAGCTTACGCCGATTTCGAAAAACTGAAACTGGCCAGAGTTCATAAATTTTCATTAAGTGGAGAGTTTGATCTTGATGACTGTTGTTGAGGTGCATTTGATTCTCTCCTTGTTCTATTTCTTGAAGGAATTTAGGAGAGTGTGTACTTTTGTTGTATACAATATATTAGGGGTTAAATTGATAAAATAATATATGTGAGGGCCAGCTTGAAAAGTAACCTCTCCAATCTCTTATGTTTTTACTCAATTTCTGGATATTTTATTCGCTTATATTATTGTATCTTAGTAAGAACGAATTGTTTTTTTGTAATTATGTTATTTTAACAAATTCTGCAGGTTAACACATATATTTATAGAATTCAAAAACAAAATCCGATTAGAAATATATTACTCCCCCGTTCTTTTTATAAAGTATTTTAGAATTTTAGTTTCGTTTCCATATTACTTTTTGTGTTGTTTCGATCAAACTATCATGTGGTAAAAAAGAAAGAGGAAAAGTTCAACTAAAAAATATAAAATGATTAGTTAATAAAATTTATTACCCAAATATTGCAACGGTATGTAGTTTTCTAGTGTTTTGTTCGAATAGTAAATTTTAAATGTTATTTTTTAATTAAAAAATAAGATGTGGGTTCCAAATTAAGGTTATTAGAGGTCGGCCGGGTTAGCGATAGAAAAAAACCGAGAGAGAGGCCCCTCGCCGGCCCCCTACGGGTCGCCCCCCTTCGGGCCAGTCCCCCAGTCGCC
>KE151134.1:0-28632 GCA_000411095.1 Aethionema arabicum
TAATTAATTTTGAATAAAATAATTAATAGATGATTTAAATAATAAAATATATATATATATATATATATCTTATTTTAAATAAATAATTTAATTCAATTTTTAATATTATAATAAAAAAATCTATTTTTGTATGATTATTATTTATTATAAATGATATTTTAATAAAACAAATAATATAATATAAAATTATATGTATAATATATGTTATTTTGAATAATTAATTGTAAAATAATATTTATTAATATTAATACAATTATTTTGTCTAAATAATGATTTTATTTTCATATTTTATAATTATTTTTGACAAATTTATCCTTAACATTAAATTTGGTAATAAATGTGTTTAGACAATTAACAATGGCATAAAATGTAATTAAACAAAAAAATTTGGGATCTCCATATTTATATTCCCCAAATAATATATGTAAGATTATAAGCAAGACTCATTATCAACTTGAGCTGTAATTGCGTCGAATTTCTCCTCATTGGGCCCCACCGTATTTTCAATTACCCAATCATTTTATATTTGCGTTGAAACTAAGCTTTCGCTTTTATTTTTTTTATAAAAATTTGAAATTATTCCACGATAAATAAATAAATCAATTTTGCCTCTGAATTCTTTTTGTTTAATTATGGAAATTTGTATTGTTCGCATTTATATTTCAGATTGTTAATTTTGGACAGTCTTCTTGTCCCTTTTTATAATTATCAAAATAAATTCGTAATTTGAGGAAATTAGTTGGGAAAAGAGTAGGAAAATTACATAATCACCCTTCGTTCAATATAAGCGCCGCTCTCACTCTACTCTGTCACTTTTTAAAGCTTTAGCTGTATATTTGTCTCTACTCGGAGAAAGAGAGTGAGAAATGGAGAAGGCCTTGACGAAGGTGACGAGCTTGAAGGTCGGTAGCTCATGGATCTCAAAGAAAGCCAAGGAGGAGCTCTCAAACATCACCAATGACCTCACTGTGAGTGTTTTTCTTGAATCGAGAATCTTCTCTTGATTTCTTTCTGATGTTCGTTGTTTCTTCTCGTTCTCAATGGTCTTTTGCATGCAATTCGGCTGTTATATAGCTGATTTTGGTCGCTGTTGATGCAATGCGGTCTGGTTTTGATATAGATTGTGGAGCGGTTTTATTTTTAAATCTTGTTAAGGATATTTTTCGAAATTGTAGAAGAATCATCATAGATCTGAGATGAATTCGCGAGTTGAAGGTGGGCATAGGTTAAAATTTATGAGTAGTCCGTTTTGAGCCCGGTTTAAGGTGTGGAACATGAATTTTGATCTGTGAATCTGTGACCTCGAACTTTGATCTTTGGTATCCAATTTTAGGAAGTTGATGTAAACAAGCTATTCAATTTTGAATGTCGAAGATTTTGAAATTTAGACCCATGCTTGCAAATGCATTAGGGAGTTGTGCATTTTCTGAGCTGAGTAACTCAAATATGTAATAGTTTGCCAGGAAGAACTAAGATTAGTCTTCATTTAAAGTTTCCATATAAGTCATGGTGTGCTAAGAATGATCAATAATTTTGACAATGATCTGTTAATTAGATGTTAGGCGATTTAAAATTTCCAAAAAGTTTCCATATAAGCATCTTGTATGCTAACTGATATAACCAGTTAACGTGGTGGCGTATTCTTGAGTAGTTTAATCTATCTCTTGCTTTATCTCATCGATTCAGTACCCATGATTCATAGGTATCCTGCAGTCTTTTGTTTATTTTGGCTTTGTTCCTTCTTAGACACAAGGTTGATTTGCACTTAGTTACTCCATAGTCTTTATGAGTTTGCTTCATCATTGTTTAGTTGTCGATAATCCTAGATTGTAAACATATAATGTTCATTTCTTTTCCAGACTTTCTCAAGTACCGTTGAAGAGAAGGCGAAGTGGGTTTTCAACAAGCTAAAAGGTAACCACTTATGCTTCAAAGTTGCTTCATGAGTTCTTGTTCATCAGGCCTTGACAAATCAAGAAGCTATAGTCTAGGATCTACCCACATCGATATAACTTACTTGTCTAGACCACGCAGTTTCCTCAACCGCGATTGTTTCTTTTTTAACAGGGAAACCACTGAAAAGCTTACCAGAACTCCTCAAAGAATACAACTTACCAGCAGGACTCTTCCCACAAAACATAATCTGCTACGAATTCGACGAAACAAAGAACAAACTTGTTGTCTTCTTATCATCACCATGCGAAGTCACATTCAATGATGGATCGGTAATAAGGTACGCAACACGTGTGAAAGGTATTTTACTAAGAGGGAAACTAATGGGTGTGGAAGGTATGAAGACCAAAGTATTGGTTTGGGTTAAAGTCACAACAATCTCAGTCGAGAGCTCAAAGTCCGATAAGCTCTGGTTCACCGCCGGTGTCAAGAAATCTCGAGCAAAGATCACTTACGACACGCCTCATGATGCTGTCAAAGTCGGAGAGTTCTAACTTTTAAAGACTCTTGAAACGGTTATTATTGTTTTTGATTCATAAATTTATTATTGGATTTAAAACCATTTTGGGAAAGAGGTATATAATTATAACGTTCAATTTTTTATCTTATGATAGAAAATCAGTTTCGGTTAAATCCGGTTAGAGGGTCAAAAAGTCAAGTTACAGAAACTGATTAAAGATTTATATAATATGAATGATCATACATCAATTCACTAGTATATAGTATGTATGATCGGTTTATTTCACATTTTTCATCTACAATTTAAATTAATTCAGTATATTAATTAGTGGCATATTTTGCGGTTGACAAATTCTTGATATTTTGTTATTTTCTATCACTGAAATCCATAATTATTTTTTTGTTATTTTTGTGGTTGAATCCATGATATTAAAACCAAGCAAAATAGATATTATTCCTAGGCTATAGTCTGCGGTCATATTTTGAAATATCTTCTATTTTTTTTAGTATTTGTGTATATTTGAAAATTTCTTATAAAATTATGTTTAATGTTAAAATAGATAAAATTTTAAATAAATTTTGCTAAAAGAATTAAGATTTTTTTTTTTCCCCATAACTGCGAATCGCTGAGGTAATAATTAAAGAAAGGGTAGGATGGTGGAGATCATGGGTCCCACCGAAATTAAGGATGTATTGTTTCTGGGCCCATTTATAAAGTTAATTGGGCCCCTCAAAAAGTCAAGTTGCTCTTTGTATTTTGGCTGCTAAATTTGCTTCACTCTTTCTCTACCCTTGCATTTCATTTAAATTCTATTTACATAATAATATTGTTTTTAAATTTTGTATTTGATTTATACCTATCTCCTGAAATAAATGAAAATTTTTATTTATATATATTATTTCATATTTCTATCTAATTACGTTTCTATACAATTATGTTGCTTATATTAATAAATAAAGAAAAAAACAGCTCTTATGTAGGCTTATTCGACCATAACTCTTACCCAAGTGATGACACGTGGCATTACCTGGTTGGTACGACGTGAAGAGGACAAACTTTGGTTCGAGTCGTGCTAGTTGAGGCTGCTGTTGACTTTTGAGGCACAATTCTCTCTCGATTCTGAGGGACAAATTTGTCATTTTCGGCTAATACCGACGCTTTTTATTATTTACAAATTATTTTCCTTTCTCGGCCAATCAGAACTCAACAATTGCAAATTAAAAAAAATTCTGAAAGATAAATTAAAAAATAAAGACAATAAATAAGAGGAAGCAAAAGAAGAAATAGACATGGAGGAATGAAAATAAATAGAAGATTCCTGTAAATGAACGAGTTTTGTAATTATATATTGATACTAATTTCTATTTATATATTATCTTGTTATGAAAAAATAATCAAGAAAATCCAATATAAGCAGTTAAAGTATTTTCAAATGTTTAATTTCTTTATAATCATTAACTTTCTGTTTCCAAAGTATGTTATAGATTAGAAGAAATTTTTCTATATTAAATTTAAATATAAACGAAATTGAAAAACCAGTTGTAGACGTGTAGTTATTTAGTGGATATAATATTATTATTACAAAAAAAATTATTGATGAATATGCATCTTTACTTGTAACTTTATACAATGACAAACTCACCAAATATAAATTCTATGAAAAAGGTAAGAAAAATAAATAACTATAAACTTGCAAAAAAAAATGAAATCTCTAATATTTTTTTTTTATCAAATATGATAGTTAAGATTTAAACAACTCCATAAAAATTGTCTGATTTTTTAAGTTTTTTAAGAAAATGAGAAACCATAACTTTATACAATGGCAAACTCACTAAATATAAATTCTATGAGAAAAAGGTAAGAAAAATAAATAAATGTAAATTATACAAAATTGCAAAAAAAAAAAAAAATGAAATCTCTAATATTTTTTTGTATCAAATATGATAGTTAAGATTTAACCAACTCCATAAAAATATATTTATATTTAACGGATAATATCTATAGTATAATTTTATTTTCTAGAAATGACTCAATTTGATGGTAAAAAGACAGTAATGGTGAGAAAGAGACAGAGAGTTACTCTCCCATATCTGCACCGCAGACTTTGTACTGCAAATCAATTTGTTTTCTTTTCTTTTAGATCCTCTTCTTGAAGACACAAGAAAAATCTCAAATTCTCCATTAAAAGCCTGCAAACAAAAAAAGCGAAGAGAAACAAACAGTGATTCCACACGGATTCTCGGATTTAGACAGAGATATCCAAAAAGGGTTTCAACTTTGTAAAGAAGAGAAGAAAAAAAAAAGGTGTTCTTTTTGGTTTTTTCTGAGTTGGGTTTGTTAGATTTTATCTCCTTTTGTGTTTGTTGAAACTATTGAGATCGATGGCTAAGAAAGATGAAGAAGAAGAACAACAACAACTTTCAACTTCTAAATCTTTATCTTCCACCAGAGGAGCTCAATCTTCACGACCAAATTTAACCCTTCCTCCAAGACCTTTTGGAGAGATGTTCTTTAGCGGCGGCGTTGGATTTAGCCCTGGTCCTATGACTCTTGTCTCCAATTTATTCTCTGATCCTGATGAATTCAAATCCTTCTCTCAATTACTCGCTGGAGCTATGACTTCTCCAGCTTCTGGTGGTACTAATCAGACACGTGTTACATCTTCTGTCGGTGGTGGTGATGGGAATAGTTCAGGTGAAATTGATCCAAGGTTTAAACAAAATAGACCAACGGGTTTGATGATCACACAGCCACCAGGGATGTTCACTGTTCCTCCGGGGTTAAGTCCAGCTACGCTTCTTGATTCACCTAGCTTTCTGGGTCTTTTTTCACCTCTTCAGGTGCGTTAAATTCCATTAACAAATTTCAGTTTCTTTTTGTTTTCTTGTTTGTTTTGTTTGAATTTCTATTTATGGAAAACTCAAAGTTGAAGACTTTTTTGTTATCCTGTTTTTTTCCATCTTCTTTTGGGGTTTATAGATTCTTTAGAGAGAAAAATTGGGGTTTGTTAACAATTCTAACGAATAAAACCATTGCCTCTAGATAAATATGAGACCAACTACATTCAAATGTTCTTCATTTTTAGGTCAAAATTGGGTAAAATTTAATTAGGTTTGAGAAATTTGGACATCTCGGCTATGTATATTTAGAAAGAAGGTAACTTTCAAAGAAAGATCATCTTCAATGTCAAAGAAAATTAAAGATTCAGTTGTTTCATTACCTGTTTGTTGCTCAAGTCTTTGAATCTGTCAAAGTTTTCAGGTGTTTTTGCTTGAATTTCTTGTCCTGTTCTTTGGTAAATCAGCAGCTAACAGGTTTTAATTACATGTAGGGATCATTTGGTATGACACACCAACAAGCTCTAGCACAAGTTACAGCACAAGCAGTTCAAGGCAATGCCCAAATGCAAACCCAATCTGAGTATCCTTCTTCTGCACCGCCACAAACTTCAATAACCGAGCTTTCATCATTCTCCACTGATCAGCAATCTCAGATTCCAACTTCAGTTCCTGAATCATCTCAACCTCAAAGAGAATCCTCGGAGATACCTGTCTTTGAACATCGATCACAGCCTCAAAATGCTGACAAACCAACCGATGATGGCTACAACTGGCGAAAATATGGACAGAAGCAGGTAAAAGGAAGTGAGTATCCTCGGAGTTATTACAAATGTACACATCCTGCTTGTCCTGTGAAGAAGAAAGTAGAAAGATCTCTTGATGGACAAGTGACTGAAATCATTTACAAAGGTCAACATAATCATGAACCTCCTCAAAACAATAAACGTGGAAACAAAGATAGTATGAATCGAAACGGGAATTTGATTAACAGCCGTGGGAGTTCTGAAATGGCGTCACAGTTTCAGACAAATAGCTTTAACAAGACTAAGAGAGATCAGGAAACTAGTCAAGCTACTACAACGGAGCAGATGTCTGAAGCTAGTGATGGTGAAGAAGTGGGAAATGCAGAGACTAGTTTGGGAGAGAAACATGAGGATGAACCTGATCCAAAGAGAAGGTACAAATCGTTAAGATATTATCTTGAATTTGATCTTATTGGTTTGGTTTCTGATGAGATTAGATGTCTTTGAATGTGCAGAAACATAGAAGTTAGAGTTTCTGAACCAGCTGCTTCACATAGAACAGTTACAGAACCTAGAATCATTGTCCAAACAATGAGTGAAGTTGATCTATTAGATGATGGGTTTAGGTGGCGCAAATATGGTCAAAAAGTAGTCAAAGGAAATCCCTATCCGAGGTGAGAAAATCTCTAGCAATGTCTGAAACTGGTCAGATTGATCTTGTACTTATAAACGTTTTCTTGATGTTTGATTCATAGGAGTTACTACAAGTGCACAACACCAGGATGTGGTGTGAGGAAACATGTAGAGAGAGCAGCAGCAGATCCAAAAGCTGTGGTAACAACATATGAAGGGAAACATAACCATGATGTTCCTGCAGCTAGAACTAGTAGCCATTCTACAGCTCAAATAAGATCAAACAATCTACATAATGCAGCTAGTTTAAGCCAAGAACAACCTATTGCTCGTCTAAGGCTAAAAGAAGAGCAGATCAGTTGAGAGAAAAGGAGCTTGAGTTTGAGCTTGTGAGTTTCATGAATCTTTTTGGTTTTGATGAAACCTGCGTTTCATATTTATTGAATTGCCCACAGGTTTGCTTATGAGGAAGAGAAAGAGATTATAGACAGAGACTCTGATGTTTTTTTTTACAGTTTCAGAATATATGAATCTTTTGTGTAAACTTAAAAAAAGAAAAAAAAGGTTTAGAAGGTAATGTAAAACCAGTTTCAGATTCTGGTCTTCTGTGAATTCTTTTTGTACATGGGAAGAAATAGTAACAGAGATCTTTTGTTTCAGAGAAATAGGTTACTTTTGTGTATTCAAGTTTCTGTTGTAATAACAATGTTTGTATGAATCAATCTTTCATTAAGACTAATGTTTCTGGAGCAATTCTGGGCCAAGAAATTGACAATTCTGAAAAAAATCTGAAATTGATTTATATTACAAATCCCAAATTACATGAGTTTTCTGCATTGACAAGAACAAACATGAATCTTGAACAATTCTGGTAAAACTCTAAGAACAAGATGAAATCAAGAAACTATCTTTTGTATACAAATTTCAATTTATCGTACAAAAAACACAGATTTTTCTAACAGGGAGCAAACAGAATCCTGAATTCTTCATCATCATCAATCATCATCATCATCATCATCATCACATGATTAGTAGAGATTTATTAGACGTTGTTGTAAGCTACAGAGACTAAGTGAGGGACTTTACCTTCGTCAAAAGGCAAGCTTACGTATTCTCTAGCGAACTCTTCAGCTATCTCCCACGCGAGCTCGCCGTGAACAGCTTTGCAGTACATGTACATTACGGTGGTCGCCGCTAGGTTATAGAGTGTTAAAAGCGTTAGAAACGTTGACGTTATCACGATCTGGAGTACAAACAAAGCGTTTGTCCATAATTTTCCATCTTTGCCGTTGTCGAGTTGTGTATCGGCGGCGATGGTGCTGATCCAGACGAGAATTGATTCGGTGAAACCGAAGAAGAGGATAAGAGATAGAGAAACACCTTTCATTCCTTTGATCAAGCTTTTGCTTCTCTTTAATGGTGTTATCCCCCAAGCTGATTCAACAACAACGATCACCCACGCGAGAGCCCAATTCACATAGAGCTTGATCACAAGTGAAATCGAAAGGATCGTTAGTAAGGCGCAGAGAGCTTGAAAGTACGGAGAGGAATAGTCGATTTTGTGACCATGGAGGAGCTCGATTAGATGGATGAATAGGAACGATGAAAACCCTAAAACCAGCAAAATCGCTGAAATGATGAAACTGGAAGAAATTAAAGTAGTCAAAAGAGGGAAAAACGAGGCAAAGCTCGATTTCACTGCGGAAATCAGCTTCACAGGTCTTCCATAGAATCCCTGGAACACGCTATACGCGATGGATCCAATAGCCAATAGATTGAAGACGGTAACCACAACGATGTAAGTAATTACAAGTAAAACCACCGTCCAGGTATCGATATCCGAATCCGCGCGTGGTTTGTCATCGTAGACTCCGCGAAGGAGAGAAACGCTGTTATGAGAAGCAGCGGACTGATCGGTGATGAGGCGAAATACGGAAGGGTAAACAGTGACGGAGAAGCAGAGAGGAAGAAGGAATAAAACTGAGAGAGCAAGGAAGTGGCGCGAGTGAGCGTTGATTATCCGCTTCGATTCCGATAAGACAACCCAGAGGTTCACCGGAGGAGGAGAAGATGCTGTCGCCATTAAAGCGCGTGGATAACACGAGGCAGAGGTGGTGTTGCCGTGTTGCTGTAGAAGAATCGAGAAAGAAACGTCGAAGAAAGTTTTTTAACTTTGACGAATACTCGCTTCAATATAACTTCCGGGTCGGGTTATTATTAATTAAATTATAATCATAGAATTAAAAATCGTATTTTTGTCTCATTAATTATTAAAAACATTACTATATTATAACTACATCGTTCTTTAATACAATTAAATTATTCCAAGCAATTTAATTTGTATATTTATTGAATAACAATAGAACGTAAAGACATAGAACTAGAACGATTGCTACTAGAAAATAAAGAAGAAAAATCTTGCTGTGATGTTGTTGCAGGAAGATTCGGAATCTTTTGTTCAGATTCACAATCTGTAAATACAAAATCGAATTTACATTTCGAATCTGAACCATGGAATCTTATTCCTTTTAATTCACCATTTTCTAAGCTTGAGTTTTCTTCATTCCATTCAAAACCACGTTCAAATTATACATTAGTTAATTGATAGGTTATTCTAAGAAAAACTTCAAATCTTATGAAATAAAAAAGCTTATAAAATAAAAATTGCTCATATATGTACGTACCATGCGATCTTGAATTAGTAGTAGCAACGTGGATGTTTGATTCCGCTGTTGACTTTTGAAAGTTACCTTCTTCGATATTATTTGAAGCTGCAACAAAGTTTAAATGTGAAGAATAAAAAACAATGATTATCGATTATGAGCGTAAAATTCACTTAAACAAATTGTGCTTATAGAATTAATTTGGTCACAGATAAGAATGAATTTTAATAAAAAAAATTATGTGATTCAAAATTAATATTTCATAAACTAACATAATTCGAAACAATTTATTTAACAAACATTACATAAAAAACAAAGAGTTTACCTTATTGTTATAGCTATGATTAATATAAAGAAAAATATTTATAATCGTTTTACATACCTTCCAGTGATTTCCGAATATTAAGTTTTTGAAAAATTGTTGAAACTACAAAATATGACCAAAAAAAACAAGTTAATTGATGAAAAATGAATGATATTGTATAAAATAACAAAACAAATAATAAACAAGTTTTGTACCTATATTTGTTAACCATTCTTGTATTCTTGCAACCATTTTGTACTATTATTTAGTTTATCTTTTAGGAATGTAAGAAGATTATTTATTAATACGAAATATAATTTAAGTTAATATAATTAATTTAGTGATGCGTGGCATTTAGTCTTAATTATAAAGCATTGATCACCGCCAAAGGCATGAATTGATAAACATGCATTAGTATTAAATTTCTTAAAATTTATTTAATTAATAAATCATATAATTCGTCCAGTCACTTGTTTAATTATTTAAACACTGTGTAATTCCAAAACTTAAATTATTACTATTTGGTTAACTATATCACTAAATAACATAAGACAGTGAAAACTACTAAAACTTTATAAAACTAATAGAATTTTTTTTTTTTAATTAGTTTTATTTTTTATAGATAATACTACTGTATCACCGAAATTATCTAATATGTATATATGGAAATTTCAGGAACAATAACGTCATTTTCATTCCATTAGATAATTTTTTGTATCAAATAACAAAAAAAAAAACACATATATTTCGTTTATTTATGAAAATGACGTCATATATAAAACTCAACAGAAACGGAAATAAAAGAGTTATCCAAATCGACAAAAAAAAAAAGAGTTATCCAAATTATGGACAAGGAAAATGCAGAGGAAGAAGAATTGAGTGACTGGGTTGAGATCCAAACAACACCCATAACGAGTACTGTAATTGACGGATCTACCCCTCAAATCTCATCATTATTACAGCCAAGCCATCGCCTTGAAGACGATGGTGATACTGTTGTTGCTCCCGTCGAAGAAGAAGAAGGCGACTCTTCCACGCGGCAGTGGCGCGTGATCGACACAGCCAATAGGGACTCATCAGGGCTCTTCTTCTATTTCTTCCAGATGGCAATCCAGAGGGTGAAAAGTAATTACGTGACTTATAGAAGGGTATTCTGGTCATTTAGCTTCATCGGAGGTTTCTTGTTGGTATCGAGCATTTTTTGCGTGAGGTGGTGGGGACGAGTACGTGAAGAGAAGCTGAGAGTTTTGGTTCGTCTTCTTAGAGAGAAAGATCAGGTTTTTTATTTAATTAATTATACTTTAAATTAAGTTAAAAATAATCGATTATTCTATTGGGATTGTGACTTTTTTTAATTTATTTTTGGTAATTATGGGTTTGTGAATTGCAGAAAGTAGAGGAGCTTATGCTTGAAATTGGGAGATTAAAGGAGTTGTTATCATCACGACGTAGAGTTCGAGTATTTCGGATCGTGTAGAAAATTATATATATATATATATATAATTATATATACACACATATGACACATGTAAATGCATTACAGGAAAAAATATGATTTTGTTGTGTTATAGTATACAAATTAAAGAAAATGTAGTGAGATGCAATGTTTTTCTCTTCTATACGTTTGTGTGTTAAAAGTTTGCAATGAATATTTTATAATTAAATTATTATGTTATTTCTATAAGTGTCAATATTTTTAAAATAATTGATTTAATAACAGTTAAGAGTTTTGTTTGAGTATTAAATCTCTTCATTTTGTTGTTTATGACGAAACTAGAAGATTTTAAATTTGTGTCATTTAAAATCAATTGTGAACTGGGAAAAAAACAATTTTGAACAGTATTTTTATTTTAGTTTAATCTTAATAAATTAAGAATATGTACAGTATTAGCTTTAAGCGTTTTTTTTTTTTTGTTAATCACAAAATCAAAAGATATATCATAGATTCTCTAACGACGTGATCTTCGGTAAATTTATCATTAAATTTTTCTTAAAATAGTTAACGAAAAATTATCGGAAGGAAATTGTTCAAATAGAAGTATTGGGTCCTTAGCTAACATTCTATATACTTGAGGGGTCTGAATGATAATATCCTAATTACAGGCCTTTCCACGCAAATAAAGATAGTTATATCGGGCAATTCCGTAATTTTTTTATTTCCTTTTTTTCCACTTTTTTTTTTATTTCCTTTATTCAATAAATTTTACTTTCTTTTTCCATTTTTGCTATTTCAATCACTTTCAGCTCTGTTTCCCGAGCCGCGGATCGTGCTCACCTCATTTTCATCTCCAGTCGTCGGAGCACGTCGTGAGATCTCTCTATCTTCTTGGATCCGCTGGAGTTCAAGTAAGCAAATCTACAGATCTCTATTCTTCGAAGTTGATTATTCGTTTGCATTTGTTCGTATTCTTACTTCGTCGCTCAAGTAACCCCGCAATGCTATGAGATTCTAAGCATATAGAAATTACACTTCGTAGTTATACCGTTTTTGAAGTTTTGAGTCATCATATATTTCACTGTGATTCTTCGCATTTGGATTTTTGCTTGGATTTAGAGATTTCCGTGATCGGTTGTTTAAACTGTTTTTTGATCTTAGTGAACGGGTTGTAGTTTAAGAAATTTAGATTATCTTGGTGTTACTTAATTGATCTGTAGAGGTGTACTGATTCTTTGAGAAGGTCATAACCTTTGGATCTAGGGTAATGTTGGAACTAGTTGGTTTGCTGCTGGCGGACTGAAAGCAATTTAAGTGTAATGTACCACATAAATTTTCTACGTGGGGGAGCGTATTCTGAGAAGTTACATATACTATCACCATGTTTGAGACTATGTTAGGCTATTTTTTTGCTCGTAGTGTTCATGCTTGGTCTACTATAAAGATCGGAGTAAAAGCGGTTTTCTTGAGCGATGACCCCCAAATTTAGTTTATCCCAAGGATGCATGATTGCAGATATCGTGAAGTTATCTTTTCAATTACCCTTTTACGCTAATTTTTCTCTTTTCTCAATATTGATTGAATTTTCCGCCTACTATTGAAGGGCGTGCTTCATCTGTATCAATTGAATTATCTGCTGGACAGTTCGTGAGGATCAAAGTAACTCTGGTTCTGCTGGAAGATTTGGGCTAAGGGATGGGACGTCTAAAGTTGCAATCTGGAATCAAGGCCATCGAGGAGGAACCCGAGGATTTAGAGAGTATTTATTCAAGCAAAACAACTGCTTTAGCATGTATGATTGATACAGAAATCGCTGCTGTTTTGGCGGTTATGAGGAGAAGTGTAAGATGGGGAGGTCGATACATGTCGGGTGATGACCAGCTAGAACACTCGTTGATTCAATCATTGAAAGCTCTAAGAAAGCAGGTATTCTCATGGCAGCAGCCCTGGCATACGATAAATCCTGCATTGTATCTTCAGCCATTTCTGGATGTCATACGGTCGGATGAAACTGGGGCACCACCAATAATGACCATTGCTTTGTCTTCAGTTTACAAAATTCTAAGTCCTGATATTATTGATGAAAGTACTGTAAATATTGAGGAGTCTATGCACTTAGTAGTTGATTCTGTGACGAGCTGTCGATTTGAGGTGACAGATCCTGCTTCAGAAGAGGTTGTGTTGATGAAGATACTTCAAGTTCTTCTGGCATGTATGAAAAATAAAGCGTCGGTTGTGCTCAGCAACCAGCACGTTTGCACCGTTGTAAACACTTGTTTTCGTATAGTCCACCAAGCAGGAATGAAAAGTGAGTTGTTGCAACGCGTAGCTCGGCATACAATGCATGAATTGGTTAGATGTATCTTCTCGCATCTCCCAGATGTTGACAGAACAGAAAGTGCGATTGTTAATAGAGCTGGAAGCATCAAACAAGAGGTAAAATTTGATGTCCTTGTCATTCTCATTCTGTTTACAAGCCTTTTGTAGGATAGCTCAGAGTGAGAAAAATATAATTAACAGTAATTGAGTTGTACCAGCAATCGTGCAAAACTGTTCCCAGCAGATGTTGGATTTTATTCCCTATTCTCTTGTTTCCTACAACTGGTGATACAACAAAAATTGATGGTGTTTTGCATGATTGCAGATAGCTGGTGTCGACAGTGATAACGCAGTTGTGGGTAAGCCAACCAACAATGAAAATGCTAATTCCGAGAATGATACTGAAAATTCCTTGGTAGCTTTTGCGTCTGGTGCTCCTGCTTCGGCGGATGAGGGACTAGTTGGGCCTGGAGGCAGAAAGGAGGCTTCTCCATATGATTTGCATCTAATGACAGAGCCATACGGAGTCCCAAGTATGGTGGAAGTATTTCACTTTTTATGCTCTTTGTTAAACGTGGTCGAGCATGATGGAATGGGACCTCGATCAAATACCATAGCATTTGATGAAGATATGCCAATGTTTGCGTTGAGCATGATCAGTTCAGCCATTGAGCTGGGTGGCTCGTCCATCCGGCATCACCCAAGATTGTTAGGCCTAATTCAGGATGAGTTATTTCGTAACTTGATGCAATTTGGTTTGTCGACAAGCCCCCTCATTCTTTCAATGGTTTGCAGCATTGTGCTCAGTTTGTATCAACATCTACGCTCTGAACTTAAGCTGCAGCTTGAGGCATTCTTTTCTTGTGTGATTTTGAGGCTTGCACAGGGAAAATATGGGTCCTCATATCAGCAGCAAGAGGTTGCTATGGAGTCTCTTGTTAACTTCTGTAGGCAAAAGTCTTTTATGGTGGAAATGTATGCCAACCTCGATTGTGATATTACTTGCAGCAATGTGTTTGAGGACCTCTCTAATCTTCTTTCAAAGAGTGCATTTCCTGTGAACTGCCCTTTATCTTCGATGCACATTCTTGCTCTGGATGGCCTAATCGCTGTGATTCAGGGAATGGCTGAGAGGATAAGCAATGGATTGGCTGGTTTGGACCTAGGTCGAGTCCATCTTGATGAGTATACACCTTTCTGGATGGTAAAATGTGACAATTACAGTGATCCAAATCACTGGGTTCCATTTGTCCGCAGGAGAAAGTATATCAAAAGAAGACTAATGATTGGAGCAGATCATTTTAATCGAGATCCCAAAAAAGGTTTGGAGTTTCTCCAGGGGACACATCTTTTGCCGGATAAACTTGATCCTCAAAGTGTAGCTTGCTTTTTCAGATATACTGCAGGACTTGATAAAAACCTTGTTGGGGATTTTTTGGGAAATCATGACGAGTTCTGTGTCCAGGTTCTCGTTGAGTTTGCTGGGACTTTTGATTTCCAGTACATGAATCTGGATACTGCTCTCCGACTCTTCTTGGAAACTTTCAGGTTGCCTGGAGAATCACAGAAAATACAGAGAGTTCTTGAAGCATTTTCTGAAAGATACTATGAACAGTCGCCTGAGATTCTTGCAAACAAGGATGCTGCTCTTGTCCTCTCGTACTCTATAATCATGCTTAACACTGATCAGCACAACGTTCAAGTAAAGAAAAAGATGACAGAAGAGGATTTTATTCGCAATAACAGGCATATCAATGGAGGGAGTGATCTACCCCGAGAATTTCTCTCTGAACTCTTTTACTCGATTTGTAACAATGAGATCCGGACTACTCCAGAACAAGGTGCCGGTTTTCCAGAGATGAACCCCAGCCGTTGGATTGATCTTATGCATAAATCTAAGAAAACTGCTCCTTATATTGTAGCTGATTCGAGGGCTTATCTTGATCATGATATGTTTGCTATTATGTCTGGTCCAACCATTGCTGCCATATCTGTTGTTTTTGACCACGCAGAACAGGAAGATGTTTACCAGACATGTATTGAAGGATTCTTGGCTATTGCTAAAATTTCTGCTTGCCATCATCTTGAAGATGTGCTTGACGACCTGGTTGTGTCTCTCTGCAAATTCACAACTCTGTTGAATCCATCATCTGTTGACGAACCAGTTCTTGCATTTGGTGATGACGCAAAAGCAAGGATGGCAACAATTACTATATTTACTATCGCAAACAAGTATGGAGACTATATACGTTCAGGCTGGAGGAACATTGTGGACTGTATCTTACGGCTGCATAAACTTGGCCTTTTGCCAGCTCGTGTAGTCAGTGATGCTGCCGATGAAGCTGAGCTTTCATCTGATCCAGGACAAGGAAAGCCCGTCACAAATTCTCTATCTTCAGTTCATTTACCATCGATGGGAACTCCTAGGAGATCTTCTGGTTTGATGGGGCGGTTTAGTCAGCTCCTTTCACTTGAAACAGAGGAGCCAAGATCACAACCTACAGAACAACAGCTTGGGGCTCATCAACGTACACTTCAAACAATCCAGAAATGCCACATCGACAGCATATTTACAGAAAGTAAGTTTCTGCAAGCTGAGTCTTTACTGCAGCTCGCACGTGCTCTCATTTGGGCTGCAGGAAGGCCTCAAAAAGGAAACAGTTCTCCAGAAGATGAGGATACCGCTGTATTCTGCTTGGAATTGCTGATTGCAATTACACTCAACAACCGAGACAGGATTGTTCTCCTATGGCAGGGGGTGTATGAACACATAGCCAATATTGTTCAGTCAACGGTGATGCCCTGCGCCTTAGTGGAGAAAGCCATTTTTGGTCTCCTCCGGATCTGCCAAAGACTGCTTCCTTACAAGGAAAGCTTGGCTGATGAGCTTTTGAGGTCTCTTCAGCTTGTATTGAAACTAGATGCACGTGTTGCCGATGCCTATTGTGAGCAAGTCGCCCTTGAAGTCAGCCGTCTCGTGAAAGCCAATGCAAGTCACATCAGGTCGCAAGCTGGATGGAGAACAATCACGTCCCTACTCTCGGTTACAGCTCGGCACCCAGAAGCTTCTGAAGCAGGATTTAGTGCCATTTCCTTTGTTATGTCAGATGGAGCTCACTTATCGCCGGCCAATTATATTCTCTGTGCTGATGCTGCAAGACAGTTTGCCGAGTCCCGTGTGGGGCAATCTGAACGATCTATTTGTGCCCTTGATCTGATTGGAGGCTCTGTTGAATGTTTGGCTAAGTGGGCCCGTGCAACTAGAGAAAGGATGGGAGAGGATGATTCTGGGAGAATGTCTCAAGAGTCTGGAGAAATGTGGTTAAGGCTTGTCCAAGGACTAAGGAAAGTGTGTTTAGATCAACGAGAGGATGTGCGAAACCATGCGCTAGAATCATTACAGCAGTGCTTGGTTGGGGTTGATGGGATTCAACTTGCTCATAGTATGTGGTCTCAGTGCTTTGACAAAGTAATCTTCACGGTTTTGGACGACTTACTTGAAATTGCTCAGGGTTCTCAAAAAGACTACAGAAACATGGAAGGTACGCTACTTCTCGCGGTTAAACTACTTTCCAAAGTGTTTCTACAGCTTCTTCAAGACTTAGTCCAGTTGTCTACATTCTGCAAGCTATGGCTTGGTGTTCTTACTCGAATGGAGAAATACATGAAAGTGAAAGTAAAGGGAAAAAAAAGCGAGAAGCTTCAAGAAGTGGTCCCCGGTCTTCTCAAGAACATATTGCTTGTGATGAAGACAAAAGAAGTGTTGGTGCAAAGAAGTGCTCTAGGAGGAGACAGCTTGTGGGAATTAACGTGGCTTCATGTCAACAACATTACCCCATCCATGCGTTCCGAGGTGTTTCCTGATCACGACCCTCCCGAATTCACACAGCTTGGAGGTTTGGCAGGCGATGAAACCATCTCAAACGGCTTAGCATCTCCCAAAGGAGAATCGAACACGGCTGGTTAACATGATACTCCGACCATTGTTTGAAGACGTTTATGAGTACCGTGTTATCTCAATTACACTGTCCGAGTAACATCGAGAAGTGAAATCATAGGGTGATTTTCTGATAGGCCCATGGAGAGCTTACATCCGAGGAATTAAGAGGTTTAAGTAATTTCCAAGGAAGAAGGAGATGGATACAGAGCAGTGATCTAAGGATCTCCGCCGTATACACAGTTTATATTTCGAGTCGTGTGTAGATTTTCTGCTTAGCTCAGCAACTCAGCTGGTCTCTCTCTCTATATATATAGTCGGGAAGAGAAACCGGTACGAGATTGTCGATGTCTTGAGTAGCTTTTGGGATGGGGTTTTTAATCAAGTTTCTCTCTGTGTACTTCGATTCTTGGTGAAATATATAGGTCTATGGTTCTGTTCTTACCAAACATCTTAGTAGGATTCACTTGATTGGTACCACTGGCAAAATCATAGGCATCACAAATGTTTCTGCTCAGTTTATGTATCTCCTCCTTGGTTCATACTTGTGATGATGCATTATGGTATCTGTGATCATTCTTGAGAAGACTCCAAGAAACCAGGACAGTAGCGAACCTTGAAGTCTGTATCGTATCTCATTGCTAGAAGCAAAACGTTTTCTAAAACTCTCTCTATAAGATGATTTCAACCTTCTTTTACTTACATCTCTACCTTTACATACACAGAATAAATCACGACGCTGAGGAAGAAGAAGCAGGGAAACCGTAAACAAAGAAAGAAAACTCGGAGATGGAGAACTAATCAGTTTCTGCTCTAGTGGTTAGTGTGTTATATATGCTTAGAAAAAAGAAACAGGAGTTTCACTGTGGTGAGCTGGAATTTCCATTGCAATTTTGACCTTCACAGATGCATTCTTGAGGATTGGCGTAGAAGTAATCTTCTTCCTTGGGTTTATCGGAGATTACTTTCCGATGTGTACGTTCTCCCATCCGTCGTCCTTCATGGGCTTCTCTGACAGCTACTGCAAACTTATCCCATGGGATCGTCTTGTTGTGATGCAGGTCCAGAAGCTCCACAAGTCTCTTCCGGTCAAGCAGGACTGTCTTCTTAAACCCCAGATATCTGCACAAATGTTTCATGTCAAGAATCTTGGTGAGCAATTACTTGAGTCCTGACTTGTTCAGGCAATGGAAGGATGAATCGATTATAGAATTACCTTCGATGACCTTCAACGACTTTTGCCATGTTTCCATAGTAGGTAGGAATAAAAGTGTTGCTGGCTACAGATACCATGAAATCTATGGCTGCCATTTGAGATGAATGGTTCTGAAACTGTTGCAGCTCTATTGGATCTAGTAGCATTTCCTTTTTCACCTGAAACCACATGTTATCGCCAGTTTGATCATCTGAAAGTCCAGGTCGCTATTACTCTTTACTGCAAGAATGGGGCAACAGACATTGAAAAGACTCACAATTCTTGGAAACGCTTCCCTTAGAACAGCCAATCTCCTGGCACCTCCATAAATCTCACCAGCTGCAATGTATATCTGTGTATCCTTTTGGAATCCCAATGCTTTTAGCACCAAAACCGCCTCTTCGGGTGTTACAGGACACAGCCCTTGCGCTCTCCTCTCCTCCGAGACTATCTCTTTCTCTCTCCACCACGGATATGCATACCTGGAACCGAGGATAAAAATCAAGAAATCAAGACTTGTAAACAGAGCATCAAGCTACAACTCAAATTTTCTGAAGACAAACCTCATCTTTTTAAGTTCTTCAGCTTCTTCCTCAGTACAACCATGAGTGCAACCAGAGAAAGCCAACATATCCATCTCATATCTCAGATGCAAAGCTACAAAAGACCCTCTTTCTCGAAGAATCCGAACTAACTTCGATCCCAAAGCCTCAAGCCTTGGAGTGAATTTCAGTCCCTGAAAATTCACCCGGCACCTGAGACTCTGAAGTTTCAGGGGAAGACCATTATTTGCCAGGCGAGTATCAGTCCTATTGAAATGTATAACTTTATGCTTCCCAAAAAGCGGCAACACCTGAAACAAGAAATCCAACCAATCAAACCACTGATCATAGCCAACCGGTGTAAACAGAACCATGTAACCCCCCAAGTAAAGAGCCAGCAGACAAAGAAATGAAAAGGTTGCAAAAGGCTTGCACTAACCTGGTGCAAGTAATACTTATCATCTGACCAGCTAACCGGAGGCATTTCAAACAATTGGTATCCATAGTTTCTGCTATACCGCTTTGGAAGCCTCTTCAAGATCCGAACTTCATCTCTTAATGAATCAATGAAATGCCTTACATCAAAAATGTCCTTAAAGTCACTGAAAAAGGAAACCTAGGATGCTTTAGATTGCTGCCTGAGCTAAAACATCGTTTGGTATATCCACACTAAACATACATACCTTGGATCAGCCCAGAAAGATTTCTTATCAAGCTCTGGAACAACAAGAGTCAGGTTCAATAGCCGAGCAACAGTCACCATATCACAAATCTGAAACAACAATCATCAAGATATGGAAACCCTAAATCTTGTAACGAGAGAGAAAGAGAGACGAACCGCTGCACGCATTTGATTCAAACCGCCATTGCAGGAGACTAGTAGAATACCCTTGCTTGTATAATTTCCTGCATAAAAATCCTTACTTTCCTTAAACCCTCAAGACCCAAAACAAATCCAAATAGAGAAAAGAAAAACTAACTTGGGGGAGGAAGCGGAGGAGGCGGCAATGGAACTGGCTCGATTGGGCGGGAAAATCGGGAAATCTGATTGGTTAAACCAGTAAAGATCCGGGAATGCCAAAGCTCACCGACGGCGAAGAGCTGAACCAAGCATGTCCAAACCAGAATGCTGGAACAGATTCTAACGAACCATACTTGTAATCGAGTTTTGGGAACTGCTGATGAACCCGGAGACTTATTATCGCTCCGCGTCTGACTACTCTCCGATCTAACTTCCATCTTTCTCCGACGACTCTCATCATCGCTTCATTGGAGCAAAACCCGTCGATTCTCCCAGAATTTCTTCAATTTCACAGACGAAAATAGATGAATGCTCCTAAACAGCTGATTTGCTTCTCAAAAGTTGTGAATCTCTGTGGACTTTTCTCGCAAAACTAAAATTTCTGAGAGACTTAAAATAGAAAAAGAGAAAGGAAATGCATAACAAATCGCGACCCAAAACGGACACAACCGTCAAAAAAGTTTTATCTTTGTTTTCCCGGCGAGAACAAAAATCAAAATCGAAGTATTTCCCAATAAAATAAAAATACCAATTTGGAAGAAGAGTTTTGATTATAGCAGATTCGTAAAAATGGTATTTTTTTTTAAATAAAAAAATCGTAAATTTCTTGAAAACCCTAACGGTATGATCGGAAACCTTATGATCTCATCCTCTCTCTGCTCTCACTCACACTCTGCTCTTCAGAGTAATCAATCATCATCATCATCTCGGTGTATTATAATTTAACAACACAATTTATTATATGCGTAAAAGTATATTACTAATCATTTTTTCATGTGATTGATGTATATCTTGGAAAAAAAAAAAAAAGATTGATGTATATATAATTTAATTAGTCCGATTTCAAGTTTATTTTATTTTTGGGTCTAAAGTCAGAGTATTAGGCCCAAATGGTTGGGTCCATTTAAAGCCCATTAACGAAAAGGGTAATTTATTATTTAATTATGTAAGAACTATTTACGTGTCTCAACGAATAAAAATATTCCACGTGGCACAAAACGTTTTGAGACTTTCTTTTGACTCCTCTTGACCTTTTCCCGAATTGACTACTGCAAAGATTCTCATTCTCCCCCTTTTGTGTCTCCCCTGTCTCTATCTGACGCCGCCATGGATCTAAATCGGAGCTCGATTTTGCTTATGATCCTTGCGATGTTATCTCCAGTATCATTATCTATGCGATACGACCTAAAATCTGGTGAAGCGAAATGCATTTCTGAAGATATTCATATAAATTCAATGTCTGTTGGTAAATACAGCATCGTAAACCCTAACGAGAATCAACCTCTCCCTGCTTCACATAAAATCAGTGTTACGGTAAATAAACATCGTAATTAACCTCGAATCTCGTCTTATTTAGAACATCGAATTTCAAATTCCAGATTTATTGATCTCGTATTTATGATTAAGGTGATGGCGCCAAATGGAGGGAAGAGGCTACACGAAGCTGTAGGCGTAGAGTCAGGAACATTCTCGTTTACAACAGCGGAATCTGGAGATTTCGTAGCGTGTTTCTCAGCCGTTGATCATAATCCGGAGATTATGCTAACCCTTGATTTTGAGTGGAGGTCGGGTGTTCACACTAATGACTGGTCTAAAGTCGCCAAGAGGACTCAAGTCGAAGTAAGTCCTCTCTTTTTTATGTTTATAATTGTTTTATAAATTAAAGTAATCCGATTTAAATATTTTATTATATATATGTACGGTCGTCTCACGATGCACTAAATCCTTAAATATAGTGTAGTTTCTTGTCTAACCATAGGCTATATTTTACACCAATTCTTGTTTTTTTAGTGTTTTGTGAATAACAAGAATTGGTTGTAATTAGCTCGATTTTTGGTGTGATATTATTCACACACTACAAAATTATTGTTTTTTATTTTTGTGAATAAGACCAATTCTCATTATATTTTGTGTGATATTATTCACACACACTGAGAAATTTAAAAATAATTTTTTTTTTATCTAATAATATAATTAAACTAGTGTTTATTAATTGATTTTATGTATTTTATTTTTAATAATGTAAAATTTTGATCGTAATTAGCTTGCTGTCAAGAATTTTAGTTCGATTTCATTAACTTTTAGTTATTTATGATAGATAATTTTCTTTTAGTCTAATTTTTATAGTGTTATGATTGAAGATGAAAAATAAAATGTAATTTTACACAAAAACACTAAATTTTATGTTCTTTTCACACCAAATATTATGTTATAGCATTGGAGATGCCTTAACAATTCATGTCTTATTAAAAAAAACAAACTAATCACGCAATTCAGGTAGTTTAGCTGATTGGAAAAATATTCTTTTAGTTTTGATAGATCCAAGCTTTTTTTTTAATATTAATCGAAGATAGATGATATGTTTAGAGTAATAACTGAATATATCACTAACGATTGATTCTAACCCTAAAAAAATCATTAAAAAGAAATTGATGATCTACAAAATTGTTTTTGGTAGTTATATGATTCATTTTAATACACTATGTATCCTAATACAATATTAGTGCGGGTTGAATAAAAACATTGATATTGTGGTTGTATTTTGAATATGTTATATTATTCAGAAAATGGAGCATGAGGTTAAGATGTTATTGGATACAGTTTCTTCCATACATGAAGAGATGTATTATCTGCGTGATAGGTAAAATTTATATTAAACTTTAGGTTTTTATTGGTTTACTTTATTAATAAATTGATGTTATTTTATTTTATGTTATGTTTGATTAGGGAAGAAGAGATGCAAGAACTGAATAGATCAACAAACTCTAAGATGGCTTGGATGAGTTTTGTCTCTCTTGGAGTTTGTTTATCAGTAGCTGCTCTTCAACTTTTTCATTTAAAATCTTTTTTCCAGAAGAAAAAACTCATTTGATTTATTAGTTAAGACTCCTAAAAAAATATTTAGGATCTAAAAACTAATAACAAAAGAAGAGAGAAATAAATATTTATATTATTAATTACATTTTTATATGGTTTCTATAATATTTATTCTATACCTATCCAAGTTTGATATTTGCTTTTGGTGCGTGTGATAAGACCAAAGATCACTAGATCTAGACATGTTTATTTTATTTTAAAAAGTATTCAAATTAAATTAAAAAATGAAGTTTATTGTATATCAGTTGTTGATTATTTTAGTAGTACTTAATTCAGTATTTTTTATATTCGTGAGCGAATCTAAAAAGTTTGATTTTTTTTTTCATTCATTCTGAATTTGATCAATCTACACGATAAAAAAATTGATTTAAGACCATAGCTTTTAATGTTTGATGGTTTTAATAAGCAGAATTGATTATTATATTAAATGTTTTCAAAATGGACAAAAAGTTTTAACAAAAAGTCAATGAATGATAAAAATATTCTTAAAATATTCCACAAATATATATATTTATGTTCCCAACATGCCAAAAATAGATATACTTGTCTAGCTTTTCATACAATAAGTATTTCCACTTATCCATCTAATAAAATAACTTATATTTTTTTTTTATATTACAATATATCCACAGTCATTGTAATGTTAAAATTTGGACGGAACAACATAAAGATCAAAATAGAATGATAGCAATTAGCACATGTAATTAAATCTAAATAAATCCAAAATGTTCAAATAAACTTGACATGTGTTAATGGAATTTTTATAACTAACGGATTTAATTGTAGACAAATACAGAATTTAGTAACCAAAAAAATGAACACATAACGGTGTGATTAAAATTGTAAATATTAAATGAAATTTAATGTACTAAATTCCATATATATATTTTTTTAACATCATTTTGGGCCACAAACCCGACCCAATAGGCAAATTGTTGCACAAACCGCAACATGTGGATATTGAACCCGGTACCTTGGAGAATCAGAGGGAAGCACTTACCATTGGGTTACCTTGCTCCGGTAATTCCATATATATATATATTCATGCATCAATAATCATTTCCTAATTAATTCGATTTATTTTTACATTTATATTTATATTCATATATAATGAATTCGAATTCTTTTGCCATTTATAAGGAAGTTAATAAATTCCTGATATCGATGAGATGTTTCCAATAAAGTTAAAAACAGTCAAAATGTTTGACTAAAATGCTCAGATTTTAAACACACTGATCACTATTGATTGTAACAGAGACACAGAAATGAAGTTTGCGAAAGAGTTTTCGTCGGAGATGGTGCCGGAATGGCAACAAGCTTACATCGATTACGATTATCTCAAATCTATTCTCAATGATTTAATTAATTTCAAAAACCGCGATAAAATCCGCCATTCAACCACCATGGACGATATAGAAGAAGGAAAACCGCAATCGCCGATTACGGTGACGACGGCGAGTAATGGATTGAAAACAACGTTTCTAATGACGGCGGAGGAAGGTGGAGAGTATGAGATGGTGTTTTTCCGGCGATTAGACGATGAATTTAATAAAGTGGATAGGTTTTACAGAGAGAAAGTGGAGGAGATGATGAAAGAGGAGGTGATGCTTAATAGACAAATCGAAGCTCTTGAAGAGTTTCGTATTAGGATTGAAAATGGTGAAGGATGGTTGTGGGGAGATGGAGACCGTTCAGTTACTCCGTCGGAGATCGCCGCTTCTATCTTCGCCGGAGCTAAATCCAGTGAGTAATTTTAACGCTTATCGTTCCAGTTTTTTGGTTAACCAGAATAAACCGGAACCAAATTGCTTATACCCACCGGTAAGTTGTTTTTTTGCACACTTTTTGTTTTTAGGTTGAGTTAAAAAAATTTCCGGTTTAAACTGAACCGTAATTGTACCAAATCTCGATTTGAAATTGATTTTGTGTTTGGTTACAGAGAAGGCTCGAGCTTTGGCCATAGGTGAAGGAAGCTCCAGCAGACCTCTTCAGTCCGAAGAAGATGAGAATATCATGGCAGAAGATAAGGGTATATCTGAAGATAAGGTTATATCAGACACAGAGATTGACAAGAGCACGAGTAGCGTGACCAGGACGAGGATTGCGAGGGCGGGTTCTCTCGATGTTCTGGAATGCGTTGGGATCAACAACAGAGAAAATTTGAGAAAAGTGGAGTCGAAGCTCAAATATGCCTTCGTTGAGTTCTACCGGAAGCTTTGTCTCCTCAAGAGCTATAGGTTCGTACTAATTGGATGATCAAGTGTTTAATCTTTGGAATTGAATGATTAATGGAGATGAGCATGGTAAAAAAATCTGCAGCTTTATGAATGAGTTGGCGTTTTCAAAGATATTGAAGAAGTATGATAAGGTAAGATTGGCCAGAAATTAGGAGTTTTGATGATGAATTTGGTGGATTTTGTTCACATGATTGAAACGTGTTCGACGAAATTACTCTTACAGATAACTTTGAGGGATGCTACTAAGGTTTACATGAATATGGTTGATAACTCCTACCTTGGAAGCTCTGATGAGGTAGTGTTTGACTCAACTGGAGTTTTTACTGCTAACCCCAATAATTCTTCTTTTTTGGTTCTTGTATTTATATTCTCCTTTTGTCACAGGTTATGAGACTCATGGAGCAACTTGAAGGTACCTTCATTAAGCATTTTGCTAATGGCGTCAGAACAAAAGGAATGAAGATGTTGCGACCAAATGCTAAAAGAGAGAGACATCGACTTACATTCTCAACAGGTAGAGATTATAACTCTGTTCTAATTGTCTCTTTCTCGCTAACCTTCTCAATTTTTTCATTGTGCTTATGAAGGATTCCTTTTTCAGGTTTCATGGCCGGATGCGTGTTTTGTCTCATAGTGGTTCTAGCCACGATCACAGTCTCTCGTAACATTCTACATAAGGAAGGCCGGATACAGTACATGAATACCATGGTCCCTCTTTATAGGTTATACATCGCTTCTCTTCCTGCATTTGAGGTGGAATATGCTGTTTAGATTTATTCTGCCTTCTTTGTTGTTTATGCAGCTTGTTTGGCTTCATCGTACTGCATATGGTTATGTATGCTGCTGATATTTACTTTTGGGGGCTTTATCGAGTAAATTATTCCTTCATATTTGGGTTCAAGCAAGGCACTGAACTTGGCTACAGACAAGTTTTATTTGTGAGTTTCAGCATTGGTGCGTTTGCACTTCTTTGTGTACTTGCCAATCTTGATATGGAGGCTGACCCCAATACAAAAAATTACCAAGCATTAACTGAACTTCTACCTCTTTTCCTGCTCATTGTAAGTTCATTAATCCAAAATCAGCTTTGGAATTCAAACTCAGCTATATGAAGTTAATGGCACTCACGTTTTATGTTTGTGTTCACTGGTATAGGTTATGTTTATAGTTCTAGTCATGCCATTCAATATCTTCTACCGGTCGAGTCGCTTCTTCTTCATCAAAACTTTGTTTCACTGCCTTACAGCTCCCTTTTATCAGGTAAAACAGATTTCTAACGGCTTATGCTGAAAAATGAATGTTGATTATCATATTCCAATCCAACACGTCTTAAACTAATTACTGTTGCCTTCTCCATGTAGGTAACATTACCAGATTTCATCTTAGCGGATCAGTTATGTAGCCAAGCACAAGCTCTTCGAAGCCTCGAGTTCTACATATGCTACTACGGTAATGGAGACTTCAAACAGAGACAAAACACTTGCAAAGACTCAAATGTCTTCAAGGGTTTCTTATTCATTGTTGCTGCCTTACCATTCACATCTCGTCTCCTTCAGGTACAACTAAAACTTTCTTCTCATAAGCCACGCAAGGTGTCTAACATATTCCATACTTGTGCAGTGCCTGCGGCGAGTGTTTGAGGAGAAAAACATAGAACAAGCGTACAATGCCTTGAAGTACTTTCTAGTAGTAGTGGCCGTCTGCTTAGGGATGGCTTATGAGGTAGACAACAACGAGTACCGTAAAATGATCTGGAGAATATTAGGTGGTATCATTGCAACTATTGCTGTCGTTTTCTGTACATACTGGGACTTCGTCTATGACTGGGGCTTGCTTAACAGAACCTCAAAGAACCGTTGGCTAAGAGATAAACTCCTTGTCCCATACAAAGAAGTATACTTCATTGCAATGGTGAGCTCTATTCAATCATTTAAAAAAACTCCATGAGAGTATTCAATACTGATTCTTGTAACACAACACATAAAAGTACAGATCTTGAACGTGTTGCTGAGATTTGCGTGGATGCAAACGGTGCTTGACTTCAGCTTTGATCCATTGCACACACAAACTGTGGTTGCGTTGGTGGCTAGTCTTGAGATCATTCGCCGTGGGATATGGAATTTCTTCAGGTTTTTAACAAATTACTCTGTTTTTTCTTCACTATGTGTGTGTTTCTTTATGTTTAAATTGAGATAAAGTGGTTGATTTTGGTGGTTTGGTTACTTGATAAACAGGTTAGAGAACGAGCATTTGAACAATGTTGGAAAATACAGAGCGTTCAAGACGGTTCCGTTACCGTTTAACTAAAGACAATGACGAATAGTGTTTGTAGAAAACAGCTGTGTATTTGTGTCTTATAATACACTTGTAAATATAACATTTATTTTGTATTCTACGGTCCAAAACATGATTCCGGCATTTAGAAATTTCCCGTCAATTACTGTAGTCTTACCTAATTGTGATTATGTTTTATATTTATTATTTATAATTTACAAAATAAAATATCATTTTTTATTAAAGCGACAGAAGCAATGAGGCACATGACGGTCAAATCTATACAAGTGGTGACAGTAAGTCTTAATTTGGTCAACAAAATTTCAACCTACCGTGTTAATATATTCAAAATTTTGAATCATCAATGATATTTTCACACCAAATATTTGCGCTGCACCCTTTAATGTTTGATAAATATTTTGGTAAAACACCTAAGAACATGTAGTAGTAGACATAGAGTAAATTTTATACTATAATATAGTATCATATAATAACGAATAATTTACAGTGACAAAATCGAGGAGGTCAAAATTGGATGGCCATTTTAGCATTCAATTAAAAAGGCTCAAGGAGCTAGATTTCTCACCAGATAACTAATTAGGTTACATTTAATTTCGCATTAATGATTCAAACTAACCAAATATGTAGAAACAAAAAAGACATTAATGTCCTACAATATGATTAATTTTAAAATGAAAATGGACATAGTATAATAATTTAATGAATCAATTCTAAAAGTTGATAATAACATATATATTGAATATATGTATATATTCAATTTTAAGTCAATTGCTACTATTGTATTATTAAGGTTTCCAAAGATAATTATCTAAATTCCTTGAATTATCATACAATTTTTTATAAGATTCCAGCAATAATTAATTTAAAAATATATCACAAGTTCACAACTAATGTTGACCGATATGGCGATATGTATATATTGAATTTATAGGTTTTTTATTTGTTATCGAAATTAGAGATTTGCAACAACTCTTTTGTTCAAATTCATAGTAAAACCATAAATTCCATGTATAATTAAACGAGTACTATAAAAATTAGTCAAACATCTGTATATCTTATACAATAAAGTAGAATTCTTTTAATGTGGAGTTGCCACGTGTCAATAGATACCAACAATGTAGAGATGTCACTTGTCAAAGCTGCCAATGACAAGTCGCCACATGTCAAATATTTTATTT
>KE151134.1:30144-53320 GCA_000411095.1 Aethionema arabicum
ATAAATAAATAATTATTTCCAAAAATTTTTTTATATCTAGAATTAATATTTAAATCAAATAAATATAATAAAATTCATTATATTTTTATATATATTTATACATCCCACGCATCGCGCGGGCTTGGTCTAGTATTTAATATATTTATACTATAATTTTATAAATATATTAAGTACTATCTATGGATGTCTGTGGGATTTTAGTTTTAATTTATATATTATCTGTACTAATCTGTCGTAACGCGTTTTTAATCGCGATTTCTGCATCGAGTTATGTGTTTCAACAAATCTTGAAAAATATTTAATACATACTTATACCTATATATATATATTTATATATCTCACTTATACGTACATCACTGTTTATACAGCCACATCTTCTCTGTCTCTCCACAATATATTCTTCTTCACATTCAAAAAAAAAAACACGGCAACAAAAAAAAGCAAACCAAAAGATGAAGTTCGGGAAAGAGCTATCTTCTCAAATGGTACCAGAATGGCAACAAGCTTACATAGACTACAATAATCTCAAATCTCTTCTCAAAGAAATCATCAATTTCAAACGCAAAACCACTTCTCCTCATCACACCGGTAAAAAACTCGCCGGCGAAGGTCTAACTCGGAAAATGACTCTGTATCGAGCTTTTAGCGGTTTAGTTTCAACATCGGGACGAAAAAGACACGGCGGCGGTGGTCAATCTACTCATTCTTCACCAACGTATAAAGAAATTGAAGAAGGAAGACATTTGAAGTCAGTGACAGCGCCAATTTTGGTGAGTTCAGCGAGTCACGGTTACGAGACGACGTTTTTAATGGCGGCGGATGACGGAGGAATGTATGAGACGTTGTTTTTCAGGAGATTAGACGTTGAGTTTAATAAAGTTGAGAGATTTTATACAGAGAAAGTTGAGGAAGTGATTAAAGAAGCTGTGATGCTTAATAAGCAAATGGATGCTTTAATCGCGTTTCGAATCAAAGTTGAGAATCCTAAAGGTTGGGAATGGGAAGATCGTACGGTTGAGATGACTCGATTAGCTTCAGATGTTGCGATTTCAGCTGCTGCGCTTGCTGCTTCTACTCCTGCTGAAGCTAGATCCAGTAAGTGAAAAAGTTCTCACCTTTTATCCGGTTTAATTCCGGTTTAATCGGATATTAAACGTACCGATTTCGAGAAATTGTAGGTGAAGCTCACATGGAGGTAATACAGGAAGGAGGGTCGAGTAAAGCTGGTAAATCCGACGAAGATGATAATGTTGTGGAAGAAGAACAAGAAAGAGAAGTTAACGGTACATCTATTGAAGGTAGAATGAGAGCTACGAGGCCGGCTTCCATGGAGGTTTTGGATCGAATTAGAATCAACAGCACTCATGGTCTTCTCAAGGTCTCAAAATTGACAGAGCTGAATTTTAGTAGAGATAATCTAAGGAAGGTGGAGGAGGAGCTTAAAGGCGCATTCGTAGCGTTTTACCAGAAGCTTCGGCTTCTCAAGAGCTACAGGTGCGTGTAATCGTGTATGTTGAATTGGGTAAATCACTATAGGTTTAAGATTGGTGTGTTTAATCTTCGATCAAAAAAATGCAGCTTCTTGAATGTGTTGGCGTTTTCGAAGATATTGAAGAAGTATGATAAGGTAAGATTGCGGAAAGAAGAAGACATTTTGATGGGTTTTGTTCTTCATGACTGTAATGTGTTCGACGAAATTACTCTTTGACAGATAACTTCAAGAGACGCTACTAAAGCTTACATGAAAATGGTTGATAAATCATACCTTGGAAGCTCTGATGAAGTTATGAAACTTATGGAGCGTGTTGAATCTACGTTTGTTAAGCATTTTGCAAATGCTAACAGATCAAAAGGAATGAACATCTTGCGACCTAAAGCTACAAGAGAGAGACATCGACTTACATTCTCCACAGGTTGAAATCACAATACTTTCGTTCAAATTTCATCTTTCAGATCAATTTCTTCTTTGTACTTATGAGCAATTCCGGTTCCAGGTTTCTCAGCTGGATGTGTGTTTTCACTCATTGTGGCTCTTGTTGCTATCATACGCACCCGTAACATCTTGCAAGATAAAGGCCATGGACGTTACATGGATACTATGTTCCCTCTTTATAGGTAACAACCTAACTTATGTCTCATTTGAATTCAATGGAATTTGCTGCTCATGTACACTCTGCTTTGTTTGTTGTCACTGCAGCTTTTTTGGGCTCATTGTCCTACACATGATCATGTATGCTGCTAATATATACTATTGGAGGCGATATCGAGTAAACTATTCCTTCATATTTGGGTTCAAACAAGGAACTGAACTTGGTTACAGACAAGTACTATTCGTGGGGTTTAGCATTGGTGCATTTGCTTTACTTTGTGTCCTTGCTAATCTTGACATGGAAGCTAACCCTCAAACTAAAGATTACCAAGCATTAACTGAAC
The DNA here is from genome assembly GCA_000411095.1 of Aethionema arabicum. Taxonomy (NCBI): domain Eukaryota; kingdom Viridiplantae; phylum Streptophyta; class Magnoliopsida; order Brassicales; family Brassicaceae; genus Aethionema; species Aethionema arabicum. The sequence continues at coordinate 32,578 of KE151134.1, forward strand.
TTCTTCCTCTACTCTTGCTCATTGTAAGTCCATTAAATAAGCTTTTGAGTTATATAAAGACAATTGCATCTTAATCTGATGTTTGTTTGTTATCAACATAGGCTATGTTTGTAGTTCTAGTCTTGCCATTCAACATCTTCTACCGTTCAAGTCGTTTCTTCTTCCTCACATGTCTCTTCCACTTCCTTGCTTCTCCCTTTTACAAGGTAACACAGAGATCTAACTGCTCATTAAAATAAAAGTAAATGTTGATAATATATTTTGTTACTTTCTCCTGCAGGTAACATTACCTGATTTCTTCTTGGGAGATCAGTTAACTAGCCAAGTCCAAGCTCTTAGAAGCCTCCAGTTTTACATTTGTCACTACGGTTGGGGAGATTTCAAACAAAGACAAAACACTTGTAAAGACTCAGACGTTTACAATGCTTTCTTGTTCATTGTTGCTGTCTTCCCATACGGTGCTCGTCTCCTTCAGGTACAAACTTTCTTCAAGAATCAAACCTCTGTTGGATCCATTAACATTTTTCAAAACTCAAAACCTTTATATCTATTCATGTAGTGCCTTAGGCGGTTGTTTGAAGAGAAAAGTCCAGAACAAGGATATAATGGCGTTAAGTACTTCTTGACCGTAGTAGCCGTCTGCTTGAGAACAGCTTACAGTGTTGATGAAGAGAATCAAATGATCTGGAGAGTGTTAGCTGGAATATTCTCAGCTATTGCTGCCATTTTTTGTACTTACTGGGACTTTGTCTATGACTGGGGATTACTTAACAAAACATCCAAGAACCGTTGGCTACGAGATAAACTCCTTGTTCCTCAAAAGAAAGTGTACTTTATAGCAATGGTGAGCACAAAACTTACACAAAAGCTTAATCATTTCTCACTCTTTTTATGATCCTTTACTAACCCTCAATAACAAATGCGCAGATCTTAAACGTTTTCCTGCGATTCGCATGGCTGCAGACTGTACTGGATTTCAATTTCTCATTTTTGCATAAACAGACAATGATTGCTTTTGTTGCAAGTCTTGAGATCATTCGCCGTGGGATATGGAATTTCTTCAGGTATGTATTGTTTCTCCACTATATGCATCTTGCAATTTTATATATGTATCCCTTTTTTGATTTGGGGTTTGGTTAATTGATAAAACAGGTTAGAGAACGAGCATTTGAACAATGTTGGAAAATACAGAGCGTTTAAAACAGTTCCATTACCATTTAACTACGATGAAGATGATGACAAAGACAGCTAATTTTGCTTACAGAACATGTAGAGACAAGATTCATCAGCTACCAAATTAGTTTACAAATTTATAAATAGATATGTATAAAATTTAGTCCAATGTTATTTTATTTGGCTGAATTTCCTATATATATTTGTTAATTACCAAGAAGTAATAATATGGTGGTAAATTTGAGCGTTACAAAATTTCCGGTCTAATAAGTAATTATGTAAAGTTAAAGGACATTTAATTAAAATGATGCTTATCTTTTGTTTTTTTTTCCCCAAATGATGTTAATTTAATTTTTTAATTAATAAATAAATTGCAGAGTCAAATGTCTGAAGAAAACAATAAACTCGGCGATGACGGTGCCCATTTGCTTCTGTGTCTTCTACTGAACCAAGACGATCTATGGATCAGAGTTCATACAGAAGGAGATCATCTCCTACCAGAACCACCGGCGGTTTAAAAGCTGTAGATTTCTCCCAACTTCCGGTGAAGTTTCTCAGCTCCGGTACAGTGACACTCACGAGGACCTTCACTACTTGCTTGATACTGTTCTCTGTGCTACTTGCATTCTCTATGATCTTCCACCACCATACATCTGATCCTAATCGAATAATGGGTTTCGCTGATGCTAGAGTTCTTGATGGCGGAGGTTTCCACAACGTTACTGAAATCGGTAAAGATTTGTTTTTTTATGCGTTATTGAAATCCAAGTTTTGAACTTTACTGATTTAGATCTCGTTTTGGTCCAATCATTTTCCTATATATAGCCATTGTTTTTATCGTGAATTGCTGGAAAATAAGATTGTTTGTAGATACTCTAGTGTGAACCCAAAAGAATTTTCCATAAAAATTGAGTCTTGTCGGCTAATTTCCCCAAAATTTTGGTGGGTTCGAATGTTTTCACTGTTTTTTCTTGGATTCGTCTTTGATTCTCTTTTTAATTTCATAGGTTCAATTGATTCTGATAAGTTTGATGAGAGACTTCTTGGAGGATTGCTTGCTCCTGGATTTGACGAGGATTCTTGCCTCAGTAGATACCAACAAGTTCTCTATCGTAAGCCTTCATCGTACAAGCCTTCTCCATATCTCATCTCTAAGCTTAGAAACTACGAAATGCGTCACAAGCAATGTGGCCCAGGTACTGAATCTTACAAGAAAGCTATAGAACAACTTGATCAAGAACACATAACTAGCAATGGTGAATGCAAATATGTTGTGTGGGTCTCCTTTAGTGGATTGGGGAACAGAATACTTTCTCTAGCATCTGTTTATCTCTACGCACTCTTAACAGATAGAGTCTTGCTTGTTGATCGAGGAAAGGACATGAATGACCTCTTTTGTGAGCCATTTCCTGAAATGTCATGGTTACTGCCTTTAGACTTCCCATTGACAGGTCAATTTGATGGATTGACTCAACAATCCTCTCGTTCTTACGGAAATATGCTGAAGAATCGAGTGATTGATTCATCACCAACAGAGAAAACTTTGTCTCACCTTTATCTTCATCTTCTCCATGATTATGGAGATCATGATAAGATGTTCTTTTGTGAAGAAGATCAAACAGTTTTTGGGAAAATCCCTTGGTTGATTGTTAAAACAGATAATTACTTTATTCCATCTCTATGGCTTATTCCAGGTTTTGATCATGAACTAGATAAGCTTTTTCCAGACAAAGAGACTGTGTTTCATCACATTGGTCGTTATCTGTTGCATCCTACAAACCAAGTATGGGGGCTAATCACTCGGTACTACGAAGCTTACTTGTCGCAAGCAGATGAGAAAATTGGCATTCAAGTAAGGGTTTTTGATGAAGATCCAGGTCCATTTCAGCATGTGATGGATCAGATTTCAGCTTGTACACAAAGAGAGAAACTTTTACCTGAAGTAGACACAATAAAATCCCAAGTCACTACACAAAGAAGCCCTAAACTCAAAGCTGTACTTGTTACATCTTTAAGCTCAGGTTATTCCGAGAATTTAAAGAGTATATATTGGGAATATCCGACATTAACAGGGGATATTATTGGTGTTCATCAGCCTAGCCAAGAAGGGTATCAGCAGACTGAAAAGAAGATGCATAATGGAAAAGCTCTTGCGGAAATGTACCTTTTGAGTATGACAGATAACCTTGTGACGAGTGCTTGGTCTACATTTGGATATGTAGCTCAAGGTCTTGGAGGGTTAAAGCCTTGGATACTCTACAGACCTGAGAACCGTACAGCTCCTGACCCACCGTGTGCTCGAGCAATGTCAATGGAGCCTTGTTTCCACTCTCCTCCGTTCTATGATTGTAAAGCTAAGACAGGAACTGACACTGGAAATCTCGTCCCTCATGTTAGGCATTGTGAGGATATAAGCTGGGGACTTAAGTTAGTTAACAGTCATAATGAATTATAGCTTCTCATATTTACTTAAATTAGAACTTTTATAAGGTCAACTTTGTGCTTTTCTCATTTGCTGAATTTAGATTAAAGCATAAATGTTGGGTCTTTGTGATCAATTTTCAATTTTTTTTTTAAAATCTCATAATGTTTCTTCATGTTCTTCACGTCGTCACCACTTTACACGAATGAAGGACGTCAGATTGACTTTTGGTTTTTTTTGTTTGATATAAATCTTTTGGGTTTTTGAATGGATCTGTCTTCCTTCAGGAGGAGGCTGTTTCTGTCAAAGGACATTGATAGCAAACCTCAAGAACCATTTGGAGTTCCAGAAAGAAGATTCAGATTGTTTGGAGCAATGAAGATCACAGAGATCTTTGCTTTATTCATGGTTATTGTTCCTGTCTTGTTACTCATCATGCTTATCTTTGGACATGATTCCTATGATCAAGGTAATGGCTTTGCAGAAGCCAGAGTCATTCAAATCCGACGGGAATCAAACCTGACATCTCCAGATCGAAATTCCAGTCTCGAAAACAGCTCGGAAGAGTATCAGAAACTAAACGCTGGATCTCTTCTAGAAGGTAATGATAACTGTTAACTTCTTCTTCTCTTCAGGTTTTCTTTAGCTTTCTTGAATGTTCATCATATTCTCAGGTAGTGTAGATTTATCTAAGTCTGGTGAAGAACACAGTGCTAAACTCCTTGGAGGTTTACTCGTTACTGGTTTCCAAGAAAGTTCTTGTTTAAGTAGATACCAATCATTTCTCTACCGCAAAGCTTCATCATATAAACCTTCTTTATATCTCATCTCAAAACTTAGAGCTTATGAAAACCTTCATAGGCGATGTGGACCAGGAACCAAACCATATTCCAACGCTGCAGGACTCCTTAAGCCAAGACATAATGTGAGTTCCGAACTAGAAGGATGCAAGTATGTTGTCTGGATGGCATTTAGTGGATTAGGGAACAGAATCATCAGTATTGCTTCTACGTTTCTATATGCAATGTTAACAGATAGAGTCTTGCTTACTGAAGGAGGAGAGAATCTTGCAGATCTTTTCTGTGAACCATTTCTTGATACCACATGGTTATTGCCTAATGATTTCCCTTTGAGTAAACAGTTTAGTAGCTTTGATCAAAACTCAGATCATTGCCATGGAAATCTACTGAAGAAAGGACTGATTAACTCATCTTCTGTCTCAGATTTATCTTACTTATATCTCCATCTAGTTCATGATTACAACGAACATGATAAGCTCTTCTTCTGCGAAGAAGATCAAAGTCTGTTAAAGAATGTTCCCTGGTTAATCATGAAGACGAACAACTTCTTTGCGCCATCACTTTTCTTGATCTCTTCTTTTGAGAATGAGCTTGATAAGATGTTTCCAGAGAAAGCAATGGTGTTTCATCATTTAGGTCGTTACTTATTCCATCCTTCAAATCAAGTCTGGGGATTAATCACAAGATACTATCAAGCTTACTTAGCTAAAGCAGATGAGAGAATTGGTCTTCAGCTAAGAGTCTTTGATGAAAAATCAGGAGTATCTCCACAAGTCACAAGTCAAATCATCTCATGTGTTCAAAACGAGAATATATTACCAAAGTTAAGCAAAGGAGAAGACAGCCAATCAGAAGACTCAAAACACAAAGCTGTTCTAGTCACTTCACTAACAACAGGCTACTTTGAGATCTTGAAAAGCATGTATTGGGAAAATCCAACGGTAACTAGAGATGTGATTGGTATACATCAGCCAAGTCATGAAGGATATCAACAAACAGAGAAGCTTATGCATAACAGGAAAGCTTGGGCAGAGATGTATCTACTTAGTTTAAGTGATAAACTGGTGATTAGTGCTTGGTCTACTTTTGGTTATGTAGCTCAAGGTCTTGGAGGATTAAGATCTTGGATTCTTTATAAGCAAGATAATCAAACGATGATTCCAAACCCTCCTTGTGGTAGAGCTATCTCACCAGATCCTTGTTTTCATTCTCCTCCTTATTATGACTGCAAAGCAAAGACAGGAACTGACACAAGTAAGATTGTACCTCATGTGAAGCACTGTGAAGACATTAACTGGGGAGTTAAGCTTGTAGACAAGTTATGACATCACAACAAATCCACAAAGATAACACCTTTGTGTAATTAAAAGCCTTTGAAGCTTCTCAATTTTGGAGCTTTTTTTATTCAAACTTTTGAATTTTGAGAGTCTGATGTATCAGTTTAAGTCAATGCAGACAAGATTTGATTGGTTACTTCAACACTTTTGTTCTCTATAATTGTTCAAAGATTAAAACTTTACATTCAAGAGATTCACCAAAGTCTATATCTGTGGCTTGGGCCTTAATGGGCCTTGATGATCTTTAATGGGCCTTGAGGATCTTAATGGGCCTTGATGATCTTTAATGGGCCTTGAAGATCTTTAATGGGCCTTGAAGAAGATGGTAATGAGAAATGAAAAATGGTCATAACAAACAACGGAAGAATAGGGCTAACATGTTTGAATGAGATGAATCTCAACGGCCTCTCCTCAAAATAAGTAGCCATGTCGATGTTCTTACATGCCTAACTTTGTTCTACAACTCTTTCTTTCTCCTAAAATCTCTTTATATAAACACTTATTAACACTCCTTTAATCACTCATCTTCTTACACACCAAAAACAAAACTTTAAAAAAATGCCTTCTTCTTCTTCTTCTTCTTCTTCTTCTTCTTCACTTTTCTCTTCTTTACTCTTCCTCTTCTTAACATCTTACATCATCGGAGTTTCATCAAGAAAAAGCTTAATCAATCACACTCCATCAAATCCTTCAAGATCTGGCTTCAGAGTATCTCTTCACCACATAGATGCTGGCAAAAACTTAACAAAATTCCAAAAAATCCAACGTGGAATCGGTCGTGGATACCATAGATTAAACAAATTAGGTGTTGTAGCTCTGTTAGCTAAAGATTCAACTCATGGTGACACTAACAACATTCAAGCTCGTACTCATGCCGGAACTGGTGAGTTTTTAATGGATTTAGCTATAGGAAATCCACCAATAAGCTACTCTGCAATCGTTGACACAGGAAGTGATCTTATATGGACACAATGTAAACCTTGTACTGAATGTTTCGACCAACCAACTCCAATCTTTGATCCTAAAAAGTCTTCTTCATATTCATCACTCGGATGTTTTGGTAGTCTATGCTCTGCTTTGGAACAAGCAGATTGTATCGATGAAACATGTCAGTATATGTATACATACGGAGATTATTCATCAACAAAAGGGGTTTTAGGTACTGAAACATTCACTTTCGAGAAGAAAAACTCTGTTTCTGGTATTGGATTTGGATGTGGAAATGATAATGAAGGAGATGGTTTTGCACAAGGTTCAGGTCTTGTTGGTTTAGGTCGTGGTGAACTTTCGTTGATTTCTCAGCTTCAAGAAACTCAATTTTCGTATTGTTTAACATCAATTGAAGATAATGAAGCAACTAGTTCACTTTTTATAGGATCTAGTATCGTTAACACCTCTGGTTTACCTGATGGTGTTACTCAAACGACGTCGTTGTTACGAAACTCACAACAACCTTCGTTTTATTACCTTCCGTTACAAGGTATTAGTGTTGGATCGAAACGTTTAGATATTGATGAATCTACTTTTGCTTTAAGTGAAGATGGATCTGGAGGATTGATTATAGATTCTGGTACGACGATTACTTATCTTGAAGAAGTTGCGTTTAAAGCGGTTGCGAAAGAGTTTACTTCGAGGATGAGTTTAGAAGTAGATGATTCAGGGAGTACTGGACTTGACTTGTGTTTCAAGTTATCGAAAAATGTGAAGAATGTGGCTGTTCCGAAGATGATTTTTCATTTTAAAGATATGGATTTGGAGTTACCGGGAGAGAATTATGTGGTGGCGGATTTGAGTAATGGACTTTTGTGTTTAGCTATGGGGAGTTCTAATGGTATGTCGATTTTTGGGAATGTTCAGCAACAGAATTATATGTTGATTCATGATTTGAAGCGTGAAACGTTGTCGTTTGTTCAAACTGAATGTGGAAAATTATAGAATTTTTAATGTTTTTTTTTTCTTTTTTTTTTACTTTATTTTTACAATTAATAAAGTTTATAGTCTTTTACAATGTTACGTGCCTCGGAATTTTGTTTTTCTTAATGTTAGATATTTCACAAAAAGTAGATATAATGTTCAAATCGGTCAAAAGGCATGATACAAAACTTAAAATTAGGGTTTGTATTTCATATAATTTTTTTAAAAAAAATATTTATATAGATAAATATATAATTTGGGAGCAGATATAATTTAGAGACCAAAACGAATGTTTCACAATTTTTTTGAAAATAAACCTACTATTTGATATTTGGAGGTCGAAGCGAATATTTCGTAAATTCTTTGAAAATAGACCTACTATTTGATTAAAAAACTAATTAAGATATTTCACAAATTCTTGAAGGTAGACCTACTATTTTGACATTTAAATGTGACCAAATCGAGGTTATTTTAATATTATTAAAGATGTAATTAAAATGGTTGATTGTTTAGCATAGAATTTTAGAAATAATATTTAAATGTGTATTAATATTTACGTAAATAGGTTGACGATGATAATTAGATTTGTAATTAAAGTTTAAGTTCCATCATGAACAACTTGGGAAACTGACATTGATGTATACTAATATACTATGATTCATGAATAAGAATAAAAATCATTATCATAATAATTCATTGGTAAGTATAATAATAATAATTAAACTTGAAAGTAAAGAAAAGGGTTAGCTCAACTTCCAAGCAACTCTGAAGAGATATGTGTCATGTGTCATGTATGTTCCCATTCAATAAGGAAATCTAAACACATTTCTAAACTAACATAACCATCTTACCTATTTTTCTTAATCTAATACATAATCTCTTTTAAATTCCTTCTTACAGATATTTATTAATAATAATCATTAATTTTTTTAAAAAAAATTATAGATCTAAATACACAATTTTGAATTGGTTTAATGTTCTTTGGTTATTATACATTAGTTTAAAATAAATAAAAAATACAGATATAAAGTTTAGGGAGACAAATCTTGGGCTACTGAGTTGTGTATCATTGGGCTTTTATGGGCCCAAAATTTAGGCCCATAATAGTTGAATAATCCGGCCCATTCATTTCAAACTTCTCTATAAAAAAAAATGTTTAAATTGAAGTATTTATTGGTAGTATCAAGATAGCTGAAGTAAAGAAAGGTAAAAACATTTGTGAGGGTGTTTAAAAAGGTTAAAAGAAAGAAGTTGTGTGAAGTTTGTGTCTATAAAGACATCCTCACCAGCTTATTGTAGAGGATCCTATCATCTCTTCCTGTGTTACTTTCTAACAATGCACTCTGCACAAGTTCCTGCAAGAGAAAGATACAGTTTTGATTGATTGGATTCAATAATTTTCTATATTGAAAAACTCAAATCTAGAGAAATCTGCTTTTACCTTGACTTCCCGGTGAGATAGGAATTTTCCCAAGCTGTGTATGGTTATTCTCATATCTTCAACCTGTGTAAAGAGAGGCAAACACTGTTTAAAATTCATCCTGAGACCTGATGCAAATAGAGAGTTAGTCTTTTTCTTACCCTAACATAGCCTGCTTGGTTGCGGTCAAAAAATCTGAAAGCCTGAGACAAAGAAACAGTGGACCAAGCTTTAGCATCAAAACTTGAAAGCTGAGACCTAATAATTGAAGGGGTATCTCAAATTTTATTGAGGAGAATTAACCTGTAATAACTCTTTATCAACCGTTTCCTCCCTTTTGGATACATCAGATGATGCCTCTTGCTTCTCGTATTTGTCTTGCTTCATGGGCTTGTCTGCCTCAATCTTGGGTTTGATATCAGCAGCTTTGGAATCAGTCTTTTCATCAACAGAAGCCTTGTCTTCTTTTCTATCACTAGCTGCTACTTCAATCATTGGATCAGCAGCAGTGCCAGTGATCTTCTCAGTCTTCTCTTCATTCTTATGCGGCTGAAGAGACATTAAACGTAAGATAATATTAGTAAAGAATAATCTCTTTAAAATAAGAGCTAAGACTAGATACAGCATAAATTAGTAGAGATTTTTACTGGTCAATAATTGAAGGAAATTTAGGATTTAGCGTGGAAGCAGTTGAGTAAATAATACCTCTTCAGCAGTGTCTTGATCAGGATTTACATCGTCCATCTTTTCGGGGTCCTCTTCGGGCTCCTCTTCAGGATCCTCTTCGGGGTCCTCTTCGGGATCCTCTTCGGGATCCTCTTCAGGGTCCTCTTCGGGATCCTCTTCGGGGTCCTCTTCGGGATCCTCTTCAGTGTCTTCAATAACATTATCATCGGCCTCATCCTCTACCCTCCTCTCCTGGTTATCCACATCCATAGAAGTAGCTTCACCGCCAGTAACGTCTTTACTGCCTAAAGTTTCTTCAGTGTTCGCTACAGCTCCCTTATTCGAAGTTCCCATAGTATTCTCTACAACATCCTTGTTTGAATTTTCCTTATCATCCTTCTGAGGAGCAGATTCAGATGCAACAGATGATTCTTTATCCCTATGTTCAACTGTCTTTTGACGCTTAACTGTGGATTTCTCTTCGTTTTGCTTGAGAGACAACTCCAGATGCCTCTTCCGCTGATTTCTTTCTCTCACAAACTTCACACGCAGTTTCTTCAAGGAGAAAAATGAGGGGTGAAAACCCAAGAGAAAAGAAAAACATGCAGGCGATTCAAAACAATAGAGTCAAAATTTATTATAAACTAACCTGGAAAAACTCAAAGATACGAATACCCATTTGATACTGTAGCATCTCATACAGTGTTTCCGCAAACACTGATACCTGCAAGAACATATAACATAGTATGATGAAAAAATGATAGTCCAGTTCTAAAAATAAAGTGGTACACTTGAGTTGGAATGGACAAAATTAAAAGTATGTGAGCAAGGCTAAAAAACAGAAAACAACAGACCTCAAATGATGTCTCATCAACGTCCTTGTCAGTGTAATCCAGGAGTGAATCCAGGGAGATCGAAAGTGAACGCAACTGCCAACAACAAAGAACCCCAAATTCAGTAGACTGACAACTATAGTAGAAATGAAACCTGAAACCTCTAACTTAGCATCCACTTACTTTGGAGTCTTTGTTCCGTTTCATCTGTAGAATAAATCCTGGCCGAGGAGGTTCCTCAAACTTTTTCCTGTCCTTTACTTCTTTATTCGTATGTATCCGTGACTCATTTGCACTTCTCTCTTTTTCAGTTATTTTCTCTTTTGCCTTTTTTTCATCAGCATTATTACCACCAACACTTTTTCCCTCAGACGGATTCTCTGAGTTGTTTTTCTTTTGATCTTTCTTCTCTTCACCTGTCTTGGTGTCTTTCTTACTTGAACTAGAGTCATCCTCCTTTTTCTCAGCATCAGAAGATTCAACATTCTGTTTTCTTTCCACAATTTTAGAGGCACTCGTTTCCTTTTCTTCCTTTGGAGATACTGCGATCGGTTTCATCTCCACTGCTTTTGCCACTGTATCCACACTACCTGAATCAGAGGTTTTCTTGCCCGCTTCCACAACCGTTTTCTCATCATTATCTCCATCTTTCTTCGAGTCATCATCCATGTTATTGTCCACTTCAGAAACCTTCTTTTTAGGCACTCTTTTAATAACTTTTTTCTTCACAATAGTCTTTGAAGGAGTCTGCTCGTTAGGTTTAGCGTTGGGATCTGAGCTATCACATGGCTTACCACCTGCTTCCGTTCCAGTCACGATTTCTGAGTCCTCTTGATTTTGCACAGCTTTCACTACCATCTTTTTCACTATTTTCTTTTTCGAAGATGTGCCACCGGATTCTTCTTTTGAGGATGGGTTCTCAGATGTGGCAACATCAGACTTCTCATTTTTCTTGCCAGTAGCCTTTCCGTCAGTGACAGGCCTTTTAACAACCCGCTTGATTATCTTTTTCACGGTCTTCTTAGTTCCAGTTGTCGGAGCACCGGAAGGGTCTCCTGGGCGATTTTTCTCTACTTTGGCAACACCACTGCCCTCTCCCACAACGTCATCTTTCTTAGCCTCTTTCTGAGAAAGTAGTCGATCTCTCTCAGCAAGAGCTTTCCTGTGTGCCAACCATTCGGTTCTCCAAGTGTCAAATGAAGGAAGACATTCTGATAAATCAGGGACAAATAGTACAGTGATCTCTTTGTAGTAGAGTCCATCCATACCAACTCTGTCATACTGTATCTGTAAATGTCATAAGACAGGGAAAAAAAAACCACTTAGGTATCCCGATAGACTAGCAAGAAATATCAATTGGTTAGCCTCTAAGTGTCTATCCTTGAGCTACCATATTAATTAAAAAATCAAATTGCAGCAAGATAGGACCATTAATAAACTTCATAGAGCAGTACAAAGAGCAAGTCTCTAGATATACCATTAGCAGTGGTTGAGGGTCCAGATTTCTTATAGTCATAAACTTATTTATAAATTAGGAAATCCACTAATAATCATCATCATCATCTTCTACCACCTTTACACAAGATACAGGAGAGAAAGAAGGACACTATGGTATATACTCCCTCAGCAATGAACGTATTAAACTAAGAGAAGCAAAATCTACCTCCAGAAATGGATTCCAGTGGCGGCAATTGCTCAAGTCCAGATGAAATCTCTCCTTTGTGTATCTGCAACAAGGAATTACTTTCAAGTCTCAGACAACGAACAAAACGGCAGCATACAATGACGGCAATAACGTACAAATGAAGAAACATACCTCAGTAATGTCTGTATCAAGGAAGACTGGTCAAGTGATGGGTCCATGCCATCTGTGGGATCCCAGGTACCACCGATGGCCATGAGAGAATGATCTTTTTTAAGAACGGCAAATTTTAAAATGTTACATATATGTGGTATTCGGTCTTCAAAAATTTTATCTGAAGAAAGGTCTTCCAGGGCCGTCCTGCTCAGTCCGCTCATCAAAATCATCTTTACAACACGAAAAAATAATCATTAAGAGCAGATTTCTTTCAATACACTCAGAAACAATACCACCGATGACACATCGTGCAGTGACTTTTAAAGAAGAAAACGATGCAATTTTGAAAGTGGAAATTTAACAACCCACCTTGGCGTTCCAAACGGTCTTTCCTCCCGTTTTCGCAGCAAAAGGCTTCGTGGTAGTGTCTTTGAGATCAATTCCACCATCTTCAATGCAATCATGTTCAAAGCTGCCGTCCTCAACCAAAAGGTGGTTAGACTTACAAAAACTTTTAACAAGATGTATTTTAAATAAGTAAATCTGCAAAATCTTTAAAAGGTTTGGAAATCAAATGTATAGACTCGGGAAAAAGAAGTCCACAACTTCTGATCCATTTAAACCACTTACGTTCAGCACATAAGGGATGAAAGCCCGCATACTGACAAAAATGTAAACAAGAAAGTAGAGCAAATCACCTCACAGCAGTATGCATAGAAAGTGTAAGCTTTTGTTTCGGCCAGTTCACTACAACCTGAAAGATATCGAGTAGCTTAACGACCATACAGCACTACTCTAAAGACTATAAAATTCACTACTCTAAAGACTATAAAATTATTGGAAAATAGAAAAACAGGAACCTTGGAGAACTCAGAAGGCACAAAAAGCCTGGGATATCTTTTGTCTAATGTTACGTAATCCCTCTCCATATCAACCAGTCGTGCGGATGAAACCTGCAAACAAGTTGCACAATCATTAGATAAGGAATACTCAGGCATGTAACTCTATCAATCACTCCCAATCCTGTTACCATAAATTCTATTAGGGGAAAGATAATATATATATATATATCCTTGACTAGAGGAAAAGAAAGTGATAAGCATCCAGTGTCTCATCCTTCTAAGCTTTCCACAGTTCAATCAATCCGTCGTCCAAGAGACATATATAGATAGCCCTCCAAAATAAACGTCGCAATTTGTGCCAGGGTAGTGCAACATGATAATTGTCACACTATTTGCAGGAGGCAACCCAAACAATACATCAAGGAAGTAATGAGTCAAAATCCCAGCCAAAAGATACCCATAACCAGGAAACACAAAAGAGAAAAGAGAAGATCAACAACCCCAAGATCAGGAAGATATCCCATAAGAGAAAAGGCATGAGAAAGCTGAACTAAAGAGAATTTGAATCGAAAAAGAGGCAATGGTACGGATTATCAGAAAATATATCGTTAAGGGTTATCTTAATAGATGGCATGCCTGAAACAGTGACCTAGATTGGAACAAGAGTTGCCCAAGTCAAGAGATAAAGAAAACATGGAAAATGTAGGAACAGAAAGGAAGATGAGGATAACCCTGAGGAGTAGGCAAAAACATCAATGAATGAAGATTCTCTTGGAACACTATTTACCTTGCAGACATAATCTCTCCTTATTGGCTTAATTGGTGAAGGACGCCTTCAGGTATAACAGAAATAAAGTTAGTGGCCGGTGCTGCAACATAAATGCCCTGAATTCCAGATGAAGAGCGTGACAGAGATAAAAATAAACCTAATTGATGCATCACGATGTTGTGCATCTAGCCGCAAAGACGAACTACGTGCATCCCTAGAAAGAGCTTTGGGCACTGGAGTTCGATCCTTTGTGTCCCTGGACGTAGCTCTTTTAGTTGGAGTCCAGTCTCGTTTTATTTCAAGAGCGCGTCTGCGCTCACGTTCTTTTTCTACTTCTCTTTCCTTCTCCCGTCGCTGCAATATGCGTTCCCTTTCCCGGTCCCTAGCTCTTTGCTTTTCACGTTCTCTTTGGCGCTCTCGTTCTCGTTCTTTTTCCCTTTCACGTTCCCTCTCTCGTTCTCGTTCCTTATCCCTGGCACGCAGGTTCTCACGGCGACGCTCTTCTTCCCTCAGTTCAAACTCCCTGAGATAACTTGCCCGATCATCTTTCTGTAGATCATCAACACGAGGAGGACCACCACGAGCCAATATACTAGAAGGGTAGTCCAAGTCAAGAGACGCCGCCGCACTATGAATTCCTTTCCCAGTGCCATAGTCCCTCCCTGGAGGTAAGCTAACGCCATAACCAGGATTTGAAGAACTCTCCGGATAAATATATTCATCTAAGTTACGTCGAGGAACAGCTCCTAATAACGATGGGGTATGGCTTGCATAAGAAGATGTGCTGCGTACTGATAAACCATGAGGATCAGACTCGAGCCTTCCTCCATAATGCAAAGCTTCTTGGTCAGAATGGCGGACAGACGAACTTCGTTCTGTAAGATAATCGGCTTGTCTGCCAGAAATGTTTGCTACTCAGTCCCATAACACATAAATTTTCTCAATGTTATTGTAAGGTTCTATAGGATGGTAAGTTGGCTTATAAGAAAAGTCTTGGGGCAGTGTGGCTGTCGTACAGAACGGAGCATAATAATATTGATTATAGAGGTATAAATACACAAATAATCAACTTTTTGCTAGTATTAGTAATAAATCATGCTACAGTATAATGAACCCTCGAAAAAATACCTGACACCTCCTTCGACAGATGATGTATGGAGTGACTGAAATTTCAATAGTTGTTCTCCCCGGAGAAGTGATGCTTGATCAATGCGATCATACAAGTCAGACTGCCAAATTATACAATAACATGTATCAGGCCAATCGTAACGTCCCTTAAGAGCAATTAATCAAATTTAAGTAGTTGTGAGAGTGCCACACCTGACGACCAAAACTAGAAGAGTCAGCATATCGTGCAGTTGGTTCATTTTGCAACTCCCTGCCCAAGTAAGCGCTCGACCGTTCACCATATTGCCTTCTCTCAACCGGAATGTAGCCAGAAAGCTTATCTGAATATATATCGTCTGCTTTCTGACCATAAGCATGGCTTGAGGGAGATAAGTAGCTTCCAGATGCAAACTTAGGTGAATCTGGTAGAGTAGGAACATAGGCTGAGCGGCTATCCAATACTGATGAGCCTACCCCTTTGGTGCTTAAGGCCTGAGTGCTGCTAAGAGAACTTGATCCATACACAGATCCGTATTGTCCTCCATAATGACTGGCTGTTGATAAATGAGATCTGTATCCGCCAATCTCAGTCTCCTGAGGAGTACCTGTAATTGATTGATGCCGAGAGCTCAAGGAAAGCTGAGAACCAGATTCTGTACCACTGACCGCACTTCCAGTATAACCAGCTCCAACCTACATAACAATATACAATTAGCCATAATTCAACCCACTAATCTAGAAAAGCATGATCGAGAACAATGACTTCAATGTAATTCTTCTATCTGCAAAGATTCCATATAATCAACTGCAAGAAAAGCATATTTGCGAAGAGACACGAAGAGAATATAGTATATCGAGCATAACCCATCAAACACATAGGAAATTTACGGAAAAAGAGAGGATTTTTAATTGATATATGATCTTACATTTTGACCATAACCCGACTGCGAACCATACTGCTGTTGTCCGTAGCCACTCCCTCTCGAGGAATACATATCTCAACGCATCTGCTTCAATTTTCACGAGTTAATGAATCATATAGATAACACTAGACAAAACAGCAATAACAACGACAAGCTACGAGTCCAATCAAGCGCATAAACACATGAATTTTAAGACCCTAAATTACAAAACCGTTGAAAAAGATAATCAAAAGAATTCCGATGAACCCAAATATATCATTCTCTCAAGAGATTCCAGCTGAAAAGATTGGTAAACCAAAACATGAAATTGCGTGAGCGAAATTTGACGCCATAACGGTCTACCTATCAGAAGATCTCCTTCTCTTTTCTGATTTTATCTCCGTGTCTCGTACTGAGCAGAGAGAAAACAACTAGGGAAATAAAAGAAGAAACACCAAAACCCTAGAAATACAAATTAGGATGAATATGCTGACGAGCTGAGAATTATCGGGAGAGAATAGTCTGGTGGATGATTGAAGGTTGGAAGAGCCTAAAGAAGAGGTTAACGAGGGTTTTTCTTTTAAGTTAAAAAGCACGCATTGCAGAGACTCAAGATCCTTACCACTTTAATGGGCTTTAATTTGTCCTATTTAATAGCTTCTAAATGGTGCGTTATAGGCCCATGATTCAAATATTTTATATTTTTCCAATATAAATAAATAGTTTTTAATTATGTTCATATAAACATATATTTAATTATTTGAATATGGGGAGCATTTCATTTCCATTTATTTATTTCTATGTAATTATATGGCTATCAATTTTAATATTTTATTTATTATAAAGAATTAGTTTTTATTCATTCACAGTGCTCATTATCTAGAATATTTTTATACAAAGTCAAAGATATAGATTTTAGTATATTAATGTGATTTAAAAAACTTGGCATCAAAACGCAAACAATTGTTGTATGAAACGACATAGTACAGTTTCTCGAGTGTATCGCGGTCATGTTGCCTTCCTGAGCTATGTATACAACGGCCTTAAACACAGAAGTCCCAACGGTCAAAAAAAACCTAAGATCAATGAGCAAAGGCTCGTGGAGCCGTTAAACTGAACCGATGTTCTTCCTTTAAAACACATGTAGTACGCCAAACAACAGGACCAATATCTGACCCGATAGCTATCAATAGACGCGGTTTCTTGATCGTGAATTCGAGTTCTGGAAAAGAAAAAAACAGGTTCAGAAATAAGATAACACAAGAGATAGAAATAGCAAAGTAACTTGGTGGTTATCGAATGAATCTTGTGGAAAAAGAACAACATACCAGTTGACTACTATAGTCGTCACTTCTTGTAAGCTCCCTGGAACCATGGGAATGGTTTTCGCGTCTTCCATGCTTGAACTTGCTCGAAGTCTCTGTTGTTTGAGAGATATAGGGAAAAAATGTTGGCAACAAGACAAGACCCCGATCCATGTCAAATGCATTTGCCCTTAACCGTAACATCACTTGCGTAAGTGCTTTGATAGCTGCCTCGAGACTTCCTGTTATCTGACCACAAAAAAAAAGGCATATAGCTTAGTTCTAACTAGAACACGTGAAATTGAGAAGCATAAGAGAAAGGATTTTTTACCTGGACCATCTCCTCGCCCTCACGAGCAATTCTTGGCACATCTTCTTCTTGAAGAATGCGGATATTCGCTCTTGTAACGCTTCTCATCTCAGATATAACAGCTCCTCCCTTTCCAATGAGACACCCTACTTGCCAACTTGGCACAAGTAGACGAGTGGAGATTGCAGTATCACTTGCATCCATTCCCACTTTCTCACTGCATCGTGTCTGTAAACGTAATGCTGCAATCACCGTTGGAGACTGGTCTTCAAAGAACTGTACATTACACCAAGTCGGGTTTAATTAAGTACTTATTAAAGATAAGATCCTGGATTGACACACATAAAGAGAACAAAAGTTGTGGATTACCTCTTTAGATGATATACAGATTATGCAATCATCTTCTTCATCAGTTTCTGAGGTATTGACTCTAATGTTTGCACCAGATTCTTGTCTAATCTGATTTATGAAACTGCCGCCTTTTCCTATTACACCTCCGATATTTTCAGCAGGACAAATGAAGCAAACGGAAAATTCTCTTGCATCAGCTGCATCTCTACGTGCAATATGATTTCTGTGAGGGTTCGTAAGGGCCGGACTCATTAGCAATCCAGAGGATTGATGCGTGCTACTTGAGGACGATAACAAGGAGTTCTGAAATCGTGACGGATTATCATGAAGCAGAGAAGCAACTTGATAAAGAGCTTCCCTAACAGCCCAGCGGTCTCCAATTATCTAAAAGTCAAGCATCATTCATAAGTTAAATTTATCACCACACTGATTAAGCTTATTACTCGAGAAATTAATGATTTAAACTTTCTTAAAGGAATGTGCATCACCTGAAGAAGCTCATCTTGGCTCAAAGACAAAGCACAAATGGGTAGATTTTCATTTATAACACGAATTTGAGCATTGGTTTCATTACGCATGTTTTGGATCACTTGTCCACCTTTCCCAATAACACAACCAATCTGATCTGAAGGCACAAGCATCCTCACTATAACTGTTTGTTTCTCGCTGTAGTCATCATCATATTCATCAGTGTCAGGTTCTTCTGCAACAATCATGTCATGAACTTTGAAAAGAGCATCCATAGCAGGGCAGACCATTCCACCATCATCTTCAGAATCATTTATCTCCTCGCTAGTAGAATATATAGTAACAACACGCTCCTCACAACCAGGCAAGGCCTCATTTATCCTCATATTTGCTTTCGTTTCAGACCTTATCTGTTTTGCAATCTCACCACCCTTCCCAATAATACTCCCAGTCTTTCTCACAGGACACAAGTAACGATACACAGTGTCCTCCGATACAATACCATTATTATCTGTATCATCATCATAAAGCTCTTACCTTACTTCCTCAATTACAACTTACAACCAAAATTAGATTGAAAAATTACTAAATTAGATATCTTACCATAATTGTTCCTCAAAGAAGCCATTTCAGTACCTAACGGTGAAACAAACTCTCGAATCACAGAACCAAAGGGAGCTGGAGAAAAAACATGAATCTCCAAGTTAGGTCATCGTACTTCCAAATAAGATCTTCCTATCTCTATATTATTATTCTAAATACTGATAAAAGCCCTAGTTCCCTACAACAAAAAAGAGCAATATCTCTAAACCCAATAATTCGTGAAGCAATTAACAATGTTCCCCATATCCTAGAAGTTACAGATGAGCAACA
Source organism: Aethionema arabicum (assembly GCA_000411095.1). Lineage (NCBI taxonomy): Eukaryota > Viridiplantae > Streptophyta > Magnoliopsida > Brassicales > Brassicaceae > Aethionema > Aethionema arabicum. The sequence continues at coordinate 51,867 of KE151134.1, forward strand.
GAACAAAAAACAACAAGAAAAATATTCGCATCATAAATCTTCATTTCTCTAGTAAGCTCACATCAAAGAATCAAATACTCATATAAACAACTAGAATCCACTAGTCAACGAGAATACTCATTACACAAATCAAACACGAAAACCATCAGATTACCACATAACTCGAACAAATAACGAATCGATAACACTTCAAACATTTCCGAATCAGAAACGCAAACTCTCACCAGAGAAACGAATCACCAATGTCAGATTCCTTCGCAGTCCATTTGAACCTCGGTCAAGCCGTCGTCTCGCCGGGAAACGCAACCGCCTCACACCGTTTTCACGCTTTCTGACTTCTCGTCGAGTCTTTCGTTGGACTATCGACGAACCTCAAGGCCGTAGTGTAACAATGTGGGCTCTTCAATGTTTACCGGGTCGTGACATCACGTACTACAATCTAAATAAAATAATCAAATATTAATATAGATCTTAAATTAAATTCCAAACATGTCTAACATTAATTAAAATTATATAGCATGATTAATCTTTTGTTCCGCTATATCTGGGCATTGAGTAATTAATTACTTAATTATAAAATATATAATTACTTAACTAATCCGGATTATCCATACATTAAGCTGCTGAACAAAAATGCAAGTGTGAAGACTTCGGCCCAAATAATATGGGCCGGGCCCAAATTTATTTCGAGTGAAAACTATTTTTTTTCTAGTGAAATTTTTTTTTCTCGTGAAAACTATTTAGACACGATAAAACTATTCAATTTTTTTTAATAGATTTATAACTTTAAAATTAAATTGATATATTTATTATATATGTATGTATAGTAGTCTATAACTAGACAGCAATCTACACACGTTGGTCCAACTTCGCTATCAACAACATTAATCAGACATTTAATTAATTGTGGAAAAACATAATTCGAAGGAAAAAATATTATAAAGAATTTAGAAATTGAATAAAGCGTTTTTGAATTTCCTGACGGCAGCCGGCAGTAGGCCTTCGTTATCTTCCGATTTTGATATTATATCTCAATTTTATATATATTTAATACGTTTTTAAGATTCGAAATATATATTAGATAGAAAGTGAGGGTGAAATATTTATAATTATAATATTTTTGGACCGTTCTTTTTCTACTTAAGCTTTGATCACGGAAAAAAAGGATCAAATTTTCAAATACTTTATAACTATGATTATAATACAATAAAGTAAAGATTTTTCTCTTGATAATTACTGAATTTTAATGTAGGGAAATAGTTTCTATGTACAATTCAAAATACGCAGAACTAGATGTTTCTCCCGCAAATTTTGCGGGACTAATATTTTATAAAAAATATTTATTTTCCTCACTAATATATAGATAACATAGATATAAACAATATATATTCAAAATATTAATATTATTTTAAAATATATATTATGTTACGATCTTATATTTTTGGTTAAAATCT
>KE151134.1:53698-64269 GCA_000411095.1 Aethionema arabicum
TGACGGTCCAATATTTTTTCTTAAAGATTAAATTTCTAGTGGCACGGTCTACAAATCAATGTTGTATTTAAAATCGCTTCTCAAATAATATATAGGGGATTCTAAACAAATTAAACCAAATATATTAATGCAAACACAGAAGTATATATATGAAAAAAATACTGCAAAATTAATATTTGAGTTGAACAAACACTACAAAAAAAAATTATAGACTGAATTAGAATAAAATCGTTTTAATAGGCCAGCAAAATTACTAAAAAACAGAAGTATAAATATAAAAAATAAAGTTAGTTAATTCCTTTTTGATATAAAATAAAAAAAGTAAACGTCTAACGAACTATACAGTAAGAGAGAGGAGCATATCTTAGACAAGAGAACTTTTGAGATTTTCAGCTTTAGCCTTTTACACGACAGATGCTTAGCTTCCCATGTTCACTCCACTCATACTAATATTTAGATAATCTTTTAAAATACGACACAATTAATTTTTTTACAATTTTTTCCCCAATATATATATATATATATATATGTATACTTTTTTTTACAATTCAAATTGAGAATATGTGAAAATGCATACGACACTGAGAAAATTAATAAACTAATTGACAGTATTCTATGAAAATTGACAAGCTAATTGATAGATAATTAGTATTCTATGAATAAACGATGTAGATTTTTTACAATTAAGATTTTTCAACAAAACAAATATTATAATAAACGATGTAGAATTTTATATTATGGTTTTAGTCTATGGCATATCTCTATTTAAAAAAAAAAAAAAGAGAGTTAGTGGTTATATGATTATATTTAAGATTACCGAAAATAGCAAGATTACATATAGATAATTAGATTCTCAGTATATTTGTTGGTTGCTGCGTCATTATCAGATTTAATTGCATACCATTAAAATAAAAAAAAATCACCAGACCAATAACAATAATATATTTAAATAATAATTACCATCTAAAAAATGCATTTTCATCACAAATGTCAAATTTCAACAGTAATTACGATCAATTTTTAAAGAAAAGTATTATTAATTTAATATACAATCAAGACACTAGTCAATTCTCAAGTATTTAATGTCACAGTTATTTAATTATAAGAAAATTTACTTTTTTCGTAATACATACTCTTATTAATTTGATGCACACAACAATGTATATGTATATATATATATATACACACGTATATGAATGATATAATTGGTATATGACTTCAATATATATAGTGAAAATAAATATAATAATAGTAATAGAGTATAATTCAAGAACCGGACCATGCATCATATCTTGAGTATATGTTGGGTTTAATTTTAAGATTAATCATATCTTAATACGACCTTAATGTCTCATCTTACCCCTCGTGACACCAAACTTGTCTTTATTCATTCCGTGACCACACATATATACACTATTTTTTCTTTGATAAACGTATAATATTTGCTATATACGCGTGTATACATATAATATATATACACTATAGTAATAATAATTAAAATACAAAAATTTAAATTTAATTAAACAATATAAATTTCACAATAATGAATTAAAACAATTTTATATTATAAGTGCATTTTATATACTCAAATACATTTATTTTTTCATTCAAATAGAATCACATATTTGATTTAATTTGGACCCTCCATTTTCTTCTAGGAGTGAAACAAAAGTGATAGGTCATGTGGTTAATGATGGTTAACAAAAAAATAATGACTCTTTACTCCAATTATTGAACCCAAATTAAACTTTAAACACTCGAGGGATTAATTACCTAACGTCTAACGATCTTGTCGGTAGCTTCAAGTTTTTCTAAGTTCATTAATCTGCCACCTAACTTTACACTCTTATCACTTAAACCCATCATTACAATTGTTTTGTCGTAAAAAAACACAAAGACATTCTGAAATTTAAATGAAAATTATTTTTTAGAAGTTTAGATAAATTTAAATGCAAAAAACTAAAATGAGTAAGTTGTGGTATTTTTATTTAACGTAAAAAGCATTGCAGAGATAAAATTAATTCGTGGAAAAAAAAAGATAAAAATATTTTTAGAATTATACTATTATTATATTTTCAAAAAAATAGGGGCCCGTGTTCTTCGTGCAGCAAAAGATTGATCGTCACCGTTGGATTAAACATAATCAACGGTGTATATAAGATCTAAAAAAGTTTCGAAACAGAAATCTTAAAATAAATAAAAAAGAATAATAAAAATAACTGCTTCTGGAAAACTAAAACAGTTAGTGGTCGTTAAATATTTTTCTTCTGTTGAAACTTTATTAGTACTTCTTGCTTAATTTCAAAACGTAAAGGTAAAATATCATCAAACAGTACTATGCATCATTAAAAAATAGTAGTATAAATTATTTACTACAGCGTAATAAAATCATGAGAATTTGTGATGTAGCTTTAATTAATTTACTCACAAATTTTAATTATTTGAAATTCATAAAACTTTGTTCTTCGTGTAATGTAATATAGCGTTTAAAAAAAAAGTAATATAGCGTTAGCAGTCAAAGCATAGTTTGACCAACAGTAAAAAAAGAAAAACACACAACTGTCAGAAAACATAGGATGGGTTTAAAATTTTTTTAAAGTAGTAGTAACAAATTTATTTGATTTTAAATAAATTCGAAAAAACTTGAAGACTCTGCAAATAGGAACAAGAAGACATGAGAGCAAACGAACTTTCACAGCTTTTGAGGCACACAATTTATTTATTTTATTAAATAATTAATCGGAAGACGAAGACATTTTATTTTTTGGTTAGTAAAAATGTATTTTGACCTTATTGGGAGTAGTGAATTTAGGTTTGTATAGTTTAAATAATTAAAACAAAATTAGAGATGATTTATCCCAAAAATCACGGTATTAATGAGCAGAATCCAGAGAGCAAATCATATCTAGATATCGTTAATAGCGACGCATTATAAAAACGACGTCGTATGATGTGATTCATGTGAATCGTGATTAGTACATTTAGTTTTAAATAATCTGCATGTTTTTATAATATGCATGTTAATTAATATTTCACAAGTTTCGAGACCACAAAGTTGTTGGCGATAAAATACTATACAACTAAAATAAAATAAAACTGGTGATATGAACGACGGATTTCACATATTTATTTTTATTATTATTTTTTTTTTTCAAAATTTATTTTTATTATTAACCATAATCTTTTTGTTTTCGTCATATTATTAATTTTTTTAAAAACTTATATAATCAAAATTCATGAGAAAATATATTATATTTAAAAAATGGAAATAAAATGTAAGAAAATAAAATAACAGTTTCTTTTATTAGTGGAAAGTAACTTTGTTAATCTTGGCCGATGTTGGTTCATTTAAATGCAAAGAACCTTATTATATAAATATTTAAATGAAATATAATAATTAAAAAATATTAAATGTTAGTAATAAAAAAGAGAGAGTAAAGCTGCAGAAGAAGAGTCACACGCTTCCAAAGTAACAACTATCGAAAAACCGTCTGCAACTATCCCATGTGCACTCTCTCACACACACAATTCAATTTCTCTTATCATTTCAAATATTTCCTTTTTTTATTTTCTCCACTTTAATATTAAAAAGAAACCCATGTACAAAATAGAAATCATCACACCAAAGAAAAGAATCATACTTTCTTTTTTATTCTCAAATTTAAAATTTAAAATCTAAAAATTTAAATTTTATTTTAAAAATTAGGATAAAAATCGATGTTACATCTGTCAAAAATATATATTTGTAATTTGTTTAATTTATAATTATTTATATAAATAATATAAAAGAATTGGGAAAAAGAAAAAAAAGAGCAGATACTCTATTTCTCAATTTATACATTGATAAGCTTAAAATTAAATATTACATTTATCGAGGGTAAGAAATTTTTTTAAAAAAATAAAAAAAGTAAAAGTAAAACCCTAGAAAAAATGGGGGCCTCAAAGATTCTATAAATTCGTTCCCCCTTCTACTTCACTCTCATCAAAGCATCAAACTTTCTTCTACACATTCCATTTTGCTACTTCTTTCACAACCTCTGCTCTCTCTGCTCACAGACAAAGTCAATGTAAGTATTTCATCTCTCTTACCTGCAATTTCACCAATATCTACCTGTGCTTAAAATGTTTTGATTTATGACAGGGGCAAAATGGGTGTTTTGGGAATTGTTCTGTTGGGTGTTGCTGCAATGGTGTGCTCTGTTCATGGCTATGATGCTGGATGGGTCAATGCTCATGCTACTTTCTATGGAGGAAGTGATGCTTCAGGAACAATGGGTAGGTTGCTGGATACCACACCCTTCTCCTCCGTAGAACTAATTTTAAAGATTAAAACAAAATGCATGTGTTTGAGATACTATTTTGAGTTCTAGGCTTGGTCCTTTTTCTTGTATATGAAGCATTCTCATTATTTTGAAAGTAAGCGTCCCATGTGTTCGATGAAATACCTCTATAGTAAAAATTGTGACATTAAAATGAAAATTTAGAGATTAAATCTTGTGTAACTTAAGGCTGATTTTGTCTCTTTGTGGTTTGTAGGTGGGGCATGTGGGTATGGTAATCTATACAGTCAAGGTTACGGAACCAACACGGCAGCTCTAAGCACTGCTCTGTTCAACAACGGGCTTAGCTGTGGTGCGTGTTTTGAGATTAAGTGCCAAAGTGATGGAGCCTGGTGTTTACCTGGAGCTATTGTAGTCACAGCTACAAACTTCTGTCCTCCCAACAACGCATTACCAAACAACGCAGGTGGTTGGTGCAATCCTCCTCTTCACCATTTTGACCTTTCTCAGCCTATCTTCCAGCGCATTGCTCAATACAAAGCTGGCGTTGTCCCTGTTGCCTACCGAAGGTAAACATTCTTCACTTCAAAAAGCTTACTTTTAATGAAATTCTCTAAATAGTCAAATTTTGTTGAAATTACAGAAGGTAAACACACATTCTACACTTTAAAAAGCTTACTTTTTAACTTAATTCTCTAACTAGTCAAAAATCTAGCATTGTGTAAACATTACATCTGTATAGTTCGAATTTTGATGAAATTTCTTGTGATATGTTTAGTAATTCTGTTATTTGATGATAATTTGCTCATGTTGGTTATGTGCAGGGTACCATGTATGAGAAAGGGAGGGATAAGGTTTACAATTAATGGCCACTCTTACTTTAACCTAGTATTGGTCACCAATGTCGGCGGCGCCGGAGATGTGCACAGTGTAGCGGTGAAAGGTTCAAGGACAAGGTGGCAGCAAATGTCAAGGAACTGGGGTCAAAATTGGCAAAGCAACAATCTTTTAAACGGTCAAGCACTGTCTTTTAAGGTTGTAGCCAGTGACGGTAGAACCGTAGTCTCTAACAACATAGCACCAGCAAGTTGGTCCTTTGGTCAGACCTTCACCGGCCGTCAATTCTGAAATCATCTTAAACTGAGTTTTAGTAGTTTAGGGTTTGTGTAGTGAAGGAGGAGGGGAGCTAGAGAAAGAGAGGATTTTTAAGGCTTTCAAGGGTTTTTTGGGAAAGTCATGAAACTTATCCTTCTTTTAGTTCCTCTGAGGGTAAAATGGTGAAAAGGGCTTATTTTCAAAGGGCTCTTTTGTCATTTTAAATCTATGGATTAGGGTTTTTACAAGTAGTGGTAAGATTAGAGATGTGTTTGTGTGTATCTCTTTTAGCAAAGGGACCTCTTTTCTGAAATGGGTTCCTCTGTTTTATCACCTTTTTTTTTGTAGCTTCTGTCTTTTGTTTAAGAAGCAGAGGTTTGAGTAGGGGCAGAGGTGGAATTTCACCACCCGCCAAATATGTGTGTGTTTTTTTTCTTACCGTTTTTAAGTTGTAAGAGTTATTATCATCATCAGCTTGTAAGCTTTTGATTTAAGTGTTTGGTATTTTATTGTGGCTGTTTTTGAGTATGAATGTAATGTTTCAAGTGTGATTAAAGGTTATGTATTTCATTTTAATTTCGTCTTAAAATTATTTTTAATCAATGATGGAAATATTAAGTAAAAGATATTATCTCAGAAATTAAAATTTATGAAATAGTAGAAGGTTGTATGTAACTTTAATTATTTCTTAATAACATGACCACAATCTAAAATTATAGTACTGGTTTTTCTCTTAGCATCCTACATGAAAATTGAAAAATAATTTTAGAGAAACAAAACTAAAAAGTAGAATTATAAATCAACATAATCTCGTTCATGTAACGCCAAACTAAAAGTAGAACAATACAATTTTGTTTAAATAGTTAAAATATGAACAAACGTGATTTATTTTAAAAAAGAAAGAAGCAAACAGACCACATTCTGCTGCGACGACAATCTACGATGTTTATCGTTTAATGCGACGGTCCACAAAATAGTTACAATGTTTTATTTTGATTTTAATAATGAAAATAATATAAATCTGTAATGTTATTATTTTCTTAAATCACATTAAAGTGGGGGAAAAAATCATAGAGAAATTGTGTTAAATACAATATAACTTTTTTAATATACATTTATTTATTAATGTTCAGATCTATACTATTACTTGAATAACAAAAATCTTATGATGTCAAAATAATTATTTTAGGAAAACCATATATATATTAAAGGGTCTAAGTATAAGTGATAAGTCCAAGAGTTAATATTTTTTTTCCAATAAATCAAGGATATTTTGTATTTTAGTTCATACCATATATATAAAGAGAGACAGAGCAAGTTATTATAAATTAATATATTTTTGAAACCTTCATTTTATACAGTATTTATTAATTTTGAAGTTTTGAAATTTACGTAGCAATAAACTATTTTTAGTGTTTTTTTTTTTATCAAAATTATTTTGAGTGTTAAAAAATGTATAAGAAACAAGAGAGTACGAAAATGAAAAGTGGAAAAAGTTATATAAGTCATGTGGGTATAATAATATGATAATGTGTCCTGTGATGCATAAAACGACGGTGAAGCCTTTAATTTGCAGAACCTCCAAAATCTGTATTCTGTATTCCACAATGCACATTGAATTTGAAGCTAAAGGGACGTTTCATTACTTATGCTTTGTCTCCTTTCTCTCTCTTCTGCATTTACAAATCGATTTAGAGAGAGAGAGAGAGAGAGAGAGAATCAGACAGAAGAGAATCTGCACGTCCCCATTTTTGTCAGAAACTTTCTTCACCTTCTTTTAATGTTTGCATTTATAGTTTTAACCAATCTTATTCTCATTATTACCCCCCTTTATTTCATCTTCTTGTTAGGTTAGGTTAATAACAGTGTAATTATAACACCAATCACACTATTTAGACCAAATTCAAAACTCCTTTTAACTGTTGGTAATGAGATTTAACAGTTTAGTTGATAAAAAGTTAATATCTTTTGGAGATTTCTCTGTTTTTGAATGCTTTGGAAGGGTAAACTTCATGGACACGTCGCTATCTCGAGACCCGTGTACAACAGAAACGCGTTTTTACTCTTTTGTCTTGTTACCATCAACGGTGTGGAGAACATCCAGGCTATTGACACGTGGCGAAAATGACAGATTCTTTCAACAACTATATTATCAATTCTCAACCGTTGGATTACCTGCTTCATGTTGCAGAGAGCACGTTGAAGAACAACAGACTATCAAGTACAAAACAAAGAAACCAAAAATGTAATGGTGCATACACCAATGCTGTTCGAAGTTAAACAAGATGGATCTGGGCCTATCATTGGCCCATAATAGGCCTATACTAGGCCCAATTGATGAAAGATGTGCTATTGAGGGGTTTGGTGTCTTTGTTGAGATCCCATTACATTTGGGAGGTTTTGGTTCTGTTGTGGATTCTGCAAAGATGACATGTTAGGTTGTAAACTCTGTTGGTTCCCTTGCTGCATACTTCCATAGCCTACTTGTTGCTGCTGTTGTTGCTGTGATGGCATCATTCCACTGCTGTTAAACACTGTAAGAACGTGATGGGAGGAGAGATTAGTGGCGGATGGGTTATGTAAGAACATGATTTGGAGAGGTTTAAGAGTTTAAAAAGAGTTCTTACTCTGGTCACCCAACATTTGAGAAGCATGGCTCCTTTGAGTATTTGTACCGGAAACTCCAAACTGCTGGAATGGAGAAGTTCAGAGGTATATGAGATTTAAAATAATGTTCATTACTGGCAAAGAAGTGTATAGTGACGAGGAGGAGTTAGCTAACCTGCATCCTGGGAACAGATTGCATTGTTGACATGTTTGGTATCTAGCATAAGGAAACAGGCAACATCAAAGGAAGAATCCATTGTTTCGATAAAACAGGTAGAAATAACTGAGTTAGTCAGTCTCCATCGCTTTTTCAACTGCTACTTAAAGAATCAGTCAGGAGAGCATGTTAAGAGTTTAGAGAGTGTTGACTGACCATTTGGCTACTTGGGGTGCCCTGTGCTGCTGAAGTAAACAGGGCACTATTCGCTCCACCTGAAAACTGGTTTAAATGTCGATTCATGGCTGGATTGAGCTGCCCTTGAGACATGCTATGCTGAATATGTCCACCTGAGAGCTGTCTAGCTTGGAACTGTTGGTGGGCCATTGGCTGAGAAGAATATGGCATTTGATGTTGCCCATGTAACTGAAATATAGAATAGAACGTTAGAGTATAAAGGACTACAAAGAAAAAATCTTGCTTCATTTGCTTCTACCATCATGTCACAACTACAAAACCACTTTATATCAGCTTCTACCAAAATACTGGTTAGCTTCTGCTAGCCTATTATGTTTAAGTACCATTTTTATGTTATGCAGAAGAGATGGTGAAGCTGAAGAAAGAGAAGCTAGTATATGAATTTACCGTCTGAAACTTCTGCTGAGCTTGCCCATGCAAATCGTGAAGTGATGGAATCTGACTCTATACAACGAATAGTACATGGGCAGGACACATCCAAAAGCCAGAGAAAGGAGTAATAGATAGAAACTTGAAGTAATTAATAGTTCAAGAGAAAAAGTGAGGACTTTCAACTGCTTACAGATGAATTGTAGGCAAAGTTAAAGTCTACCTGACCCAATCCTTGCATAGAAGATTGCCTAAGCTGTTGATGTGCCAGTAGTTGCTGATGTTGAGGTAACTGCAATAATTTTGCTCTTTGCTGCTGTTGTTGGTGGATTTGTTGCTGTGGCGAAGGTAAATTTACCATACTTGTAGATCGAGGAGAATTGGCATATGGGAGGGGAGATGTCGTATTCTCAAAGTTACCACCAGATGGAGATGCAGCTGGTCTTACCATATATTGTGTTCCAGAAGCCTAAAACAATCAAAGATATGAACATCCAGAGACAATGATTCTAATAAAAGCTATGCTCATCTTTTATAATGTAAAAACTTGAAAAGATAATTGCATAATTTAACCTGCAACAGATTTCCTTGACTGTTGATGCTGTTTGATGCGACAGGTAATGCATTCTTGCCTAATGAAAGAGAAATTTAGACCCATCAATACCACCAGAAGGCTATACGTAATAGAAAAAAGAATGAACAAGCAAAGGATTCTAGCTAGTCATGTTTACTTTTACCAGACGGATCAGTGAGATTGCTACCTCCATCGTTGATGAATAGCACATCTGCTAGATGCGGTGGAAGTGCAGTGCTTATCTGTCTCTGGTCTGGAGGCAGTCGTGTTCCTGGAACACACAATTGTAAACAACATGAGATGGAAAATAGCAGAACCAAAAAATTTATAATACTTCACATAGATTGACTTCTGCATTTTAAGAACAATTGAACTCTTACCAGCACCGTCATTAACAGCTGCTCGGAGCATGCTTTCCTGCTCCTGAATCTTTGCAGCTTGATTCTTGTCCATAGTTGGAAGCATGGATGGGCCTTGACGAGCACCAAATCCATAGGCTTTACGAGTATCAGCTAATACTTTCTCTGCATTTTCACAAGCCGCAGCAATCATGTCCATCCTTGCCTGGAAAAAAAAACCATGAATGCTCTCTCAAAATCAAGCCTAGATGGGAAAATCACAAGAAAACATCCTACAAGAAAATCATGCAATTACCTTTAGCCTTTCAATTTGCATCGGTATTGGCAAATTCTGAACGCCATGAAGCAACTGCTCTCTCTTTGCGTTGTCATCAGTTTCCATCTCCGGCAGTAATTTGGAAGACAACATAACAGGTAAAACTGCAGGACACTAAAGGGTAAGCTAAACCAGTTCATCAAATCCAGAATACAACAAATCCAAGTAAAGAATCCATTAAAACAACAAGACGAAGACCATACTTGCAGCATTCTCGGCATTGACATTCTTGGGAAGCACCACAAACGCCTTGGAAACTTTCCTCACCTCTTCCACAATGTTAAAAAGCTCAAGATTTACCATCGAATATTGCCCTAATATATCCTGCCTGTAAAGAATCCTTTTATAATTCATAAACAACAACAAAAAAACCCAAAATCAATTCTGGATTCAGAAAATGAACCATTTGGGAGTTGTGTTGTTTCGTGAATAGGCGTCAAAATCTTCGAGAATACGAGTGATGGCTTTGTATAGACTAGCAGCTCGCGTCTTCACTGATTCCAAATTCAGAAGCTGCACCACTTCCTGGTTCAGCTTCTCAGCCACTGCAGGCGGT
>KE151134.1:72789-113962 GCA_000411095.1 Aethionema arabicum
GCTATTTTGAATAATTAGTTGAAAAATAATATTGATTAATATTAATACAATGTTTTGTTTAAAAAATGATTTTCTTTCCATATTTTACAATTATATTAGACGAAATTGCCATTAACATTAAATTTTGTCATAAATGCTTTTAATGAATTTGTAGTGGCATAAAATGTAAATAACTAAATTTATTTGGGGATCTCCATATTTATACTCCCCAAATAATATATGTAAGATTGGATGGATGCGATGATCAACACAATTCCAAGTAAGTTTCTATTTTACTCTTACAATTTTAAGTAAAAACTAGAATCTATATGTGAAAGAACTAGACTGGATTTAGTTTAGAACTGGATTTAGACTAGGTGAACGAACTAGACTGGATTTAGGTTAGAACTGGATTTAGGCTAGGTGAACGTGGTTACTGTCCCTATGTTAGCGGATCAAAACGTTGCTTGAGGGATCAAAGTGAGGATCTTGACCCTAGAATCTTGCTTGAAGGATCATACGTTACTATCCCAAGATTTCTCATAGCCAATGATGAAATTTTTTTGAGGCTATCATGAAAACAATCCTCACAATTGTTGCATTTGTGGGGGAATCTAAACAGGGATGCTAGAATATCAGCAAACTCAGTAGCATTGTTTTTTAAACTTGCTTGAGGGATCAAAGAGGGATTAAAACTAGGAATACAGATCCTAAAACCTTAAAAAAGAGAAAATTGTCCTAAGATTTCTTTCATAGCCAATTTTGAATATTTTGAGGCTAACCCTTAGAATCTGAAGTTGCATTGGGATTGGTTAAATGTGGGAATTAATAACAACATGCTAGAGAATCAACTAATTCAATAGCATTGTTTTTGCATGACACTTGCTTGAGGGATTAAAAACTCTGCTTAAGGAATTTGCCTGGAAGATCTAAAATGAGATTGAGAGATCAAAAGTGAGAAAAAATTTATCACTGGATTTTGTCACTCTGGGAACTTGCCTAAGGAATCTGTAGAAAATTTGTTAGTCATGCAATTCTGGCCTAATTACATTTTTCATAATTTTTTCTGCAAAAAAATCTCTGTTATATGATATGATATTGAAAAAGAAAAGAGCAGGATGTGATAAATTCAGTATCTCATATATAATTATGGTCTAAAGATATCTGTACTTCTTTTTTTTTCAGACGAATATGGTATTGGTATATATATACACACATCTATGTGATATATAATTGATGGTTGCTCTTAGATGATCAAATAAAAATTTAAGGTAATACATTCATTTAAGGTTGTCTGAATTCACTATAAAACAGCCATGTTACATCGATTATTGATGTTTCTTGATTCAGATGTTTAGTGTTAACTCGAAAATTCAATTATATTATCCAATAAAAAGAGCTTATTACATTCATCATCATTTTCTTTGATCACAAAAGATCAATTAAGCTCAATACAGTTAACGAAATTATAAAACTGAATTTTAAAAAGAAGGGAATTCGATCTGATCTCCACAAGCTCCATGAGGGAAAACCGGACATTCGATTAAACCGGAAGCAGACCGGTCAACACAGAGATAAACTTGGTACAATTGACTATTACCAGACTCATCTCTGTTACATTCAACCCATGGAGTAAAACCTGTAGCCTCTTTAATCGAATCTCTTATACTCCCCAAACTATACTTTCCTCCATCAGGATTAATCCCTAAAACCAACAAAAACACCAAAACCATTACCAAACCGTATTAAACCGAAACAAACCAAAAGATAAAAGAACAAAACCGTACCGGCTCTGGTTAAAGCACCAAGAAGATTCGTTTTCTGCTTAAGATTAAGAGTGGTTTGAAAATAATCATGTTGATCGATGACTGATTCTGAACAAGTTCCGTGTTTTTCCCATTCATGTTCCCAGAAAGCTTCTCCTGTACCGCTTGGGCAAGCTAGTGTTGGCCAATTCGTCTTTAAATCACTTATCAAATCTGATATCTAAACCAAAAAATCAATTAGAATAAACCGAGATTTTGTTAAACCAGAAATTGAAAGGGATCGTCGCAAAAAACTCTCTAAAATTATCCGTTTTTGGCGAAAATAGATCATAAACTATCAAATTGGCAAAAAAAACCCTAAACTATCAATTTGACGAAAAAACACATGGGCATTATTTTGTAAAAAAAACAAAATCTAGGGATTTTTGGTAGTAAAACAAAATTCAGGAGTTTTTTTTTCGCTAATTTCATTGTTTAAAGTTTTTTTCGCACAAAAAAACAAAACTTACGAGTTTTTTTGCCCAAAACTAAAGTTCAAAAATTTTTTTGGCCAGTTTCACAAAAAATAGATAGTTTAGGGGGGTTTTTTGACCATTATCCCAAATTGAAATGTGCATTTTACAGTTACTTACTGTGGATTTATCGAAGGGTTTGGTTTCATCGCAGTTAGATGGGTAAGTTCCGTCTTTGTAATTAGGCCATAAACCATGGATTCCAAAATCAGTAGCTGGTTTCCCTGTTGATGGATAACAACAGCTTTTCTTTGTGTCACAGTATGATCCTGGCCACTTTTAAAAAACAAAAATGTTAATAATTTAAGTGATTAATTGATGAATTAGTGAAATTAATGGCTTACTTGTTGAACAAAGTAGAAGAAATCGAAATCTTCTGAAGAAGAAGCAGCGAAGATAGAAGGTAAAGCTACAAGACAGAGAGCAATGATGATCAAAGATGATGACTTCATGTTTTTTAAATTGGAACTATTTTGAGAAGAATGTAACGTTTGGGTTTATTTAAAGGATTTAAAATGATTAAATATTAGGTCGAAATTTATTAATTGGAATAAAATCAATATTAATTGTGGAGAATGTGAACAGAGATTTCTGATTCCTAATTTATTTATGTCATTAATTATAATGGCAGATTTTTTAACAAAAAGAGAATTATAATGACAGATTCAGGGAATTTTATGGTATATCCATCTATGTGGACTGTATATATTCACGTGATTTATTTCAATTTTTCTTTTATTTTAATTTTTTCATATTTATACTATTTATATGAGTCTGGAAAAATAAATAACATGAGATTACGTGTAGACATGGTTAAGGTTTTAAAAATGATATGTCGTGGTGTTCCCACTTGTTCTCAATTAGCTGGTTCGTGTTCCCACTCCTTATATAATTGGTTTTAAAAATTTGGTTTGTCGACACGCAAAATATTCGACCGTTTAATGTTTATCGTATTAAACGACGATTCATTAAAGAGATCCGATTTTAATAGCTAAAGAAATACTAACATTTTCTTTTAATGGAAAATAGATAACTTCAAACCAGGAATATTATTGGTCACTGGTTGTTGCCGACATTTTTTTGTGTTCCCATACAATAGCAGTTTCAAAATCGACGTTAAATGAACCGGGTGGGTTCTTTATACTTGAATAAACTTGATTACAAAATAAATTTGATATATGAATTTAATACATATACATTTCATCTAAAACTACATTTCTTCAATTTTATTACTAGATTACAAAATAAAATTTATGAATTAAATATATGTGTAGTGTAAATAAATGTATAATTACAATAATATGCTTGATATGCAATAATATGCTTTAACATATATTGAGGCGTCCAAAAAATCCCAAAAATGATTGTGTTTTCTTCTATAAAATCAACCTGTTGTTTTAATTTTTTTTCGAAATTTTTCCTAATCTGAATTCATTTCATGTTCATAATTAGTTCATCTTTATTTTAAAATTAGGGAAAACTAGAAAATAAATTTACATGAATGTAGATATATTCTTAGACAAATGCATAGCAAAAGTTATTAAATATAATTTTATTTCTAACCCTTTAAATATAAATTTAAAATATTTAAAGCATATTTTATTTATTACAAAATAATGTTTAATTTTTATACAAAAATATACAACCTTTTTTTCCTAGTTATAATTTGTTCACAGGTCACCAAAAACCCCCACAAGAACATTGACCATCTTCAAAGTGATGAAACCTTTGAACATCTCTTAAAACAACTTTCCTACCAAAAACAAGTGAGATCAACTTAGCTGCATTATGACAATCTCTACAAACCCTAAGATTCTTCACCACTCTTATCGTCGTCCCTGCACAACTATTCAACAATCCATATGCAATCGCAAGCTTTTCGCTATGGTACCTAAGCGTAATCTCCTTCTCTTCCTCACTCATATTAACATGAACCACCAAAGATGTATCAGGAACATACCCTGCAATCTTCAACTCTTTCACCATCTCATCTAATGCCCTCTGCAACTCTGATGACACAAACTTAACACCATCTCCTGAGAAAAACTCATGAACCACATTGTTTACTTCAATTGAGCTGCATCCAGGAACTTTAACCGCTTTTCGATCTTTCATTACCTTTCTTAAAGACTCTACTTTCTCCCATTTCTTGTTTCTTGCGTAAAGATTTGATAAGATCACGTAATCACCACCGTGTGTGTTGTCCAGCTCAAAGATTCTTTCACTAACTTTTTCAGCTAGCTCCAAATTGTTATAACTGTTACAAGAAGATAAGAGTATTCTCCATAACAATGGTGTAGGACTTATAGGGAGATTTTCAATGAATCTATATGCATCATTTAAGTGTCCTGCTCTACCAAGAAGATCCACCATTGAACCATAATGTTTAATACTCGGAAGAATCCCAAATTTGTTAACCATAAGTGAGAAATAGTTGTTACCTTCTTCCACTAAACCTCTGTGGCTGCAAGCGTTTAATAAACCTAGAAATGTGATCTCATCAGGCTGTACATTCTCGGATCTCATTCTCTTAAACATTAACATGGCGTTCTTAGCTTGCCCATGATTTGCATAAGCTACAATCATAGCTGACCAAGCTGGTGTATCTTTATGTCTCATCTCTTCGAATAAAGACACAGAATCCTCTAAGCTACCACATTTTGCAAACATATCGATCAAAGCTGTTTGCACCTTCGTATAGTTACAGAAATTGTGTTTCAAAGCATACTCATGTATCCATTTTCCTAAATCTAATGATCCTAGAAGAGAACATGATGAGAGAACACTAAGAAGGGTAATCTCATTTGGCTTCAAGTTCTTACCTTGCATTTCTCGGAACAAAGATAAGGCTTCGTTTGGCCTGTTTCTTTTTGCGTAACCTGTGATCATAGAGTTATAAGAAACCACACACGGCTCAATGATCTTATCGAAGATGCAACGAGCAGAATCCACATCTTCACACTCGGCGTACAAATTGATAAGTGTAGGAGAAACATAAATGTTATCATCAAGCCCAAATTTCATCGAGAGACAATGCAATTGTCTACCTTCTTCAAGCGCCTTTGCTGCTGCGCAAGCTTTGAGAAGACAAGGGAAAGTGTAGTCATCAGGTAAAAGACCGTTTTCTAAGATCTCAACGAAGAGCGTGAACGCATCGAGAGTCTTCATGGAACGAGAATACCCACGAGCCATGGAATTAAAAATTAGGATACTTGGTTCAGACATTGCGTCGAACAAGTGGCGGGCGTAATACATTGAAGAGGCTGTGGGAGACTCTGTGCAGAAATTTATTAGCTTACTGATGAACGAAACATTGTTCTGGAGATGGGATTTGATTGCGTAAGCATGAATTTGCATCAGGTCTCTTAGAGTTGTGCATCTAGGAATCAAAAGAATAGGGTTGGGTTGATTTATAGTGTCATTAATCGAAATCTTAGCTGTAATTTCTGTGTGGGAGAATGACAATATTGATGAAGCTGAAGATATCGCCATTAAAGCTCTGAACTTGAGCTTTTTATCATTCAACAGAGACTCTTGGAGATAACCGGATAAGGCTAAGCCATGATGAAGATAGAACCCGGTTAGCAAAATTAATCAATTATTACCCGACCCTACCCAGGCTGACCCGACCCGACCCGACCCGTGAGGATTAAGTATATAAATCGAAAAAGACGCTACAACGACCAAATTCTTTTGCAATTTTTTAATTTGTTTTAAATTAAATTTGTTTTTTATTTTTTTTCAAAATTGCCGAGTACGACAACGGAGAGTGAGGGCGGCGACGAGCTTCACCAGCGGTGGCCTACGGCGACCCTCTCAATCTCCATTTTTCTCGGTTAAATCAAAAGAAGAAAAAAAGAAGAAAATCTCGAAAAAGTTCTACAAAAAAACTTGGATTTTGGTTACTTTGTTTTGTTTTGTCTCTTTTGGTTTCGTTCAGATCTGATGATTACTTGTTTGTTCTCGTCGTGGTTTCTCAATCGTTGATGCGACGGTCGCATGCCCGTTCTAGGGTGAAAAGTAAATCAGATAGATCAGAAATGGATCCACTTAAGTTCCAGATCCGTTCCGGAAATCGATCATCGTCTTCGTCGACGTACACGCTAACCAAATCCAATACGAAACACGCTAAATCGAATCTCATGTTAACCATTGGTTCCATTGCCACAGCGTTGGGATTTCTCTATGTTTGCTACTTAATTTTAATCTCCGGTGGAAATCGGACTGGCTCGCTCCGTTACAGCGTCGTGATTGATGGTGGCAGTACGGGGACCCGAATCCATGTGTTTGGGTACAAGATTGAGTCCGGTAAACCCGTTTTTGAATTCAGAGGGGCGAATTACGCTAGTTTGAAGTTGCATCCCGGTCTCTCAGCGTACGCTGATAATCCTGATGGAGCGAGCGTATCACTAGCAGAGCTAGTAGAGTTCGCAAAACGGAGAATTCCAAAGGGAATGTGGATGGATACTGAGGTAAGGTTAATGGCCACGGCGGGGATGAGATTGCTAGATCTTCCTGTTCAGGAACAGATTCTTAAAGTCACTAGAAGAGTTCTTAAATCTTCTGGTTTCAAGTTTCAAGAGGAATGGGCCTCTGTTATCTCTGGTGAGTTTTCAACATTAATTCTTCCTCCTCTGCGTTAATGGTTATTGCCTCATGCTTAAGTCCAAGTAATTTCGTTCAGTATTAGACTTAGATCAAATAAGAGAATACAAGAGTTGGGAGCAAGAGGATTGGAGAGTGATGCTTTAACTTCCTCAGAAGAGTGAAGATAGTAACAGTTTACTGTTAGCTTAGTGCCTTAGTTGAATGCATATATGCTTCATTTTGTTATCTGTTGTTAATCATTGGGTGCTAAATTGTCAGGTTCTGACGAAGGTGTATATGCTTGGGTTGTTGCAAACTTTGCCCGGGGTTCACTTGGAGGTGATCCTCTTCAAACAACCGGGATTGTTGAACTTGGTGGGGCTTCTGCGCAGGTCTAGTTTATTCCTCGCAAACATATCATTAAGACTAAAGCTACCTTGCGTATAATAACCGATGAGGAATGTTTTTATGTTCTTGTAGGTGACATTTGTGTCAAGTGAGCCAATGCCTCCTGAGTTCTCACGTACAATATCATTAGGAAATTATTCATATAATCTCTACAGTCACAGTTTCCTCCATTTTGGTCAGGTAACTAGTGTAGAGCGATATATGTTCTTGAAATAGAAACTTAATCTAATCATGTCGTTATCTGCTCTTTTGAATATCTTGCTTAACTTTTGCTGCCTTGCAGAATGCTGCACATGAAAAGCTATGGCAATCACTCGGCTTAGTAGACCAGAATTCCGGTGAGCTGCTTATGATTCTTTAACTCTACTTGAAGTCTCACGTTCTTTTTGGCTAACAATGATCTATAAGTTTCTTTTCCATTGCGCCCAAATGGTTTTTCACTCTTTCTCGCTGTGGAATCTCCAGGGCAAGGAATTGTTACAGACCCTTGTACTCCAAAGGGATACAACCCCGACAAAAACACGCAGAAGCACTTATCTGGATTCTTAGCTGAAGAAAGCAGACGGTCAGCTTCTCTTCAAGGTGGCGGGAATTTTTCACAGTGCCGATCCGCTGCACTAACAATCTTGCAGGAAGGAAAAGGTAGAACCATTACCTAAGTTGCTGTATTCCGTTGCTTCTTTCATTTTCTTCGTCTCTTATGCGTACATTGAGTGCAGAAAAATGCTCTTATCAGCATTGTTCTATCGGATCAGCTTTCACACCTAAGCTTCAAGGAAGATTTTTAGCTACAGAAAATTTCTTCTACACCTCTAGGGTACTTCATTCTCTCATACCATGCTCATGTTATATCCGGAGAAGTTAATGAACATGGTCTTTGTTTCACATGCCAGTTCTTCAGGTTGGAAGAAAAGGCGTGGCTCTCTAGTATGATTTCAGCTGGAGAGAGATACTGTGGGGAGGATTGGTCGAAGTTGAAGCTAAAGGACCCATCACTCGAAGACGATGATCTGCTTCGGTATTGTTTCTCATCAGCATATATTGTGTCATTGCTTCACGACACTCTTGGCATTCCTCTTGACGACGAAAGGTAAGTAGATAAACTCAAGATCCTTATCAAAAACTTAGATCAATCGCAAAAAATGCTAAGTTAAAATTACAATTCTCGCTACAAGAACGGTTTTTTGTAGGGAAAATGGTAAAATAGACACCTTGAACTTTGCCAATTTGGTGTAAAACCCCCCAATTTTAAAAAATGGTTTTTTAGACCCTAAACTTTTATAACCGGGAGTTTTAAATCCTACGAGATTTTTTTAATTAAAATTAAAATTTCACACAAAATTATACCATAATTTCAAAATTTAACGAAAACAATAATCCACATTTGGATTAATTACACTATACTTTCAAGTTTGAGATGTCGGTTTAAAAACCATAGTTATTAAAGTTTAGGGCTAAAAGGTTGGTCATCAAAATTCAGGGTTTAATAAACTATTTTTAAAGTTGGAGAGTTTTTATGCCACAAATCGGCAAAATTCAGAGTCTAAATTACCATTTTTTTTTTGTTTTACTAACATGGTTTGGTCAAAAACCTTGTGTTCTTCTGCAGAATCGAGTTTGCGAATGAAGCAGGAGATATACCACTAGATTGGGCGTTAGGTGCATTCATATTACAGACCACAACAACCATATCTCAACACGCAGCCTCAACTAATCCACATTGGTACCACTTCCTGTTCGGTAATGACTCGACAACACTGTTCTATCTCCTAGGATTACCGATCCTTATGACAGTTTTGGTATACTTGGTATCTAAATGGAGAAAACCGCAGCTTAAAACGATTTACGACCTTGAGAAAGGCCGGTACATAGTCACTCGAATCAGATGATATTCAAAGCTTGGGAAGTTTCAGTTTGTGGCCAACATGGGTTAGGGAGAGTAAAATATTATATTATGAGGTATATGCGCAATTTCAAGGTTTTAGAAGGGTCTTATTATGCAATTAACTCCAATTTAGATTATTGACATTCGTATTGTAAAAAAAATGATTTAAAGATAAAAGATGATAATATAGTTTAAATTTTTATATCTAATTTTGGAATCATTCAAGATTTGTTTTTGTTGATTTGTATATCCCTAAAAACTAAGTCGCAACTCTCAAGTTATTTCCATGATCATTTGTCCACATAAATATAATGAATCTAACCAGTAAGACATTTATTCTTCAAAATAAATATTTAATTTATTTTGAGTAGGTGTCTTATTTTTTAATTGGAATTCTGATAAAAGAATGTTTTATAAAATAGAAAAATATAACACATTTGATGATAAAAACAGTAAAATATCGCCTCAACCATAAGAAAATAAATCTATAAAGTCAACAATTAATACTTTTCTAAAATATTTTTTATAGATTACATTCTTCCCTCAAATAAAAATAAAAGTTACATATGATTGTAATTAATTAATGAATAAAAAATCTAATGTTTTATTGAGATAGAGATGGGTGACATGCAGATAACGCTCCAGCGCGGCAAATTTAAGACTTATACCGTAAATACCCATACAAAAGCCTTGGAATTACTATATTGCTATTTAAAGTCGTTGTCTTTTGGTCAACGGCTACAACTAACGATGCCGTTTTAATTTTATTTTTTCTCACGCACGTCGTTATGTTTTTTTTTTCTTTCGTGGTATAAAACTTCGAATTTTCTGTTTGTTCGATTTTGCGGGAAAATCTTGTGAAGAGTTTTCCCTTTGCCTCAGAGAATTTTCTGGGAAGCAAACAAAGTTCCTCGTGCCTCCCGATTTTTTGGCTCTTGGTCAGGTTCGACAATCATATTTTAAATATCTTCCCGTTTTTGCGGATGATTCTAATTTAGAATTGGAATTTAGATTGTTCTCTCGTTTTTCCCTGGTTTTGTTTTCTCGCATTTTCTCGAGTTTCAGGAATCTGGATCGCGATTTTATTGAAACGCCCCGATCATTGGCTATGGGTTTTACAAATGCTCGATCTATTCGATCTGATTTCATATTGTTCTGAATGTCGTTGGTTTTTAGGGTTTTCATTTAGAATTGATTCGATTTTGTGGAATAGTTGGACGAAGAATGGGATCATCAACTCAGAGCAATCATATGGTGGTAAATGTGGATGGACTAGTACGGCCGGTGTCGTTGCGTTCGGTCGATTCGGAGGTGGAGAATACGAGATCCGAGGCGGCGGCGGTAGCGGATGGTAAGGAAATTGAGATTTCCGATGACGAGACGGAGCCGCTCATTTTTTCGGCGGAATGTCGTATTTGTCAAGACGAGTGCCCTATTGACAATCTTGAAAGCCCCTGTGCTTGCAGTGGCAGTCTAAAGGTAGTTTTCATTCTCATGATCATTTGGAAAAATCCTTAAAGATTAGGGAAAAGCTATTGCTATCTGAACTCTTTTCTTTTGGTTCTTGCTTGTCTCTGATTCATGTAGATGTAGGCTGAAAAATTTGTTGATGTTATTGAGATTGAGTAATAGCTTTGTCCTAGAAAAATGTTGACAAAAGTTTATGTTTTACCAGTATGCTCACAGAAAATGTGTTCAACGTTGGTGCAATGAAAAGGGCAACATTACATGCGAGATCTGTCATCAGGTATGCTTATTTTTACCCAATTACTAGAATCTTTTTTTGTGTGTATGACTCAAAGATGTGACCAATATCTGATTGATACTTCTCTTAGCCTTACCAACCTGGATATACCGCTCCTCCACCTCCCCTTCAGCCTGAAGAAACCACTATCGATATTGGGTACAGTTAATTTTGTATTTTTGATTCTATCTTCTTGGATTCTAGTCGAGGTTGGTTATATATTCTTATTGAGTTATGCGTGTGTGTGTGTGTGTAGTGGAGGGTGGACAATCTCAGGTTTGGATTTGAACGATCCTCGCCTCCTTGCCATCGCAGAAGCTGAGCGTCAGTATTTAGAATCTGAATATGTGGAATATTCAGCTGCAAATGCTAGCGGAGCTGCATTTTATCGTTCAGTTGCTATAATAGTAAGCTTTCTTCACAAGTTTTTAACAAGGGTTAACATCCCCTGGCTTCAAAGAGTTTTGATAACACCCAAACACACGCTTTTGTTCGCAGTTAATGGCCCTTCTTCTCTTACGACATGCTCTGACCTTAACAGATGATGCTGATGGAGAAGACGATGACCCATCTTCAATACTATCTGTAAGCCAAGTCATGCTTCTTTTTTCTTTCTTTGAGCAACTTATGCACTAACAACAACTTATCCTTAATTGTAGCTTGTTATGCTCCGAGCTGCTGGTTTTCTTCTTCCCTGCTATATCATGGCTTGGGCCATCAGTATCCTACAGCGCCGAAGGCAAAGACAGGTAAGTACGAGGAAACCCCACAGTTTCTACCTGCAAATGTTGTTCAGACAAGATCAAACTTAATCCATGATAATGGCTTTAACGAAACTCGATATAACAGGAAGCAGCGGCCTTGGCCACACAGTTTGCGTTGGTGCTCCAGTCAGGGCAACCTAGAGCAGTTCACTTCACGGTAGCATCAACACCAGCACCAACACCGGCACCACCTCCCTCCATGGCTCTTGCAACTACATCTACACAACAACAACATGAAGAGCCCGTATGATTCTTCTTACAAGGTACGAAGAAAAAGAGTTGATGTCTGTAAATTTAGAATGCACGGAATTTTTGTTTCTTTAAAGGAAATTCAATTTTGTTGTATCAAATTTGACTAATTGACATGATAATTGGATTATATGATTACAAATAATCTATTAATACACTGTTTGTTAGTCTATGAATCATTTGCTATGAACAGTTCTGTTTCCAGACAAAAAATACAACAAGATTTAGCAACAAAGGGATCAAAGAATGAGATTCTCATCTGAGATCATATCAACTTCTTGATCCTCTGCAACTTGCCCACTATCACAACAATGGTCACATGTCATATAAGGTGGAGTTAGATGCAAGACCTGGTAGATTCTTTTCTCCATCCAAGCTAATCTTCTCTCAAAACTCAACATACTCCTATGCATATTCCTCGCATCAATCTCTGCGACCCGAGCGCATACCCGCAAGAGAATGTAGTAATCAGCGTGAGCTGCATATATCAATGCTCCATCATCTTTTTTCCTCACATATTGAAGGTAATCTAGTCTCTTTACCTTCACACGAGGCGGTATGTAACAGAACATGTTCTCTCCCATGTCGCTTACTAGTCTTCTTATTGCATTCTCCTTTGATTTCTCTTCTTGATGATTCTCTCGTTGTTCTGAAGTTGACGGCCCGCTTTCCTCGGTTTTCGGCCTACAAGGATTCTCTCCATCACTAAACTTGTCATCGTCTAAATTAAGTTGGTTCAATGATATATCATCTTCCCAATCTCTTCCTCTCTTGGATGGAGTCCCAATCCCTTCAAGTTTGGGGTAAACATTCCACAGATTGTTAACAGTTATGTATGTGTCATCAGGTGAGGATTCTTTTAAACCAGCAAAGATCTCGTTTTTTCCGTGTGATAAATATGATAAAAGATCTTTCTCATACTCTGCAAAACAAGAAAGATTCAGGGAAGGTTATAGTAGCAGAGTATAGAATCTAGACAAGTGAAGATAACATCAGAAGAAATAGATAGGTTTAAAGGGAACTATTACCAACGGTTTCAGCAGCAACCTCGTAATATTTTGCTTCAAGGTTCTTTAAAAGTTCTTCAGTGTCAAACTCAGTTGTTTTCATGATATCCGATGACTCTGCAGCCGATTTTTTCTCTGAAACATCCTCAGTGTGTGTCGGAGAATCAAGCTCCTTTGAAACAACATCGGCCTCACTGGTGGTAACTAATCCCAAACTTCGTTCCCATACACCAAATCCATTTATATTATAGAGCATCCTTATAGCTACAATCAAAATAGACATGACACACACACGAGTGGGAATCTTGAGCTCGTTCTTGGACAGATATAAATCAGGAGGCATTGACCAGTTCTGTATGGTACAAGCCAGTTCAAGAATCTTATCCTCAGGAAGAGCCAATCGCTTTAGATAGTTAGAAGCTATACCATAGAAATTCACAGGAGGCAAAGGCAAACCGATCACATCAGCAATCAAAGCAGCTCGTGCTTCTAATATCTGGGCAGAAACAATCTGAAAAGGCCTAAACATAACGCTTGCACTTACGGGACACGCAGCTGATCGCTCTCCCATTTCCTCTCGTATCTTGAGAAAACAAGATAGATATGGAACCTTTCCTTCTCGTGCCCATCTTACGATGTCTGTGGATAGAATGGGTGCTCCTGCTTTGTGACAAGCAAGGAAACATATCGCTAGAGAGCTTGGTAAAGGTAGAGACTTTTTAAGCAGCCTAACCCATATCATCACCGCTCGTTTACCGTCTAAGTTACGAGGTTCGCCCTTGTGTCTATAATGCCGCTTATTTTCTTTTACTTCTCCTGAACAAAAAAAAGGACTCAAAAGACTGAGAGTAAAGAAAAAAAAGTAGAAAAACACCGATTGCTGCTGCAAAAAGTTCCAATTCTTTCAACAATGGCAGCAAAAGCTTATAAAAGAGAGACCACTAGAGAACAGATATAGGCATAACAACCATTGGTGTCTTATCATTCTTCTTTTGTAATCAACAACACAAATACATAACCACAACAAGATGTAAAGCAATTCATATATATACTTACCTTCTGATTGAAGCTCGGAATCACGAATAGCTTTGTCAGCCCAATCATCATCATAGATGCCGGAGAGAGCCACAAAACGTAGGCAAATGGGTCCAACCAAACCAATAATCAATGGCGTAACATTGAATTTCCCCACTAAGGCATCACACTGATATGTTATCATCATCAGTAAACCCTTCACATATCTATCCCTAACCTCCTCGTAATAATCCTCGTAAGTGGTACTAGCTACTCCGAAATCTGCAGGCTCACTTGGTTCAAAGTCGATATTCTCCGGCTCTCGCTTTACCTGCTGAAAGAGATTCGTCCTCTCGTGTTCAGGAATCGAGCTTTTGATTCCCGATTGCGGAATTTGGCTCGCGGATTCGAGCTGGGAGCGAAATTGAGAGTAACGCATGCCTTCCGCTGTAAAACGCGGTTGCGAAGGGGTAATGGGCTGTGATGGCTGTCGACGCGTATGGATGGCCTGATACATTGCGCCGCGCGTATCTCCGCCTTCTCCAAGAAAATCCTCGTCGGCGACGCCGGTTTCCATTATATCATCCGCTTGCACACCACACAGTCGACAATAGAAAAAACCATCTCCTCCGTCGTCAAATCCTTCATTCTCACACTCCTTACAAATCATCTTAGCTTCTGCCATGATTTGACGGTAATACCCACAGCTTGGCTTGGATTTGGCGGATGGAGAATTTGACGAGAACGAAAAATCAGATGCCGAGAAAGTAGCAAAAAAAGATTAAAAACGAGGATTATAGAAACAACGAGGACGAGAACGCAAAGAGAGAAGAGATTTCGAATCCATTAAAGCTCTACTGGTTTCGACTTTAGACGAATTGTGGAGAAAACACTCGATAGAGAACCAGGGAAGAAACAAAACGAACTTTGAGCTAAAACGGCGCGTTTTCATCATTTCAACACAGAATCGTTAGGGTTGGTCACGTGCTACGGAATATGGTCTATGAGATGGAGATGAAACGGCGACGTATTGCATCAGTGTTCACTTTTAATATTTGAGGATTAGTATTGGGCTTATAAACTATGGCCCAAAATTTTCTTCATCGCTGTTTAATAGTTATAATGGGCCCAAACTTTTTCTAAGATATCCCACTATTAATTTATTAAAGTAAAGTTGTTAATTAATTTCTGTTTAGGTTTAGAAGATATGTATATATATATAAAGGAAATAAGAAAAAAAAAGAAGGAAAAATATAACTTGTATTTGAGGATGAGAATCAAGCACGTAATAGTGTGGACTATATAATAATTAATAACCATATTCTTGAATCTTGATTAATATATAGTATCTATACGTTTAACTATATTAAAATGTCGTTTATCTTCTAATTAAAAAATACAACTTACTTGATTTGAAATTGCATGTAATATCACAAGATACGATTTCTTTTATTATTATTATTTTCAATAATACTGTTGATAATATAATTTAACAAAAACCCAACTCGATGATCTTTGTCAATATCTCCCCATGCAACAAAATACGTACATCCCTCGTGCTTATTAAGAGAATTACATCCACAAGTTTATTAATTTTTTAATATATTTTTTAATAATTCGTTTTAAATTTTATATTGAATAAATAAAAAAAAACTTTTGACGACAATTTGTACTGTATATCTCAAGTTTTTAAAACTGTGTTTTCCCAAGACTTGTCAGTCTTATACACATCATAATAAACGAAAAAAAACATATCGGATTTTTATGATAACGATCTTACTTGGACCATTTAATTAATAAATTTACAATTTATATAGGGACATTTAAATATTATGTAAACCAGTATTTTGTCATTTCTTATGTGAATACTATTAAGATACTCGATTGTAAAAATAAATAAATAATTTTATCTACGTTTAATGCTATTTGTTAATTAGGTTTATGATTGAACTTTGATTATTATAATTTATCTTCGTATCGTTGTTGATATTAACACAGTAACAAGTTGTTAGTGTATATTATATGTTTTTAATCATAAGATATTAATCCAGATTTTGGGTATTAGCATTTTGTTTTGTAAATAAAATATTTTAAAGGGCACATTCACATGATGAATATAAACATTTAATAGTATATTAAATATGATACAAATGTTTTATTTATTTTTAATTTGATATATGTAAAATAGATATAAAAAATACACTTAGTTCAACGTAATATGTGATTTTAAACCTAATTTACTGTATTAAAAAAAATCAGGTTTACATGTAAATGTTATACAAAATAAAGATGACAATTTTGAATTAAAAACTGAAAACTATGTTTGAACAATTTATAGTTTTACAGAAATGTCATTTTCGAAAAAAATATTATTGTTTAGAGGTCACGGGATCAATATTTTTTTCTTTTAATTATTCATTAAAAATATTAAAAAAAATTAACAATCAAACGTTCACACACAACACAACAACTGCCGAGAACATCGTGGGCTAGTGGTAAGTCCCACGCTTCCCTTCTCATGGCACCCGGGCTCAAATCCCATGTGCTGCAGTTGAGCAACAATTTGCTTATTTGCAGGATTGTGGTCCAAAAATAATGTTAAAAAAAAAAAAAAAAACAACTAGGCAATGACACAAAAGTAGGGCCCACTCTAATTAAACTAACACAAATCCTCTGTTTTTTTTTCACTATATAAACCCTAAAACCAATCAAAACTCAATCACCCAAACACATCATTACACTATTCTCAAATCTCAATGGTTAGCTTAACACCTTCTTCTTCTTCAACTCCAAAGACTTCTTTCGATTTCCTCAAGAACAACAACACTCACAGTCTTTCTCTCACTTTCTTGACCACTAAGCAAGAAGATGACTCTGTTCTCACAACCAAGAAGCTCCTGGAGCCCAACCAAACCCTAAACATAAACAACAATCCCAAAGATAAGGAGAAGAAAGCTCCTGAACAAGATCCAGAGATTGGTGTCTTTGGAGCAGAGAAGTATTTCAATGGAGATATGGATTCAAATCATCACAAAACTCCTAGTGTTCTCTCTCTCTCAAACACAGAACCAGCTAGTGAAAGAATCTTTATTGCTAGAAAATCAACAGGAACTCCAAGTGTACGCTCTGAATCTAGCTGGAATAGTCAAAGCACATTGCTCCAAAACAAACACACAAACAACAGCAACAACAAAAACAATGGTGTTCAACAAAAAGTTAGTACTAAAAAGAAGAGTTTTCTCAAGACTTTGGGGTGTAAATGTGCTTGTTCTGATCAGAATTCAGTAGATGTTGACGAAAACATAACATCTGAACCTGTAAAGCTTGAAAATACTCGGCCAAATTCGAATTCCACTGAGAATTTCAGGATAATTCAGAAGCTACTGCCATGGGAAGCAAGAAAAGAGGAAGATGGAGGAGAAAGTGATGCAAGTTCAGATCTTTTTGAAATAGAATCTTTAAAAGAAAGAGCAAAACCAAGTTTAACAAGACAAGGAAGTGATCCAGCTTCACCAACATGTTATGCTCCAAGTGAAGTAAGTATAGAATGGAGTGTAGTAACAGCAAGTGTTGCTGATTTCTCAGTTATGTCAGAATGTGCAACAAGTCCCATAAGAAAACAGAGATCTTCTTCTTCTTCTTCTCAGATTCCTAAAATCCCTAATTCAATACTGAAATCAAGCAGTGGAAGGAAACAAAGCAGTGGAAGTCTTTTAATGGGATGCAAAAGTCATAAATCTGTTAGAGTTTCTGGTGATTCATATAGAAACTTGAACAAAACACCAAACTATGTTCATAGATTCCCAATGGAAACACAAAGAAAGATCAACACAAACTCAATACCTCGTTTATACATTCAGTGATTTTCAGTTTATGTTTCCATATTTGTGTAATCTCTATTGATTAAAAGATTTGTAAGCTTATTTTTTTCTCTTTAATGTTCTTGTTCCAAAGAAAATCATGATAAATTCATCAAAATGATTAGACAGATATGAAAGAAAACGGGATCCACCACGTTTTTGTTAGATTCTACTTAAGTCTTGATGATAAAATGTGGTCAGAATTTGCTTAAGCTTCAAAAGTTATATAATCACTAATCAGCCAATTCAAGATTTTAAAGGCCATGTGGGTCTTTGTTAAATTGGGAAAGTAGACAAAAACCCTTAACTGTTTTCGTTGAAATTTCTGTAATGATGTGATGGAACAAAGGGGCCAATTATAGGGTTCTGCTAAGACATTAAGATTTGATCTTTTTGCAATCAATTCAAATCTTTAATTTAATGCAAAAGGGGTAACTTAGACTTCAAGCAAACGTTGATGATGATGATGATGATGATGAATGATGATGATGATGATGATGATGAATGATGATTCAAGACATGAAGGTACTACGGTATGGGTTTAGAAACCAAACCAATCTGGAGATGTTGAAGATAAGTATTGTATTTTTCTTAACTATATCCGCTTTCCAGATAGAGAAATGCAATAATTGATATATATAAATAATACACACATATTACATATATATGAATTATGTTTTTATAAATAAAAAATGAAAATTGTATAAGTCAATAAAGAAGAGCGTAACATTAAGAGTTAAGACCTTTGTGTTCCTGTCTTTCTCCTTTTGACTTGTCTGCAAATTGCAGCCAAGAATGTATGTTGGTTCTTACTATATATATATATGCTTGAATTTATTATTTTGATATAAATTCACTCTTACTGATTTTTTTTTTAGAAAATTAATAATGTTTCAATATACTATATTGATTATTTATATTAATAAAAAATATATAGCTTTTCATAAGATTGATTCTTTATGAGAAGAAACTATTAATTAACGTCTATTATTCAATAAGATAAACATTTAATTATTATTTGTTAAAATTTTTAATGGATATTAATTGCAACACGTAATGGATTTATTTATCTTATATTTTTTTTTATTAATTTGCTTTTTTTTTAAATACAAAACCAACCAAAAAACGTGAAATCAAACTCCATTACCAAAGTCCCACCATGGCCGACATTTATATTTGATTTTATACGAGTGAATCAAATATAAATGTATGGGCCTAAAGTGCTTCTGTTGAGATTGAGAATAATAGTATGGGCCTAAAGTGGCCCATTAACTATTTTATTCTTTTTTTTTTTTGCTTTTTAATTTTTTTTTTTCAAAGACGTATTAACTGTAATAAAACTAATTAAGTCATAATAACAATAATTAAAGGAACAATAAATACACTCTCTACCTTAATCGCCACCGACGTCTTCCTCGGTCTTTCCATGGTGAGCTAGAGATCAGGTGAGACTCTCTCCCTATTTTGTTTTTAATTTCTCTATTCTTCTCGAATTTTGTGTTCGCTCGGTTCTCGAAGAAGCTTCTCATGAATTCGTACAAGAGATTCTTCCGAATCTGTAGAAAATTTATGTTTCTTGTTTCTATCAGAAATCTCATATAAAATGTTGGATTGTTTGAGCTCATAGATTACATATGTCCATGAATTTGATTAGTATCTCAGAAATTGTAGAAATGATGCTAGAGAAATGATTCTGAATCAAGACATGAAATCTTGATTGGTTTTAAAATTGCAGTGCTGTGTATTTTTGTTTGTGGTTGTTGAATCTGATTTAGAGTAGAAATTGAAAAAATGCAGATGATCTGGTGAGGATAATGTTACCAGAGAGGAGGATTAACGTCGTTTCTTATCCGAATCATACTGCTCAAAATGATCATTCATTTTTATCTCTTCGAAGAGGAAGAAAGTTTGGTCGGATACTGAAATTGAAGCTTTCACATTTCTTCTTCTTCTTCACGGCTCTCCTTTTCTTCTCTTGCATATTCTCTGGGCATAAACTACTCTTTCATGGTAAGCTTTGAGAATTCAGTATCATGCTTATTATCTAGAGGTTTTACTAAACACTCTTTCTTGATTGGTATTCTGTGTAGGTTCTTCTGAGTTCCCATCTCATTTTGAGGAGAATCGTAAGCTATAACACTGTGTTAATGTGGAATGTGTTAAATCTACTACAAGCTGTTGTACTGATTGTGATTTAATGAATGCAGCTTTTATACAAAAACAGATGTTTGTGTCATCAGAACTTGATGAGGGATTAAACAAATCCATCATTGAAAAACCACATGGAAGCAAGAAGAGAAAGAAGCGTAATCTATTTGAATCTTTAGTAATTACAATGGCTGCTGACTAGTGTTTGGCTGTTGATCCAAGCTGATAAATTGTTATATTTGCAGATACACATTGTGGAGTCCCCCTAGCTGAATCTGTTAATCGCATATTAGAGCCTCAAGATTATTTGAATTTCACAAAATTTTCTTTAGGCTTTGTAGAAACAGAGGCAGATCAATTGACCAGTTCAACATTATATGAGCCTAGATTTGGAGGACATCAAACACTCAAAGAAAGAGAGAAATCTTACTCTGCAGTAAATCAGACAATTCATTGTGGTTTTGTGAAAGGGAGTAATGAATTTCAAGGTACTGGATTTGATTTGAGTGAAAAAGATAGAGCCTACATGAAGAACTGTGTAGTCTCTGTGTCTTCTTGCATTTTTGGAAGCTCTGATTTTCTAAGAAGGCCTGCAAGCAAAAGGGTAACAACTTATCCTTTTAAGTATATGTTAGCTAATGCATTAGATTACTGTCTTGCTGTCTTGGTTTCCTCATTATTCATGTAGCGCTTGCTTGTTTCAGATCAGTGAATTCTCAAAGCAAAACGTTTGTTTTGTCATGTTCGTTGATGAGCAAACACTTTTAAAACTGGCTTCTGAGGGTCATGTTCCAGACAAGCAAGGATTTGTTGGCTTGTGGAAAACTGTTGTCGTTAGCAACCTACCGTATACTGACATGAGAAAGACTGGAAAAGTGCCGAAATTTCTATCGCACCGCCTTTTTCCTTCTTCTAGGTGAGGTTAGTTGTCTAGTGAACCCAAGCTCCAGATTCTGTTTTTGAAGTTAAATCACTGATTATACCAATGCTTAATTTTCAGGTATTCAATCTGGATTGATAGTAAGATGAGACTTACAACAGATCCTATGCTGATAATTGAGTTCTTCTTATGGCGAACAAAATCAGAATTTGCAATCTCAAACCATTATGATCGCCATTGTGTTTGGGATGAAGTATTACAAAACAAACGTTTGAACAAGTACAACCATTCTGCCATTGATGAACAGTTTATGTTCTACAGATCAGATGGACTCAAAAGATTTGACCCTTTAGATCCTAATTCTCCACTTCCAAGTTGTGAGTATCATTCTTCTTTCATTATACACAGAAACACTCACTTATATCATATGTTTCATTTGACCATTTGTCTCTTGTGTAGATGTACCTGAAGGTTCTTTTATAATAAGGGCTCATACACCAATGTCAAATCTCTTCTCCTGCCTCTGGTTTAATGAAGTTGATCGGTTTACTTCACGAGATCAACTCAGTTTTGCATATACTTACCTGAAACTTCAGAGACTAAATCCAGATAAACCATTACACCTAAACATGTTCAAGGTAAACATTCATTCATATTAGACCAAATATGTTGTAGAGATTGATAAAACAGATGTTTACTGATTCATCTGATGATTTTTCAGGATTGTGAGCGTCGAGCCTTAACTAAGCTTTTCCACCATCGTGTAGAATCATCACCATCACCACCTGTTTGATCGGTTTAAGTAAAGATGATCATCTTCTTTTTGTGTTCATAAGATATATTATAAAGTACCATTTTTTTTTTTGTCTAATTTTGACCTTTTTGAACATCTTGGCTTATAGCTTTGAGGGAGATAAAACATGGAAGAGAAGCATAATCACTATTGAGGAATGAGTTCACTGTTGTATCGAAAGCAGACATGAGCTAGGTAATTTTACACGCAATATAATACAGGTATATATTAAAGATACAAAACTGAATCAGTGCTCAAGGTTAAGGATGCTGATTTGTCTGAACTGCAAAGTTAAAGCAAAGGTCTACATGTTTTTGGCCTGTAAGCTGACTCTAACACTTGGAGGGATGCGCTTAGAACTAACTGTAACAAAGCAGAAATTTATGAAACATAAACTTCGTAACTAAATGTTTTTTTTTGGCGGTGTTAAGAACTTGATGTTTACCACACTATTACATTGATCTTTTAATGCAATTTTACTGAACCTAAGTTTTACTTTGAATTAATGAGAAACTCATATTGCTACAAAACAATTCAAGGTTAGAAACATTTCTGCTCAAAGATTAAGATCAAAGTCGAGCCTTTAAAGTCATAAATGATATTTCTCTAGCTAATTACAGTT
The DNA here is from genome assembly GCA_000411095.1 of Aethionema arabicum. NCBI lineage: Eukaryota > Viridiplantae > Streptophyta > Magnoliopsida > Brassicales > Brassicaceae > Aethionema > Aethionema arabicum. Next base: position 95,008 of record KE151134.1, read on the forward strand.
TCATCAACAATGGGGATGTAGCTCAGATGGTAGAGCGCTCGCTTAGCATGCGAGAGGTACGGGGATCGATACCCCGCATCTCCATTTCGTTTTTATTTATTGAATTTTCATGCTGTATAAACTAACCTTTTATGAAACAAAACTCCAAAGCTCATTTCCTATTTTGCAACACCTCTTGGAACTAAAAGCAATCTGCAAAATTATGATATTTAGAGATCAAAACTATACATAAAGACACAACTTTTGTGATCAGATTCGTATCTGCCATATTATGATCTTAAAGTTATGGCCATAAATAGTACAAACTTTAAAATACTGTATATAATTTAAACTTTAAACAATGTGTCACTATCTTTGAGTTTCCGGTCTCAAAGATGTTTGTCTAGCGGCGTTTGGAGGTAGTGAGACTGCTAGTGTCCTCCTTGAATGGTTGAGTCGAGACATCAGATAGAGCTGGGAGCCTAGAAACACTTCCTTTCCCTTTCCGTGAATTTGGACCGATCACTTCTATCATATATCTCCACCCATCAATCGGCCTTCTCCTGCTGAATATGTGTTGCTTTATAAAACTAGCTATCTGCGCATCAACCACATTTCAAGAACAGAGTGAGTTTAAAGTCTCTCATGCCTTTATCATCAAAGATTACAAATTTCGAAAATTCCCACACAAAATGATAATGGTGAAGTAGGTTTTGCTAATGGTGCGTGTAACTGGAGGCTGGTGATTGATGAACACTAGTATGACAACAACACATGGGAATGGGATGCATAAAGAGGCGTGCACATGTGTGTGTTATATTGGGTACCTGAAATTTGCAGAAGGCAATCCGGCGATCAAATTCTTGGAGAAGAATGTCTTCTTCTCTTTGTGACATCTCCCAGAGATTTCCTTCTTGTTCTTTTGAAGTTGATTCCCAACCATCAGGCTTGTTCTTCATTTCAGATGCACTCGAGAGTTCCAATTTATCAAAATCATGGTCTACCGAGTCAAAAATCCTGCAGTTTCACATCAAAATATCAAAATCAACAAGAGGGGATAGTGAAACATACGAACGTGAAGATATTTGAAACCAATATGTACTAAATGAGAATGCTTGAAATTGTGCACAAGCATCACATTCTTGTTCAGGGCTTAGCTAAACGAAGGGGACAAAAAAAGCATATATCTTCAAATTCGATCTTGTTTCATGGATTAACTAAATCACAGACCTAATGAAATGAAGTAACACTAACGGAAAATTTCTGTGATTGAAGCATTAGGGAAAAAAAATCGTTACTCTGAGCAGCTATCTAGTAGCCTATCAATATCGTCTGCGCCACCAGAACCTGAATCTCCCAGCTTAGCTTCCTCCAATTTCTCGATTTCCTTAACCCACAAAGATGCGTGAACCCTTTGTTTTTTCAACCTGTAATCTTTCTTCATCGTCTCCAAGCTGTAAAGCGATTCCCCTTCATTTTCTTTCTGCTCTCTCTTCTCCTCTTTCTTGCTCTTCCCCGTTACCCCTCGCCTCTCGTTCCAGTGCTCGTTCATATCCTCAACGAAAGCTTTCGCCTCCACATCGACTTCCTCGGACGCAATACCAACCGTTGATTCCGCCGTCGTTGTATTAGGGAAGTTCACGTCTATCTCCCAAGGTGCCCGACTCTTATCCGTAAAATCATCCGGCAACCAAGCCGATTCCCAAGCGTCATTCCATTTATCTTCATCATCTCGTGATTTTGTTGACATAAGAATCGTCTGAAAATTCAAACGACCATGTGAAACTCTCGTATAAAAGGAATTTACAGTCGCTCTAGTGATCAATCCCCCTAAGCGATGAAGAGAATTCATCTTCCACCTTCAAAATGGAAGCTCTTCCACAAGGCGATTAATGGCGTCGATATGAATCTCTTGCTTAAAGCTTAAACCCTGCGAGCTTTCATACCCATTGGGCCTTTTAACATTAAATAGGCTTAAAATATGGGCCTACTTATTAGAATAATAGGCCCATTATTTCCAACACCTATCTATAAATACGACAGCGTTTAATTCCTTTCTAAAAACGAACTTTTCGGGTTGGTGTCGGTGACGGTGAGTTTCGTCGCTTTTTCTTGACATTGAAGCAACGGTTCTGATGCGAGCAAATCAACGGTGGTGATTAAATAAATGACGAGACGAGGAAGTTGACTTAAGAGTCAAGATCTGTTGCTGCAATGATAGCCGTCGATCTCTAGATCGAACGGTTGTATAGATTTTCTCCTTTAATCTCCGCGTCAATTTACCAAGACCGATCAATCAATTTTCTAATTTCACCCGCCCGAATTTGACTCGAGCAGATCTCGATCGTCGTCTCCGCTTCTTCCTCGGATAAACCCTAGAGCTAGATCTGTAATTGGGTTGTCGTAAATCGCTGAACCAGATGAAGTATTGATTGATTACGAATTGATCTTCTAGGGTTGGAAAACGGTAGTTGCAGGAAAATACCACCGAGCTATGGCGGGGAAGAATGACTCCGTGTCGATCTCGGTGCCTTATAGAAATTTGAGGAAGGATGTTGAATTAGAAATGGTGAGTAACCATCACATGGAACCTGGTTCCTCGTCTGCCTCCTCCGTTTCTCCTTCTAATCGCCGGCCGAATCATTCTGATTCAGCCGGTGATGAACCCGTGGCGAAGAATTGTAGCTTAGTCACGCTGGTTCTTAGTTGTACAGTGGCCGCTGGAGTTCAGTTTGGATGGGCATTGCAGCTTTCTCTTCTCACTCCTTACATCCAGGTAATTCCCTCTGCTCTTTGTCGCTGTCGTCATTCTGTTTTTTTCATGCAAATTTCCTCTGAGTACGATCGAGGGTGTTCTTCCCCTGTAGTTTGTACGAGGAAGTTGACTGCTTTCGAAGTTGATACAATGCAGTCGAATAGACTAATAGTTAGGTGGTTGTTGTTGGTCAATTTTATTCAAATTGGCTGCAAACTCTGGTCAATATTATCAACTTAGGTACGAGATATCTTAGCATGAAACTATATGATACAACCGGATGATAAACAGCTCAATTTGACATGCGGATTGAGTAGATTGTTTTACCTCTATTTTCTTCTTGAGATGGTAAAAACCATAAGAAACTCTCTCTAGCGTTTTCAGAATTTGGTTTAGAATTTTATCACATGATTGCTTGGATATCTAATCTAAATTCTGCTGGTCATTTATGCTTCATGTGGGTAGGTGTGGCAGCTCTAACTAATCTTAGGTTTTTCTTTGCTGCCAGAAGTTGTTTAGTGATTTATTTTCGTTGCTGATGAATCGTTTGAGTAATACCTAACCGTTCTCATTTGGCTGATTGGTGCAGACTCTTGGAATATCGCATGCTTTTTCTTCATTTATTTGGCTGTGCGGACCTATTACTGGCCTTGTGGTAGGTTTTGTAATCACATTCTGCTCCTTTACAATTGTTGCAGTTAAAATGATTGTTTCTGTTACATATGTTGGTACTTTTTTGTTTGTTGGGTTTTAGGTCCAGCCTTGTGTTGGCATTTGGAGTGATAAATGTACTTCAAAGTACGGAAGAAGACGACCATTTATTCTTGTTGGATCAATCATGATCTCAATTGCAGTAAGGCCCAAAAGAAGATATGATTTCTGTTTTTATTTTCCTTACGGTTATATATGCTAAACAAAAGCTTGCAATTTAGGTGATAATAATCGGGTTTTCTGCAGACATCGGGTATCTGTTAGGAGATACAGAGGAACATTGCAGGTTTATCCCTGCTCTCTTGCCTATGCCAAGTTTTGTATGGAAAGTTTACAATTATATTAATTGATGACTGGATGTGTATCTGTAAATGCAGTACTTTTAAAGGCGTACGGATCAGGGCAGCTGCTGTCTTTATCATCGGGTTTTGGTTGTTGGATCTAGCAAACAATACAGTACAGGTCCATATCTGTTTTCTTCAATCTACTATAGTAAATGGTATTAGTCGTCAATTCTATATCAAGGAATCATATCTTCTGCTTCTGTTTCAGGGACCTGCTCGTGCACTTTTAGCTGATCTGTCAGGTAGTGATAGAATCCCACAATACATTCGAGATATTAGAATTCCTATTGATTATCGACAACTTGATTGACTTTGCCATGCTTCTAATTCTATCAAAAAAAAAACTTCTCTTGCTTTCTTTAGGTCCTGATCAGCGGAATTCTGCAAATGCTATTTTCTGCTTGTGGATGGCTATTGGGAATATCCTTGGGTTTTCTGCCGGTGCTAGCGGACAGTGGCAAGAGTAAACTTCCAGATCCTCATTCTCAAAAACATGTATTCTATTTCCTCATTTGCAATTTTACATTCTTTGCCAGCTGTTAAATGATTGGTCGGCAACTTTACTGAACAGATGGTTCCCGTTCCTAACTAGTAGAGCATGTTGTGCCGCATGTGGAAATCTTAAAGCAGCGTTTCTTCTTGCTGTGGTAAGCAGTATGTTTAAATTTCTGACTTATGCATCTGTCTAAGCTTTTACAGTGGAATAGTCTGGTCATCACGAAACCCTGTTATGTTTATATCTGCCGGTCAGTTAACACTAATCAAGGCATTTCGTTGATTTGTTCATGTGTGTATGGTGTATGATTTTCTGAGGTGATTTAGATATTTCTTATCCATGTTAAGTCCTTAATGCACTGAGTGGCTTTATTTCTTGTTTTAGCAGTCTGCTACATTGTTTTGTAATTGTCTAAGAGTTTCCATTTTTTCAGGTTTTCCTCACTATATGTACTCTTGTCACAATCTATTTCGCTAAAGAGGTTCCTTTCACTAGCAATAAGCCCACCCACATACCAGATTCTGCACCTTTGTTGGATGATCTCCAGCCTAAAGGCCTTGAGCGCTCAAAATCGAATCATGGTACTTCAAATGGGGCCAAGTATGAGAGAGTGGAACGTGACATGGATGTACAACTTAGCAAGTCAAAGACTGAGCGTCAAAATGAGATCTCTTTTGATGGTCCTGGATCTGTTTTGGTGAATTTGCTAACTAGTCTAAGGCATTTACCGCCTGCTATGCATTCAGTACTAATTGTCATGGCTCTTACATGGGTGAGTCTCAAGAGAACATACTGTATCTTTATATCCTCCTATCAATTTTTCTAAGATCAGTAAATAACCCTTTTCCGATCTTCTTTCTTGCAGTTATCTTGGTTCCCCTTCTTTCTGTTTGATACTGACTGGATGGGAAGAGAAGTTTACCATGGGGATCCAAAGGGAGATAGTTTGCTTATGGAACTCTATGAAGAAGGTGTCCGTGAAGGTGCATTTGGTTTGCTACTAAACTCTGTAAGATCGATATAAATAGCCTGTTTTAATTTCAAATGAATTCTAAATGTTAGTGTTCTTCAATCACTAATTGTTCCCCGGTTTCCTTAGGTTGTTCTTGGGATCAGTTCATTCTTCATTGAACCAATGTGTCAGCGGATGGGTGCCCGGGTCGTCTGGGCACTAAGCAATTTTACTGTATTTGCTTGCATGGCAGGCACAGCTGCCATTAGTTTGATGTCTCTCAGGGATTATTCTAAAGGAATCGAACATATAATAGACGGAAATGAAACAACAAGAACCGCATCTGTAGTCGTCTTTGCACTCCTTGGTTTTCCTCTAGCTGTAAGCGTTCTTTTTCACCAATTCTGTATCATTACATTATCACAAAATTTGTAGGAAATATGAAGATGACACCAAAACTCTTTTGTGCAGATCACATACAGTGTCCCTTTCTCTGTCACAGCAGAAGTCACTGCTGACTCTGGTGGCGGCCAAGGTCTTTAATTTCATATATTCACTACATAAAAAACAGCTTTATGCTTCATCTAGATTTACAGAGAGCCAATAAAACAAAAAAAACCCCCACTGGTTTCATCTCTTTTCTTTTGCCGGTGTTTCAGGTTTGGCTATAGGAGTATTGAATCTTGCAATTGTCATTCCCCAGGTAATCTCTCTATCTTAAGAACTCAAACCCCCCATATGGAGATTTTAGATGATGTCTGAATATAGTATGGTCTGTGTTTACAGATGATAGTATCACTTGGAGCTGGTCCATGGGATGCACTATTCGGAGGAGGAAACCTACCTGCGTTTGCTATGGCTTCAATCGCCGCCTTTGCAGCCGGAGTCATAGCCATTCGCAGACTTCCAACACTCTCCAGCTCTTTCAAGTCCACCGGTTTCCATATCGGTTAAACCTTCTTAACTCTAAAACCAACACAAGAACACAACTCCAGAGCTTGACATAATTCAAGATTTAGTTCCATTCTATTCTTTTTGGCCATGTTTCCTCCGATTATATACTATATATATGTAATTGCAGCGTTGTACATTTAGTTTGTCCTTATAATGTATACACAACAATATGATCATCTAATATCCAAAGAAAATCAAATGACGAGCAAAACATACATAGTTTATTTTATTATATGATTCGATTGATGATGATCAAGTTGCAGATGAAAAGCTGCACTCCACTGGTAAGTATTACCAGAACTCAACAACGGTGAAACTCTCGTCGTTAAAGTCAATAATTAACCGGTCCCGGTACAGTCCACTGGTAAGTATTAAGTAGAATTAAAATTAAAAACCAGCAGTTAATCTCCTTTCTCTACTCTCTACTAATTAACATAAATGCTAATGATGTTATTGTAGGCACTGTATTAGATGAGAATGAAACAACAAGAACCAATAAAAACCGTTTTGTCCTTTAACCAGTGATATGATCATAATGGCAGAAGTGTAAATCTTGGCACCTGGTGGGGTTTGTAAGCAAAACCAGAGAACAACATGCGTTATAGGAAGAAAACTCCCATCACCTACCATCACTGATTCGTTACCCTCATAAGCAGTAGATTCTTGAAGATCAAGAAGTTTTACAGCACTGAAGGTAGAAGGCACATCATCACTTTGGTAAGTGATATCAAACCGTTTAAAGCATTTTAGAGCACCATGACCAGTCCTGCCACAGATCTGACAGATTAGACGATTGGAGCGTTGATCAGAAGAAGAGTACGCCTGCTGATGAAACCCTCGACCTCTACTTGAGTAGTCTCCTCTGCCTCTGTTACTTCCAAACCTTGGAAGATAGGATCCTCTCCCACCATTGACAGAGAAATCACTAGGAGAACCAAAAGTATCATAGTTTGAGGCATAGAAAGTAACATGAGGTGTAACATTATTCAGTGAGTTATCAAATTCAGTAAGTTGAGAGACTACATCTTCATAGGTTGGAGATGGAGTATGATCAAGAGAACTCACTATAACTCTGATAATAGCTTCATAATCTATGCCTAATCCATAAAGCACACCGAATATTTTACTTTGTTCATCTTTAGGATGGCCAAAAGAGCTTAATGTATCACAGATTCCTTTATACTCCTTAAGGTATTCAGCCATGGATTTATTCTGTTTACTTATAGTTTGAAGCTTTCTCCATAGTTGAAAAAGACGAGAGATAGGTACCTTATTGAAATATTGAGATAGAGCAGTCCACACTGAGTATGATGTGTTGAGATTATAGACTTTACCTAAGATTTCTTCAGAAAGAGACCCGAGAAGCCAAGCTCTCACCATTTGATCTGAGCGAAACCAAGTGTGGTAATCTGGATTTGAAGTTTCGGTTATAGTGTCTCCGGTTTGTACAGTGATCTTGAGAGGTGGTTGTTCTTCAGAACCATCAATATAACCAAGGAGTATCTGGCTAGAAAGAAACGATTCGAATTGGGTTTTCCAGAGATGGTAGTTTTTCTCGGTGAGTTTAAGAGTAACACACTGAGAAATGCTCATAGCCATTTTCATTTCTTAAAAATTAAGTTTTTAGAGAAAGCAATCTCAGTCTGTTTAAACTTTAAAGAGAGAAACGAGAGGATGAAGAATGAGTATAGACGTTAGGATTGTGACACTTGTCAGCATCATATACTGTCACTAAATTCGAGACAATTGAATTTGTTGTGAATGGGAATATGTTGAGGGAAGGAATCTTGGTGTAATCCAGAGTCCTTTTGCGTGTGTTTTGGTAGCTGAAGAAGACGACGAACTTTTCTCTGGAATGGGCTCAAAGTTTTGAGCTGGGCTCAATTGTACAGTGATTAAACCCCTCATTATCAACCACCACCACGTTTTAATACTTTAATATTAATTTTCTTACTAGATTTATTATTTAATATTACTAAAAAAAAAAGATGTCTGGTGCTATTCTTTTGTAAAATATCATTTCCTATTTTAATGATTATCGTGAACGAAAAAATAAATTACTGTGAAAAAATGGAGTTTGGGCTTTATGATTAGCTTAGGCCCAATAAAATAATTCCAAGGCCCATCGCTTATCAAGAATGAATGACTTATTTTCAGAGCTAAGAATTGAAGAATTTAATAAATTTAGTGTGTATTTAAAATGCGCTCTTGTTTTTAGAATCAGGGTAAATCAAATCTCGTGAGAAAAATGTATTTTATTTTCAATATATTTTCCAATTTGTTTATAACACAAATATCTTGGAATTATATAACTTACTTTTGTTGGTCAATAAATGTGTGTGACCAAATGGTCTTGTCTTATACGATTAAAATCAGACAGCAAAAAATAAATAAAACAAAAAAAAGATATTAATTATATATATATTTATTTAATATGTTGCAGATTTGTATAGTCCTTTCACTTTCACATTAAATGCAAATTAAACTTAATAAAACATATATGAGTAAATTGTGCAAGATCAAGTGGCAGTTACTGCAATTTTCATGTTGTTCTCACAGTGTTGAGGGAAATTACAGATGAAGAAGTGTTGTCCTTTAGACAAAGTGATACGATCAGTTCCAGATGTGTAAACTTTGGAACCTGGTGGAGTTTTGCAGTTAGTGTAACCTCCATTATTAACCGCCACCACGTTATGAAGCCCAGGATTATACTTAAACACTGCACCAATTCATACACCCTCTTTTAACTCATTAAACAAATTACCTCGCCTTTCCAATATATAAAGTGTTTTGAATTTTTAGGTAAAAAATATTATATTTTCATTAATTTATCTCTATTTTATTTATGGAAAAAAAATAAAATAGACTTTGAATTTTGCCCATTTTGTGAGAAAAAATATTCAACTCTTTCAAATCGAAATCTCAAATTTAAACTGAAAATTATAGTTTGATTAATTTGAATTTGAAATATATTTTCTTTTTTAAAATTTTGAAATTATAATTAAATTTTATTTTCAAAATTTAATTTTAATTTTAAAAATCCTGATAGCTTTAAAAAAAATCATGTTGTCAAATCGAAACTCTCAAAACCATTTTAAAGTTTGAAGGTTTTTTTTTACCACAAAATTATTTCACTAATTTTTCAGTTTTATTTATTATCATTGCCACTCATAAACTAAAAAGTAAAAATAATATAATCATTTATTTGTTTTATTATTTTGTGTGCCTTCTCTTCAAACAATTTATATTGTGATTCATATATATTATGAAACGGATGGAGAATAGTATTTAGGAACAAGAAAGTGTTATACGTACCAAGAACGTCTCCGGCTCTAAATTGTTTACCGGTAGGCCAAGAAACAACGTTAAAGGTCCAGCCATTGACACCACCGACAACATAAGTAGCTGCTTCCGTGTACTCACCATGAAACAACACTGAGATCAAACCAATTAAACCCACAACACTTACGCTTACGCTTCCCTTTTTCATTTTTGGAACACAGAGAAGGATTGATGAGAAAATGGGCAAACACACAAAGCTTATTTATTTAACACAACAAAGCATTCAATGGACTCTCAACAACTTACCATCTTTCTTCATTTATTCCTTCTTAAGAAAATTACTCTGTTTTTTTTTACTATAGTATGGTTACTTTTTCATTTTCATCTATGATTTTTCTTTTTTTTTTAATCATTTTAAATAATTAACTTCCAAAAAATTAACTATTTCGGTCCATTATATCCACACTTTTTTCTTAAGATTTAAATCAACCGACTATGTTATTTATTCTTTTTGGTCTTTTCGATAATGCCAAAAAACAAAGATTTTGGGCTTTTTGATGAATATTGGGCCAAGGCCCAGAAAATATTGAGGAAAAAAATATGGATATAATGGATTCTTTAGCTTTGGATAAAGAGGAATTCTTTCAATTAAAAGCTTTATGTCACATTTCCTTCACAGTTCACATTGCATCTCTAATATATTTATACACTAATCTAGTAATCTATATACATATATTCATTATTATTTTCTCATGTATAAATGCAAGTATCTTTGTTAGAATTTTAGTTTATGTGATTATATGTTTTTTTTTGTTTAATTTAAAAAACAAATGACGATCATCTGATTTACATGCAAACTGTATTGGACATTGGAAACTTGGATTACAAACCATATGGATAGTAACATAACAAAAGATACAAACTTTATTATATATACAGTATATGATGGTTTAACAAACAAGTGTTGAGAAAATAGACCAACAAAAATAGATTATTTATAGAAGAATCAGTAAGCATTCAATGGTGCCTCAATATTTGACACATTTGTAAACTGTAACGTATTGTATTTATATTTTTTTTATTAGTCTTTATACTTTACCTAGGATCCTAGGTTATATAACATATGCCGTACTTTCCTTTATTTGTGTGTTGGACAATTTTGCGATTATTAAATATATTTTTTCTTGTTAGGTCATAAGCGGGTCTCTAACACAAATTAAATGCAACTAATTGTTGTTTCGTGTAGTCAAATTCGAATTGAAAATAAGAAAGAAAATTTTACATTTAGTCTACTTCAGCTCCACGATTATAAAATTTCTATATACTACTACTTTATTAGTGCATTTCACTATATAAAAAATATTTAATTAAGAAATTGCAATGTATTAAAATCACAGTTTTAATGTATTTTTTTTTATTAGATTTGATATTAATAATAATAAAAGTGTGGTGTGGTGCACTGGTGCTAGTTTTTGATACGTTGCCTTTCGAGAAAACGGCATGATGATTGTGGATGCTTAGTAGAAACGGCATGAATTCCCACGAAAATAACAGCGGATTAGTGATTACATGCAAACTTTATTGGACATCAGAAAGTTCCGTCACAAGGCATATGGATACAGAATACACCAACATTACATGCAATACTTAAGTGTATATATATATATATATATATGAATAAATTGATATGATCAAGTGGCGGTGACTGCAATTTTCATGTTGTTCTCGCAATGTTGAGGGAAATTGCATATGAAAAATTGTTGTCCATTAGACAAAGTGATATGATCTTCGCCAGATGTGTAAACTTTGGAACCTGGTGGAGTTTTGCAGCTACTATAACCTCCATTATCAACCACCACCACGTTATGTAGCCCAGGATTATACTTAAACACTGCACCAAATTAAATATGAAATCATCATTTAACGGGTAAATTGCAAAAAAAAAAAAAAAAACCTAATATTTGAGCAAATCGACAAAAAAAANTCGACAAAAAAAAAAAACACTTAATCTTGCGCAATTTTGTATCGCGACGTTTTAAACAATGGACTAACAAAAACTCAACATTTTAAATACGTAAACACCCATAAAATTTCTTATAAAAATACCTCAAAACTTTTAAATTTACAAAAAAAAACATTTTAAAAAAAATATTTTTAAATAATACGAATTTGTTCTTAAATTTGTTCAAAATTCAACTGAAAAAAATAAAAATTATATGTACCAAGAACATCTCCGGCTTTAAATTGTTTGCCGGCAGGCCAACCAACAGCGTTAAAGGTCCAGCCATTTTGTTCACCGACAACATAAGTTGCTGCTTGAGCGTAGTTAGCTCCAAACAACACTGAAATTACCATTAATGCCATTAGGACTACGGTTGCTGAGCCACACGATGCACTGCCTCTTCCCATCTTTTGATCGGTTACAGAAACAGAGAGAGATTAAATTAAGTGAAGTTTTGATGAGAAAATTGGCAAGAAAAAAGGGTTATTTAAAAGCTGAAGCATTCAATGGAGTCTCAACAACTTACCATTTTTCTTCATTTATTACTTCTTTCGACATTTGTAATATAGAATCCTTCTTTAATTAATTACTCTGTTTTTACTATGCATTGTTACTTAGTCATAATCATCTATCTCATTTTCATTTTGTATAATAATTAACTTTAAATAGTTTTAAAAAATAATACATTAAACCCACAATATTTTTTCTTAAAATTTTAATCAATCTTGTACTAAGTTATTAAGGGATGCAATTAAGTTTCTTAAGCCCATTTAACGCCCATATTGTAACAGCGAATGAACTAATTTGTATAATCTCAAGATCTTTACTTAATTTTTTTTTTCTTGGATTATTTATTATTCGTAAGATGTATAATAGATATTTTTTTTATCATTAGATATCAATTTTTTGTACTATATTTAATTATTGTAAAAAAAGTATGGTGTTAGTTTTGATCATCTGTAGTCTTATTTCCTATTAAAAAAATGTGAAAAATCGATTTGGGCTTTTATGAATATAGGCCCAATAAAATTAAGGACAAAAAATGGGATGTGATTTGTGAAGTGAGTATTTCATAGATATATTGGTGGTTTTATTTTTACATAAATGAGTGTGACCAATGGTGTTGTCGTGTATGATAAAAATCAGACACTAATGTGACAGCTAAAATTAAATAAAACAAAAAGAGATATTATTATTATTGTTATAATATTAAAATATAGTATATTATAATTATCAAATATGTTACAGATTGTTTGGTCCTACTCCAACACATCCCTCAAGCTTCGGGTCACGCCCTCTGCAATTTCATTTGAGTACGATCTCTCACTATATTAATATTTAATCATAATTATTCTTTGTATTAATAAAATAATTCCTTCCATATTTTACAGTACCAATAGATAAAATGAGTAAAATATTATTATGTTAGTTTGGACCGTTAGATGTGATGTTGACCGTATCTACTCAGTTTGACCATATGAATATAGATGAACTATATAATATAACCTCCATTGGATTCCAAATTAATTTATATAATACTATTATTTATGGATAAAATAAACAGAATATAGAGGAAGGAAAAATGAAATTAGAAGTAGATGTCTACATATATTTATATCTTTCCCCCCGGCTATATATAATATATATATTTATACATATATAGACATATTATATTAGATATATATTGTTAATATAATTAATAAAATAGAATTTAGTGTTAAGCCTTTGCTTTGATGTGTCTGACACATTCTCATCAAATCTGAGACAGTCTTCTCCATTCTTGTTTTGACCATCATTCTTTTTTTTTCTTTATAATATAAAAGTATATTATAAAATTCTTTGCCAGATATATATATATTTTTATTCCCTACTTATTTGTATGTATTATGTGTATATGCACAGCACAGCTTTAATATCATAGGAGTTAATACACGGAATATTTTTTAAATATTTTTTTAACCACAAACTTAATATTTTAAAAATACTTGTTTAACCACAAACTTTTTTCTAGTTAAAATTCATTTACTCGTAAATTTTAATATATTCTTTTATATATTTCAACGAAAAAAAAAAACTATATGGTGATTATACACATTGATATTAATATATATATATATAGGTGGTGGAATCTTAGCTTTGGATAAAGAGGAATTCTTTTCTTTTGTTTTGCAGAATTTTCACAAATAGAGTAATTAAAGGCTTTATGTCACATTGCCTTCACATGCATCTCTATTATATCCTATATTTATACTGTAATCTATATACATATATAATTCATTATTATCTCATATATGTATGCTGGTATCTTTGTTAGAAATTTATGTTTTTTTTTTAGTTTATCGTTATTATTTTAAAATGTTTTTTTTAAACAGACAATTAATTAGCGGCGCAATCTTTTGTCTTTGGGTCAACTGGTCAAACTGACGACCAAATCTTAAATCCTGTTTTTTTTTGTCTTAATTATTTTTCTATCAGTATAAATTTGATAACCTTAATATAAATTATAATACGAGTCCTTTTTATTATAAGTTGATCTTTGTGAATTGAACTTATTTTCAAAGAGAAAAAACATGAAATTATTTCACTAGAAAAACCATAGAACATTAACTTGTAATAATTTTTGTTTAACACAAAAATCTAAAACTAACATTATTCGTTAAAAATAAAGTAGTAATTTGCATCTAGTATCTAAATTATTTTCCACAAATCAATTGTAAGTAACTAGATACATTGTATTTTTTAATCATAACAAGTTTTATACGATAACCTTAGAGACTAATGATGCAAAATAATGATAGTTTTTTGAACTTATAATATAAATGTAACGAACTAATGGTAAATCATAATGTATCTATAAAAAACTCTGCATATATATATAAACTAACATAAATAAATAATACAAACTAGTTCATCGTTTGAACTGATGGCTAGGCATCATTGGATCTAAAAATATGATGATTTTAATTTAGGCCCAATTATCAAAATTAAAATTGAAATTAAGAAAGGCTAAATGAAGATTAGGATAAGCACATTGGATTCCTAGCTAGTAGCTTGTGGGCATAGGAAGAGCGTGCATTAAAGAATATTTTAAAAGCCAAAATAAAAAAAGATTATTATAAAATAGAATAAAAATAGAAATAAAAAGAAAGGTTTTAGGGTTTTAGAAAAGTTAGGGTTCAAGTTTCTAAAGTGAGGTGCCCACACGGTTGTAGGAATCCCAAGCTATTTTAACAATTATACTAATTTTACATTTTTTAAATGATCAATGTTATTTTTTGCACACGTGGGGCAAATTTATGAATTTCTGTTTAATTATGATTTTTTGTTACTTTTTCATGGAGACAAAAATTCATTATAAATGTTAATTAGTGATAATATTTATATTTTGATTATGTTGATAATGGTAAATACAGTATATTTTATATTTAGTCTCATAATTTGTAAATAAAATAATGTTCATTGAATTTTCAGAGACGTTGATTATATATATANTTTAGATTAGTTTTCAAGTTGCTAAAGGTTTAAGTAAAGTAATATATTTACTTTTGTATATTCACATTTATGCAGTATATAATTGATTGAACTTTGATGAAGAAATAATAATAAAAAAAAAAGTAGTTGGTTTGAGTTTTTGCTTCTAAATTATTGTTTTTTAAAGTGTTACCTTTTATAAATATAAATTTTTTCGTTGTCAATTTTTCTTGTTTGTGATGCTTTTATTTATTTATATATTTTTTACTTTGTATAATGAATGTGTTCCCAAAAAAAAAAGGCAAAGTATAATGATGAGAAGGGAGCGGCCTAATACAAAAAATCACGATCATAACTTAATTTTGTAGATTGTATATAAAATTAAATTTATATAAAAATTGGTCAAAAGATACCAAATTTTACTAGAAAGTACAATTGAAAAATTTCCCTTTAGTTATTTCTTCTAGAAAAAACTTCATACTTTAACACAGATACATGATATAAATATACGGCTACATATATAATTACATTTATTTTGTTTGCATTTTATTTAACGATCTCTTTACTATTCAATTATCAGTATCAATAAAATTAAAAATAATCTTCATATTTTGTAATATACACACAAAAGCATATATTAAACACAACATGACGGGTGCGATAAAAAAAAAAGTTGACAAAAAAAAAAAAAAACACAACATGACAAAGTTGAAAAAGTGTGTTTAGTTATTTTATTTTTTTAACATCGTGTTTAATTAATTATATATGCCACGGATTTTGCATTTTGTGTTCACATTTTTGTTATGTTTAAACAATTATTTTATTTAATTGTCATTTGCAAATTCTCCACTCCACTTTCCGAAAGATGAAACTTTATTTACAGGAAAATATAACTAGATTAGAATCTTAATTAAATCAACTAATTAATAATGTGTTGATATCATTCGTATACACATGATAAACGTACGAAATAATTATATAAATAGATACGATCTTAACTATTTAATTATGAGCAGCTTTTAATTATAACAATTGTTATATAATTGGTGCTAGATAATGTAAATAATTAGTGAAGCTTTATAATAACAAAGATTTCAAAATATGATTTTCTATTTAGTATTAAAAATTCAAAATAATTTAATTAATTTTAATTAGATTATAACAAGACCATCCTTTAGTGACATCCAACACAATTCAATTGAAAAAAATATATTACTCACTCAATATATTATAAAAAAAAAAAAAATTAATTTGTTAGTTATACCAGACCACAATATCACTTAATTTTTGTTCTATTACACATAGTTTGTTATGATCGGTAACCATATTGTATATTCCATATTAACGAAATTGTTTATTTTTTATCTTTAGATTTTTTTTCATAACAATGTAGCTGCCACGTGGCGAATAGGAAAGTGGGAATAAAAAAGCGAATTGGGTGACACGTGTTGAATAATTAGAGGTGGAGAGGCCGCTCCTAATAGGCATGATGAGATCATATAAAGAATACGAAAGAGGAAGAGAAACCCCACACATATCTATCTCATCTTACAAGATAAATTAATTAGTAATTAAATAAATAAATAACGAAACTATAAATCTCTTTGGGAAATTGGGCCATTTTTCCAACAACTAAACCCATCAATTCCCACTTAAACCTAGTTTTGTTTGCTAATTAAATTACTTTAATTAAAACATTGATTAACCTATATAATATATATAATTAAGCTACTTTAAATCTATAATACATGGATTAAACTATTTTTATATTTTAATTACTCACCAATCTTGCCACCATCTTAACTGGACCACTCTTCATCAAACTAATGAAATAGTAGAAAGTTTATTATCCAAGTATAATTAATTATTTTCATTATATTGTATTTAAATCGTACCGACTACTTAAAAAAAAGTACTAATTAAATATTAAAAGGAAATGTATATAAATGCATAGCTTCTTATAAACAAGACACGTGAGTATATTAGAATCTTAAACTAGATTCGATTTCAATAATTAATCTAGAGTAAAACATAAGAATAAATTATTTAAATTTACCAAAATCTAAGAATTATATGACTAAAACCTTCATCATAAAATCTAAGATTAATTATGTTGAATTTATGTATCATATTTTGATTTTTGCTATGTGTATATAAACTAATTATCTATACTATAAACTATTAATAAAATGTGGAATCACTATTCATTTCTCTTTATTTTTTTCTTTCTTTTGATAAGCATGCCAAGTAGACCATACATAAACAGTGTTGCTCTTTTTTATTTTATGGTGACGAGAATAGAACTCTTTAGAAAACAAAAAATAAAATAGATTAAATATATGCCCTTAATTAATTTTACGATAAATTTATATGTGCTTTATGGAAGAAATATGGCAATGCTGTGAGGGACTTAGTCAAAAAAATGAAGCTGCAAAGTCTATAAGAGTTGGCCATATAGTCTAGGAAAAATATTAAATCTTTCAATCAATCTCTTTCTATTTGGACCCCTCTCTACATATTTCTTAATTTATTTTCAAATAAATCTTCCATCATTAATGTATAAACCCACCATAATTATGAAATTTTTGCTATATATATAATATATGTATTTAATACAATTGAATATTAAATTATAAATTTTAGTTTCAATATTATGGACCCATATATAAATGATGGTTCCACTCATTTTGGGAACTTATAGACTATCAATATCATACTCTTATATTTAATACATTTCAAATTGTAATCAATTCAAAAAATGTAAGTTATTATGAAAATCATATATATATATATATATATGATTTGCTGTTTTTAAAGATTTTTAAAACAATTGATAACCTTTTTTCTTGTATAAATAGTAAATTTATGACTTTTAAGGCAATCAAACACAGCAAAATTACACTATAAAACGCAGGGAAAAAGTCAATCATATGATGTGAAAATACAATAGACATATAAATAAATTAATTAAATTAGAAATAATGTATTCAATGAAAATATAAATGAGATATAAGAAATGTTCACTCTCTATCAAAGTAGAGCCCAAATGCCACAATATGACAAATTTATTTGTGGTATAAAGAATTGAGAACGACCCATGTTATGGAGGGAATCACCTTTTTCTTTTCTTTTTTATTATTACAAATATCTGACATTTATTTTAAATTTATATATATATATATATATAAGTATATATTACTTAATCATCAACCGTCATAAATCTTAATTTGTTGTATTCAAAACATTTTAAAAAATGTGTAAATAGGAGTAGATCTACAATGCAAAAAATTAAAATTAGTTTTAACAAAAGAAAAGTTTAGTTAACTATCTCCTATATTCCTATATAAAAACAGATGTATATACGCTGAATACATATACACAATTTTTGTATAAATATATAATGATATCTTATAATATCGATAAAAAGTTACGATGCCATTTTTAAATAATTTCACTTATAACGGTACAATATCATAATATATATAGCATTTTATATAACGATTACGATAATGTAGTCATATTGTCATTATATTAATTTTTTATTAAATATATTATTTTCACGTATACTACCAAATGTTGCATAGTGTACATCATATTGCCCTTAACGGACAAATTAAAAATCAAAGGGAGAAAAATCATCTTTTATTTAACAAAAAAAAAACTTTATAATTTTCTTAGGAAAATATTAAAGATATAATTGAAAAAGTTAGTCGAATATAATAAAGACTGTGACTTTGTTGATTAATATATAAAAATGAAAGAAAAAAAATGTAAAGGCTTGGTGTAAAAATGAGATAGAAATGTGAGAGAAAAAGGAAGCATTAATATAAAAATAAATAAAATTAAACATATGAGATATGTAACTTTTGCATTGGGTTCCATTATTTTATCATAGAGTCGGCCTTTTTGTGGCTGCTTGTGGGCCTTTTTCCGGTTTCACCGACTTTTTTTTCACTTCCATTGCATTTATATTATTATATATATAAATATATCATATATATATATATTT
>KE151134.1:114090-155727 GCA_000411095.1 Aethionema arabicum
TATTTATATATAATTCTTAACTAAAAAAAACCAATTATATGGCCATATGTATATATACACAGATATTCTTTTTGTCGAAAGAAAAACAATGTCAATTAATCATATATGATATCTATATCAATGAAACGGCGTTAAAAAAAATGATATCTATATGTAAAATAAGAATATTGATATTGTAAGAAAAAAAGAAAAAACTAGGCGCTCGTATATATTAATAATGAGAAATGCAATAATAAAAGACCAAATTAATTAGTTAAAAAAAAGACCAAATTAAAATCAAAACACGAGCATTGACTTCATATATACAAAATACAAATACAACCACACTTCAATCTCCTTGCTGTCATCATCTATTACATACATATGTACATAATACATGCATCATCACCATCATCATCATCGCCAATTGCGTACATGCATTGAGAGTTATACACGCATATATAATAAGGTAAGCGTGCTTGTAACTGTATGTATGTAGGACGACAAGACCGTTCATCACATGTACGATGCACACGTGGCACGCATACGTCATCATCTATATATATATATTGGCCTTTTTTTGGACTACAAATATCTCTGTATGCATCATTTTGTAGTAAACTACAAAATAGATAAAACTGAACTGGGGAATTTGGAACAAATACTATTTACGTCATAAATATTATAAAAAATAAAGACAAAATTGCATCCATTACTTATTATTTTATAGTTTTGAAAGTTTAGAATGAATAGTTATACATTGGACGTGGACTAATAATAATTAACAGCTGATATTGAGTTAATATATAGTTTTTAGAAATTGAATAAATTAAAAACTAATTATAGTAGAGAATAATCGTGAACCAATTAGCAGGGAATTATAAATAATTAATAGTATATTGGATATATATGGACAAGTTATATTTTGATTAATATTTTGTTTAAAAATAAATAATAGGAAATAATTCGTGTATAATAATAACTACTTTAATAGTCAGTTGTATATACATTTATCATTTTTTATTTTACTTACAAAAACATGTGATGCTTCGCTGTCAAAAATCCGTTACTACTTATTCCAGAAACACCACGCGCTTATGTATCGCGTGTAATCCACTCTCCAGTCAAAATCTGAACTAATCCCCAACTAATTAATTCGCTTTGACCGAAAACCAATTTTTAAAAAATCAATATCATGTATTAAAATTATAATTCTTAAACTCTAAGCGATCAAAAATAAAATTTAAAATATAAAACCGAAACCGATCCAAATCAAAATGGTTAAATTGAAAATTAGCAGAAAAATGTTTATAATTTAATTAGTTTAATAATTTAAAAACTCTTAATTACAACCATAATAGAGGTTAGTATTTGGATAATCAAACAATTGTTAATTAAGTAATTTATTCGTATGTTTAATTTTTTTTTTATTTGAAACATAATTGAAATTTCTGATTTCAATTAAATCGCCTCTCAATTAAAAAAAGTATTGTTTGAATACTTGCACATAACTAATCGTTTAATATTTACGAATATGTATTTGTATATAATAGTTTTAAATTTTGGCAAATATTAAATTGCAACAGCTCATTTTGCATGATATTTTTTTCTCATTTTTAAAAATTACAGTGATTTTTTTTTTGAAAAAAAATATAAAAATAAACATGAAAATAAATAAAACGAAAAAGCATTGTGTTTTTGCTGGTTGAGTCACGTAAATTGTCGTCTACTCTTTTAACAAAACAACAACAAAACATTGCCAATCTACTTACAATTATTAATTCAAATCCAAAACATTTTTTTCTTTATTTCATAAATCAAATCAATCAAACTTAAATATAACCATAAATGATAAATCAAAACACTTTAATTTTAATTTAAATTAAAATATTTTTATCTATTAATCATATCAAATAAACTTATAATTATACATAAACCCACATTATAAAATCTTTAACTTTCAAAACAAAAGTTTGAAATTTATATAATTTTTAAAAGATTTGATTCAAATTAATTTAAAAATTATTAACCCATAAAAAGTAATGATTCTATCCATAAAAAACTATAGAACATTACGGTAATTACATGACCACGTTCGGTTAGTGTGTAAGCTAAGGTAAGTATTTGAATCTACTTAACTTTTTTTTATTCTTTCTTAAAAAAAACTAAATTTTAATTAATAAAATAAAAATATATACTCATACAGTAACATTATGCAATAATAATATTGTAAATAAATAAATAAAAATAAATAGGGAGACATTAATGAGAGGCACTAAAAAAACACATGGATTTCAGCGTTGTGTTATATTTTCAAACTTCTCCTTCATACCCGCGCACTAACCCATCCATCCGTTGCCTTTTTTTTTTTTACATTAAATTCCCAAAATTACTTAAAATTAGAAATTAAGGAGAGAGAAAGTGAGGAGAGAGATAGAGAGAAGATTCAAAAAGGAGGAGAGAGAGAGAGAGAGAGAGAGAGAGAGAGAGAGTAATGAGATTATTCATAGTTAGAATTGCAAAGGGGAGAGAGTGTTTCTATAAACAAAATCGATGTGTTCATGAATCATAAACAAAAGAAAGGAAATTTTTTTAAATCCCTAATTTCAATTTCGGAATCAAATCTCAACTTTTTTTTGCTTATTTCTTTTCTTTATATTATAAGATACCTATTTTTCATTTCGACGAATTCAATCTCTGTGAAAAATTAAAAAATCCTTAAAAATCCAGAGAGAGAAAGAGAGAGATTTAAAAAGCAGAGACGTTGCAAGTGATGAAAGTGAGTTCTTTTTATAAGTAATTTGGTTTTTAGGGTTTTTTTTTTCCCTGGAAAAAGTTAGGCTTTTTTTTCCCGGATAAGAAAAAAGAAGTTGGAGGGGTCTGTGTGGGATAGAGAGAGTTTTGGGTTTTAATAAAGGGGCAAGGAGCGTCGAGAAAACAATAGAGAATTAACAGAGAGAAAGAAGAGAGAGAGAGAGAGAGAAGTAGGTGAAGAATAAGAGAGAGAATATGCAGGAGACAACGAAGAAGAAGAAGAAGATTGTTAATAACGAAGATTCCAAAAAGAAGGAGCGTCATATCGTTACTTGGACACCAGAGGTCTCTCCTTCTTTTCTCTCTCACATATAACACTCTCTCTTCAATCTCTCTTTCTTTGCTCTGTTTTTGAATTGGGTTTTATTGTGTTCTATAGGAAGATGATATACTAAGAAAAGAAATCAGTTTACATGGAACTGAAAAGTGAGTTCTTATAATCAAAGTTTTGTTTTGTAAAATTGATGAAAAAGAGAGATTAATGGTGTTGTTGTATTGATGATATTAGTTGGGCGATCATCGCATCAAAGTTCAAGGATAAAAGCACAAGGCAGTGTAGAAGAAGGTTCGTTGGAATCTATTCATAATCAAATGATCATTCTTTCTTAAAGTTTGGATTTTTTTTGTTTTAATCCGATTATGGTTTTGATGATTTGAACAGATGGTATACATACTTAAACTCTGATTTCAAGAGAGGAGGTTGGTCTCCTGAAGAAGATACGCTTTTGTGTGAGGTGATTTAACATAAACGAAGATTATATATCAAGTGGTTGCTGTTTCAGAGTTTGTGTCTGATCTTAATCTTGTCTTAGGCACAGAGATTGTTTGGGAACAGGTGGACGGAGATAGCAAAGGTGGTCTCAGGCAGGTAACAACAAAACAAAAGCTTAATCTTCAAGGTTTAATGGTGAATCAAAATTAGAGATTAGTCTGTTTTTATTAATTCTTCTGGTTTCCATGTGTTTGTAGAACGGATAATGCTGTGAAGAACAGGTTTACAACACTGTGCAAGAAGAGAGCAAAGTATGAAGCCATGGCTAAAGAGAACAGGATTGCTTGTTGTGTAAACTCAAATAATAAAAGAATGTTGTTCCCAGATGGTATTAGTACACCAAGAAAAACTGAAAATGAAGCCCCTCTTGCTAAGAAAATGAGGTAAATCGACATTGATTCAAAATATCAAAGCTTTGAAAATGTTATTGACATATAGTGTGTTCATGTTTGTATCCAGGAGAAGTCACATTCCAGATCTTACTGAGATCAGTAATTATGGAGATAGATCACATTTAAAGGTTGGTTCTGGTGTGAATCAGCAGATAAGACCTCCATTTTCAGTACTAGTCCATAATGCTACAGGAGTTGCTAGCAAAGAGGAGCAAAATGAGACCAGCAATGTCAAAGAAAGTGACGGTAAATAACTCCTGGAAATGGTTACAAGAGTATAAGTAAACTGTTATGTTACAGTTTGAAGAGATTCTAATGGCGTTAAGTTGTTGTTTATGGTGAGCAGTTGATGATAAGTGTAACCAAGGGGTGTTTCTTAACAAAGATGATCCAAAGGTGACAGCTTTGATGCAACAAGCTGAGCTTCTCACTTCATTGGCTCAGAAATTTAACGCAGACAACACAGAGCAAAGCATGGAGAATGCCTGGAAGGTAACAATGGTGAAAAACTTTCAGATTATGAACTTGAGATGAAACACTTTAAGTTAAGCTGTTGGTGTTGTGAATATGTTCCAGGTGTTGCAGGATTTCTTGAATAAAAGCAAGGAGAATGATTTGTTCAGATATGGAATTCCAGAATTTGATTTTCAGCTTGAGGAATTCAAGGATCTTGTAGAGGATTTGAGGTGTAGTAATGAAGATAGTCAAGCTTCTTGGAGGCAGCCTGATCTCCATGATTCACCAGCAAGCTCTGAGTATAGCTCAGGATCAACCTCCATGCCAAATCCTTCTGCTGACCAAACACAACAACCGTTATCTGATACTCAAACAACAACACAAGAACAAGAACAAGAACCTGAGGAGTTACTTCAAGGGATTGTGTCTGATGCAACAACAACTGTGGATCAAGTGGATTTAGTTTCAACTTGTGATGTTTTAAAGAACCATGATGAGATTGTGGCCATGTCTGTTGAAGAAGAATTCAGTTCACCTCTTCAAGTAACTCCATTGTTCAGATCTCTAGCAGCAGGCATCCCAAGCCCTCAATTCTCTGAAAGTGTAAGACTGAAACTGCTAATTGAATGTATAATAGATTACACATTGGTTAAAAACCAGATGGATCTTATTCTCTGTTTGGTTATGCAGGAGAGGAACTTCTTGCTGAAAACACTTGGGGTTGAGTCGCCATGTCCATGTCCAAGTGCTAATCCTTCACAACCACCTCCTTGCAAAAGAGTCCTTCTCGATAGCCTGTAAACCAAACCAAACCAAGCCAAACCAAACCAAACCAGAAAAGCTTTCTCTAATCCCATAAAGCTTCAAAACCAAACCAGTCCAGAAAAAAAAAACAGCAGTTTTGTCCCTATGGAGTCGACAGAACTTGCATTTTCCATCTTTCTTTTGCTTAGATTCCTTTAGGTTTGCAGCCATATCGGCCTGAAAAGTTTTAGTGAAGCGGGCGTGCCATGATCTGCATTCCTTCCTCAGGGTTTTTACTTTTCTTTTCTTTTCTTATTTCTCTTTCTGGTCTAGAATGTTAAAGGGTTTAACATTCTAAAGATCAAAAACCCATCTCAGAAACGGTCTAGAGATGTCTGAGTTTTCTCACATATATATACTCAGGAACCAATCTTTATCTCTTTTTTGCTCACTCCTTAGGAAGAGTTGTGCATCATATACTCAAAAGCCATCCAAAGAGGCTCAAGTATGTGTTTTTTTTCCTTCTTTATTCATGATTTTGTGTTTAAGAAACATTCTTTCGTTTGTCTTAGACTCAGATACATCATCTGAGCAATTCTTGATTTGTTTTTCTTGATTTATCTGTACAGAACCTTCATAAGATTTACATAAAAGTAGAGTTTTTTTTCTTTCTTTCTTTTTTCAGAGTGTAACTAAGGAAAAAGAAAACCTTAAAGAGAGGCATCTCGCCTTTCTATATAAAATCAGAAACAGACATAAGAAGATAAGAGAAATCAAGATTTTCAGATGGGTTCAAAAGAAGCAAAACCCTACATTGTTTTTCTGCAATTTCTCTCACAGGGTGTGAGAAGAAAAAGAAGAAGAAGAAGAAGACATTTGCTTTAAACCATCTCTCTTGTTTTCCTTCAAGTAGATTTTAATTTTAGTTTTTCCAGATATGTGATGATTTTTGTAAAAACGTTATATATGAGTGGAAATATGATTTGATTTGGTGTGAATTATGAGTATTCTTACCTATTATTTCTCTCCTCTTCTTCTTCTCCATTGTGATCATAGTTGCAGAGACCACTCTGTTCTTCTCTGTCTCCACTTGGATTTTGGATTAATGTTTCTCTGATATAAATCTATAAAAAATGTTTACTGTTATTATCACTTAGTGGAAGACAAACGCAATCATCACCTTCGTACCTTTAATTTTGAATATTTATCCCTCCTTCAAAATCCGGTTTATTCATTAGATGGTTTAGTTAGTGGTTTTGGTACAATTTTAATTTCATTCCTAATTAATTACATCATATGTAAAATTACTTAAAATTAAATCGATATAATTTCATCATTTTTTCACATTTATAAACATTAATCAAATCGATACTGTTTTGAACGGTTTGGTTTGATTAAACCGGATTTGGCATTTAAATTATATAGTTTTAGACAAATCTATATTTATAAATTAAATAGATAAAAGTTTTCTACTAATGGGTTAGTTTTGTTTGACTTCAAACTTTAGCTCTTTTGCTTCTTCTTCTTCTCCACTCTCTGCAACTTTCTCCATTTGAGGTAAATCTGAAACGATAAGCCACCAAACACCATAGAAACACATCCCCATTGTTTCAACGACAATGGATTTCCACTCATGACCGATGAAACTACAATGCTCACAAACTTCCTTGTTGTGGTTATGGTCGTGTTAGCTAATGATCCGAAGTTGCTGATTGTTATGAAGATGAAGTTTTGTCCCACGGCACCGCATAAGCAGTACATTAGAATGTCCCAAGCTGCTTCTGGATGATGCCTGCAGAACTGTACTGCTTCGAAACCGCTACCGTTTGGTAATCCAAACATGTAGATGATGTTGTATATGGTACACCATAAGTTCATTCCTAGCATTATGTCCCAAGCTTCGGTCTTTGGATACCTGAAATTTTGTGTATGATGATGTAATTATGTGAGATGTAAAGAGGGAGAGGGTGTTTTAGGGTTTTGATGAAGTGTCTGATCATATGATTATATATACCTTGTGGCGATGGAGTCTTGAGTGGCGTTTGTGAATCCATCAAAAGCGAGGTTTAGGAAGCAAAGTGCGTAACCGAGGGGGGCATTTGGATGTGCTAACTTGCTAATTGTTTTAGAGCTTGTCTGAAACCAATTAAAAAGCTTAATATATGATATTAATCAAAGCATGAGCGGATTTGCATACCTTAAGAAGAGCAAAAATGGAGACTCCTCCAGCCACAAGAAAGCTGCAAATGTACTCGGGGAAAGTATATTTAATGCCGTAAACTAAAGTTCCCATCAACATCACTGCATCACCAGAATAAGCATTAAATAAGCTGATCATCGAAATCGTGGGGAGAAATGAATTAAAGAGGTTATCTTTTTTGTGGTATGACTGAAACTCTAAATAGACACCTTACCTGGAATCATCTTTGAAGATTTTGCCAGGACCTGCAGGAAGCAAGATCAGCATCAACCCCTGAACTCAGTGAACACAACTAATATAGCCTAGAGGCCCTAGATTGCTACAATGTTTGCTACCTGAACTGAGTATTAATGAATGATCATGCTAAAGGTTACCTGAGCTGGGTAACTGATATACTTCAAGGCTTCGATACCCATGGCAGGGCCAATCGTGTTAGTGATGCCTGCACTCCAGTACGTCCACCATGGTGCTCCACCGCGACCCTTATTGGACAAGAGTTTAATCACTGCTCATAATCAGATTGCAAACGAGTACATTTCAGCCACATTTGTTTCTAAGCAATGACAAGGGTAAAGAGATGGAACTGAACATTGCTCACTTATATAAGACCAGACCAAACAGACCACA
This sequence comes from Aethionema arabicum, assembly GCA_000411095.1. NCBI lineage: Eukaryota > Viridiplantae > Streptophyta > Magnoliopsida > Brassicales > Brassicaceae > Aethionema > Aethionema arabicum. The sequence goes on from KE151134.1 coordinate 122,075, forward strand.
CTTTGAGCCAAATTCAGGAATGCAAGGTGCTCAAACCTCTTCTTATCCGAACCGAATCTCTTCGTCGACCTAATCAGAAAAATAATTTAGTCCATGGACCAAGAAAAGGCTACTGCAGCTCTGCTCTACCAAGTTCCAACGACAGACTTGTAATACAAAATGCATTTGCATACGAATTCACAGATTTCGAATACGGAAGTGCATTTGCGGACGAATAACGCATATTGTACACTACAGACAAAAATTTGCTACGATTTCGCAGAACAAAGAAGATCGACTTGCCATAACAATCTTACTTACAGAGCCTCTTGCAGGACGCCTTGATAGATGTAAGCGACCCAGATCCCGGAGACACACAACGCCAACAACAAAACTCGACGGAGTCCGGAGCCATAGATCTCCATCGCTCTCAGACAAACGCCTCACACAGCCGATGATCCCCGGCGACGATTATATTCGAATTTCACTATTCCTTGTTCATTTCTTTATAACAAAATCAAATCCTGAGTAATTGATTATCGAATCCAATAGTGGTTTTGGATTTTGCGAGACGAAGTTACTACATGACGCCATTAGGCGCGAAAATAGACGTCGATGTTACACGTGGAAGCTCAGCATTGGGCTTATGATATCTATTGACGTTTTCTGATTGGGTAAATGACGCAGATACTCTTTGGGGCCCAACTCCTGCAATGGTCTCCGTGTTTGATTTATAAAAATAAACTACACGACGTTTTTCTAGTATAAGAACAGCACGCAAGCCGCTTAAATTTGCCCGCGTTGGAAAATGTTGAGTTTGTTGATTAAGAGTTGACGATTAGTAGATTTTTTAAATGTTGATCAAGTGGGTTACATCATTAATACTCTACTTAACTAAGTTTCCTAATTTTTTTCATTATATATTAATTAACGGGACATCATATATACATCAGACACACACATATATATATATATATATAGTCATAATGAACTATACAAATATTTAAAAATGTAGAATTTCACTTGCGTCCAACGAAAAAGTTATTTTAATAAAACTATCACGTTTTTATCTTCTTTGATTTCTAGATTTATAATTCTACTAATAATCAAAATTTTTTTTAATTTGTTGGAATCTCGCATCGACTAATGGGACCAATATAGACTAATATATAAGATCATGGGTTACTCCACTCATTGCCAATTGATTTTGAGTTGGAACCTCATGTTTCTTACATGGTATTAAAGTCCGGCCAGTGATGGGCGGCCCACGATGGACCTGATCGATCCAAAAATTGTGGGGATTCGGTTGACCGAACCAAAAATTGCGGGAATTCGGTTCAAAGATGTATGTGCAAAAGAGCCATCATTTCGAGGAGGCGTGTTGAAATCCCACATCGACTAATGGAACCAATATAGACTATCCAAGGATTACTTACAATATATCCATGAGTATTATAATATATGGCTAAATAGATATATAATATGGTTAGACGATATACACATTATAAAAATACACGATATACACGTGTTTTTTCTTTGTCGTCTTAGATGGGCATGCTTTCCTTTCATGTTTAAATCATAAAGAATTACCAAAAAAAGTGTAGTATTAAACTATTAAATAGTTTAAAACTCGATTACTTAAATTAATGTCAATGAAATGACAACGATGTACTGAGTTATTACTATTTTGTATTATTGTACGATACTTATTTCTAATAGTTAAATTTAAAGAATTTGACCTCGATTACAGACAGTAAACCGTTGATAGTATATTTTATTTAACTTGCTGAAATAATCAGTTTAAATATTTTATAAGATATGATCATATGAATAGATAGTGATTTATCATTTCGGGGGAAAAAAAAAGAATAGGTAGTGATTTATTTATAAAATATAAATAAAATTTATTGATAGGAGACCATAATTATATGAGAAGATATGTTAAAGAAAAAAAAAAAAAAGAAAAAAAGAGAGGATATTGTCCACACGTGTCAAGTTGCAACAAGTAAAAACAAAGCTATCGTTACGTGTCGGTCCAAGTTAATGTGGAATCGTTAGAAAAGAATTTCTTGGGTCAATGCATAGTATAAAGTTTTTTGATACACTTGAAATTAAATATATATCCGATAGTGTAAACAATTTATATCGTTAAATTAAATCTAAATTGTTTATAATATTTTCGAATCTTTTACCACTAAATAATCAATCATCGACCGCAAAATATTGCAAGAATATTAAAAAACAATTTGATGCAAACTTTATGAATTTAACTTTTAGCTTTAACGAAAATATCTCTTGTTTTAATATGACGTGGAGTTGCTGACGCAAGCAAAGACGTAAGACAGATCTAACAAACGTGACTAAACTGTCCCCTTTCGCGGGGCATAAAATTCGCCGAAAGTGAGGCCAATTTGGTCATTTAAAGACAAAGCTTGGGACCAAGGCCAACGGTGAAGAAAGCAAAAGGGTAGAATCGTAATTTTAGCAATACCCCACCAAAACTCTTTGTTTATGTATGGTGTGCTGGTCAGCTGGTGTGATGTGGATTTCTATGTTCCTTCACGTTCCTCGTTGCTTCCTCTTCTTCGTTGTGATTCTTGTTTTCAAAAATAAAAAACTTTAATTTTATTGCGAAAAATTAATAATTATCAATCTTTTGCGCCGTCGAGGAAACAAAAGAGGAAATACAAACGCAGAGAGGAGAAGCTTTGTCGTGGAAAACTCTTTTCTTCCAATTTCTCAGATAATTAAGAAATCAAGAGAAAAATACAGAAAAATGGGTAATTGCTTAGATTCATCAGCTAAAGTGGATAGTAGTAGCCATAGCCCTCATGCTAATTCTGGTAAGTTCCTTTTGTTTCTCTTACATAGCTTAAAAGTTTCCTCTTTTACCCAATTTCTTTGCTAAAATTATACTTTCTGTTTTTGTTTTTGGGCTATTTCTCTTTCTTATCACAAATATCTTTCTGGGTTTAAGTCAAATCTCTGATTTTAACTTCAATTCTCCATTTTAAGTTGTTTTTATCTGGGATCTTTCAGGATCAGACCTTTGAAATTGCTTGTGTTTGAAATTGATTTTGTTGTGTTGTGTTGGTGTTTATAGGATCTTCAGCTTCAAGAGGTTCAAGCAAGACGAGCCGTTCCACAGTGCCATCAAGCTTAAGCATCAATTCTTACAGTGGACAAAGCAGTTTAGAGTCTTTACCTACACCAAGAACAGAAGGAGAGATATTATCATCACCAAATCTTAAAGCTTTCACCTTTAACGAACTCAAGAACGCTACTAGAAATTTCCGACCTGATAGTTTGTTAGGTGAAGGAGGTTTTGGTTATGTGTTTAAAGGATGGATTGATGGGACAACTCTTACTGCTTCACGACCTGGTTCTGGAATCGTTGTTGCAGTTAAAAAGCTTAAAACTGAAGGTTTTCAAGGTCATAAAGAGTGGCTGGTACGCAGTTACTTCTCATTCTCTTGTCCAATTCTGTTACATGATCTGATGTGTTTGCTGACATTGCTGATGTGTTTGATTTCAGACTGAAGTGAACTATCTTGGTCAGCTTAGTCACCCAAATCTTGTGAAATTAGTTGGATATTGTGTGGAAGGTGAAAACAGGTTACTGGTGTATGAGTTCATGCCTAAAGGAAGCTTAGAGAATCATCTTTTTAGACGTAAGTAGCCTGCAATGTGTTCTTTTACTTACGTTTCTGTTCAAGTAGACAATGGTTAGAGCCCAAATTTGTGGTTTTCAGGTGGTGCACAGCCACTTACATGGGCAATAAGGTTGAAAGTTGCAGTAGGAGCAGCTAAGGGCCTTACTTTTCTCCATGACGCAAAATCGCAAGTCATATACAGAGACTTCAAAGCTGCTAACATCCTACTTGACGCTGTAAGATACCGAGCCGTACACTCTCTTAAACTCCTTTAGGGATTTCACTTCCTTCTTAACTAAGTTTTATTAATGTTGCCTACAGGAGTTCAACGCAAAACTTTCAGACTTTGGTCTGGCTAAAGCAGGCCCTACTGGTGACAAGACCCATGTGTCCACACAAGTAATGGGTACTCACGGTTATGCAGCTCCTGAATATGTAGCCACAGGTGAGCTACTTAACTAAAGCTTTGCTCTTTGCCTCTAAAGCTCTAGCCTTTGCCCTTCAGAAGTCTTGGCCTTTTGCAGCACTTAAACTCTTGGCTGAAAATCTGATTTTATTTATAGGGCGATTGACAGCTAAGAGCGATGTATACAGTTTTGGTGTGGTACTTCTGGAACTACTCTCAGGACGACGTGCAGTAGACAAATCAAAAGTGGGTATGGAACAGAGCCTAGTGGACTGGGCAACACCATATCTTGGTGACAAACGAAAGCTTTTTCGTATAATGGATACCAGATTAGGTGGTCAGTATCCTCAAAAGGGAGCTTACACAGCTGCTAATCTTGCTTTGCAATGCTTAAACCCAGACGCAAAACTCAGACCAAAAATGTCTGAAGTGTTGGCAAAACTAGATCAGCTTGAATCCACACCTAAAACCGGAACTGGAACCAGACATCATCCTCAGATTGATTCTCCTAGATCTCATGGCTCTGTTGTACAGAAATCTCCTAGAAGGTATAGTTATGATAGACCTCTCTTGCACGTGACTCCTGGTGCATCTCCTTTGCCTTCTCTCAATCAATCTCCTCGTGTTCGATGAATCTTTGTATTAGTCTCTTGTAAGCTGCTTCTGTATAAAATATGTAACAATCACAATTTTTCTGACCTGGGATTTTGCATATTTACACATGACATTGATTTGTTTCTAGATTTTTGTGAAGAGTGAAAATCTGGAGAGAAATACACAAAAAGCATAATCTAAAAATGCAAAATCCAACAACACACTGCAAATGTTTAGAAAAGCCTATAAGAACTATTTACTCGAACCTTTTTTAGGTGAAGACAAAGCATCTGAGAGTAGAAACTGAACATAAGACCCTGTGACACACCAACAAACCAAACCAAATCAAAACACACAGAAAAAGAAAAACAGTTAAGTGATTCAAAAGGTTCAAAGCTTTGTTCCACAGTGTAAGGCTTAAGCTGATGAGGATGACTCTTTGGATTCCCTTTATCTTTCGCAAGCATTCACCGTTTCCATTCTGCTTTTGTCGACTTATCTGAAATAAACATGAAAGAAATGCGTTTCCAGATGTTGATTTCAGTGTAAATGTTGTAAAGCTTTCAAAGGATTAACAGTACTGCTTACCACCATTACCACCAATGTCTTTGGAGGATGAAAAAGATCTGTCACTGTTCATTGATCCTTTAGCTGAAGCTATGAGGAGTCTGTGAGCTCTTGGAGACATTGTATTCAGTTTACCATTGGCAGCAGATGGGAGAGAATGGCGCCTTGTTGCTCCGTTTTTCTCAGGCTTCTCTTGTGTAATCCTGGGAGATCCTTGTCCTCTTATTCTTGCCTTTGCAGATGCCGTTGGAGCCATATAGCTTGGGATCTTTCGTCCGCTTTGTGTAAGGGCATCATCTTGATTCTCAATCTTTGCAGGCAGTGAAGCTCGTCTATCACTTGCCTTTGTGTTTTCAGAAGCAACGTTTCCATTCTCAGAGCTTATCTGCACTTCTACCTCCTGAATCTCTTCAGCTTTCTCACTACTCTCTGCAGTTTTGAGTTCTTCTTGCTCTACATTATCCAAAATCGGTGTTTTCTCTTCTTTCTCAAGATCTAAAACTTCTGGAACTGCTTCAGGGACTTCTTCAATCTTTTCAACGGAGCCAACTATGGCTACTTCAGGAGCATCAACAACAGAAGCTACAACCTTATCATCAGGCTCTTTCTCTTTCTGCACTGAATCTGCAATCTCTTTCTTCTTCTCACCTGATTTACGTGTGGCTTTCTCGATTCCATTAGAAAGAGAAGTCTTTTTGAGTCTTGTTCTAGGCTTCTCTTCTTTAACCTCAGATGAAGATCCCTCCTTTATGGCGCTAGTACTCTTTCTTGAACTCTGCTTAGCCTTATCAGTCTCAATTCTCGGAAGCTCTTTAGCCAGAGGGGAACCCTTCCTCACGGTTCGCTTAGGCTTTTCGATTTCAGCTGTAGAACGGTTAGAGCCATTTCCAGTACTTGTCCCAGTTGGTTTCTTGATACCTCGCTTAACCTTTCCTTTGTCCGCTTCAAGTGCCTGATAGTTTCGCTTCTTTATCTGAGTCTTTCGAACTGGAGTCTTAACCACTCGTGAACCAGGAGCCCAAACTTGTAACTGTGTCCACCGTTCAAGCCAAATCTTGGCTGAGTTAGGGTCCTCATTACCATATTGGATCTTCAGAGTCAAAGGAGCCAGAGACGAAACCAGAAGCTGACAGTCACAGAAACAAATAATCAAGCTTGAGCTATAATATTCACAAGTGATGATGAAATAAAAGCTATTGGCACCTTATCAACCATGGAGATTTTCGTGGGATTCTCCATCCAACTGATTGTGTTCTCTTCCAAAGCTTGAGAAGTCACAGTGTCCTAATAGAAGAAAGACGTTACAATTTGATTAAGAACACAATCAAGAACACAAAATCGCCCAACGGTAACCGAGTAGACATTATACCGTATGTGTTTTGAGAAGTTGCATCCCGGTTTCTGAAGATCTAGCTTTCTTGCCACGAACAAGTGCCTGTAACTTCACAATTCCCCATATACACGAGTATGTAGCAACAGCTTGTCTTCTAACTAGGTGACCACGGATAACTGCCTGTATCTTGATTATCTCTTTAAGGTTTTGACATGTTCCACGGGCCTAAAACAAACAGGGTATCAATTCTAGAATCTTAAAACTCTTTATAATGTTGAAGAAAAAAAGTACCTGATGAGCTCTGAAAGCAGCCTGAACCTTTGTTGCAGCTTCTTCAAGCTTGAGTTCTTCCGATTCATTCCCTGACTGAAGATTGACATTAGACTCAACCCTTTCGTTATCTTGAGCTTCAGTTAGGTTAGTTTCTGCACTTGGCTGCTTCTCAAGAACCACAGCATCTGGGATTGCAGAAGTTTGAGTAGCAGTAGCTGCAACATCTTGTGATGAAACTACTGGAGAATTGGTAGGTAAGTTTGAGACTTCATCCTTCACCTTTACCACGAGGTCTCCTTTCTTCGTAGATCTCTTTCAAATAAGAAGAATGTTACAATTAATACGCAAGATCATTAATTTACGAAATTAAAAGCAAGAACTTTCTCCATTTTCTTACTGATTTCTCGTTTCCTTTCTCCAAACTTGACTTGGATGATTTCTTCCCAAGAAGAGTCTTGATCCATTTACCAGGACTAGGCGTTTTTCCCATTTTTGATGGTTAAATACTTCTAAATTAGAAACCTGCGGGAAGAACAGAGTTGGTATAAGTAGAAGCTAGGTTAAACAAACGAAGTCTGTGAATTTCAAGTAATACACAGCAACTCCATAGATAAAAGCCATGAAAATCACTTAAAGCTGAAACCTTTCCCACAGATATCGATTATTAAGAAGCGAAAATCTGAAAATCCTTAAGAACGCACAAGATATAATCTAGAGAGAGGGAGATTAGCGCAAAGAGAAAGGACAAAAGTTGGAAACTAGACGAAAATAGACATCAAGGGTGCGATAGTAAAAGCAAAAGTAGCAAGAATCAAAAGAGAGCGAGGCAAAAAGTCAAGAACGCCAAAGGAAATATAGACCCAAAAAAATAAAGTGAAAAAAAAAAGCAGAGATCTTGACGATAAACAAACCAAACCCATTAAGATTAAACAGAGAAAAACAAGCGGGAAAACATTAAAAAAGCAAAAACCTAGAAAATTTAGTAGAATGGAAACATTTCATATAAACAGAAAGAAAAACCCAAAAGTTTTCAAAAGCAAAGAGAGGGAGAGAGAGAAAGAGACACTGTAAGCAAAATCAAAAGGAGAAGAAGATGGAGCAACATTGGAATAACCCAGATCTGTATAGAAATCAAAATCACACTCTTTTTCAGAGGGTTTCCTAAATAGGCAAAAAAATTCCAAATGTAAACCTTAACAAGAGATGAGCTTCACCGTGTCGTCTCTGTGTTGTTCTTCAAGGATTTGTATTCTTTAGCTCCTCACCGGAACAGTGACCTAAAAGGCAAAGTGGTTACTGTGACAATGTTACACTCTGTGAGAGAGAAAGATGAGCAACAACAACAAATGCAAAATGGACAGAAGCAAAACGACGCCGTTAGTTAAGTCTCTGATGGTGAAGTTTAAGTATGGGCTTTGTAGTGGTCCACATTTGGCCCATTAAAGGAGTATATTGTAAATTTACTAAAATAGCCTTCCGTTTCTCTATCAAATGGTTTGTTTTCATTGGAGAATTAAGGGCGTCATTATTGAAGTGGTTAGTGTGCTAATTCCTGACTTTAATTGTTATCGCTTACGTGTCGTTCCCTTAGATATTTATTTATTTTTTCATAGATATTTATTTATGTTTTCATAGATATTTATTTTTAAGTCCTTTCATTTTTGTTGTTATATACCGAACTTAAATAGACAAGTACGATTCCTAGGATATTTATTTATAGTATATATCAACAGCAATAAACTTATATATAATAATTTAGTATAAATCAAATAATACATATTTTTTTAATATAAAAGTTGAAGCTAATTAAAAAATTAAGCTTAAGATTGAAAGTATTTTGGGCCTAAGATGATAGTATATATGGGCTTGAAACACCTGTTTGAAAAGCGTGAGTCCAAAAAATAGCATAGTAGTATCTATATTATAGTTTTAGTAACATGTTAATTGAATAAAAAAATTAAAATGTCAAAAAACTTAGATTTGACTAGAAATATGAAAAAAATAAATTAAATGCATGTTGTGTAAATAGTAAATGATACTTTTGTTTATTCCAAGACCATTGCATGTGCTTCATTTATTTATAATTCTTTTCTTATGACGTTATTTCAAATAAAAAAAAACATTAATTGTTACAAGAAAAAAGAATAATAAAAGAGAAAGTAAACGAACAGCTCAACATTTGTTAGAATCTCAACGCAAAGGTAATGGCTTTGTTGTTTTTTATGCAGAAAAACGACATACATTTCTACACCGACAAGTAAACAAAACTTCTCTAATCTCATCTGATCAATTAATTGTGTAGAGGTTATAACCAAAACATGTGTTGCATACCAGAAATCACTTTATTATTCTTATAATTATATCGATGATTAATTATTTAGATCTAATAATTATGTAAACATACATTAAATCTAAAATTTTAAATATTTTTAAGGTAATTGATTCCTTAATTATCATACACTAGGAGTAAAAAAAAACTATTTTCTTTAATTGGTCCAAACTGTATACTATGTTTTATATATTATATATTGCTTGCAGCATTTTAAAAAATCAATTATTTTGTTTGGGTCAATCACATAAATAATTTAGTAAGTAATTGTAACAAGTTGAACTAAAATAATTATCAAAATCTTGTGAATTTTTTTTTTAAATCAAAATCTGATTTTTTTTTAAAATCAAAATCTGATTTTTTTTTATTACACGACATGAAAAATTCAGATATATCATGTGAAAGTTTAAAAATAAAATACAAAAATGGTCATATTCTTCAAAGTAATAAACACAGTCTGTCAAGCTTAGGTTTGTGCGATGTGCAGAAGTGATGAACAAACAAACAAACAAAACAAAAGATTTATAATAAATGAATAAATTGTAATTATTGTCTCCACTTAATTAAGTTTTCTCTCTCTCTCTTATTTTCCCAGGAAAATCTACACAACTTTCTTTTACCAGAAAATTAAACTTTCCTCACGTTCTTGATCCAAAGCTACAGTACATTATTCCCAGTAAATCCTCATCTGTTCATATAAAACCCAAAATTTGTGTCATAAAGCAACTCCAGTCTCAGAAAAATCTCAGCTTTCCATGGCTTTCTCTTTATCTGACAAAAACATTTCTCCACCTCTGTAAATTTTCTCGAGAAAATGCAGATTTCTCACCCATTTTCCCCCACTTTCCTTCTCCTCCTACTTCTTCCACTACTCTCCGAGTCTCAGCTTACATCAAGTGAATCAAAAACACTTATTGAAATCCAAAAACAACTTCAATACCCATCAATTCTTCGATCATGGACCAATAACGCCAATTTCTGCCATTTTCCCCCTTCATCTTCACTCAAAATCATCTGCTCCAACGGTCACATAACGGAATTAACAATCACCGGGAACAGAACTACTAAGCTCTCCGAAAGATTCTCCATTGACAAGCTCTTCACTCTTCTCACAAATCTCTCAAGCTTAAAGACTTTGTCACTTATCTCCCTCGGCATCTCTGGTCCGTTACCTCCTAACATCATCACAAAGTTATCACCATCTCTTGAATCTCTAAACCTCGGCTCTAATTTCATCTCCGGTAAAATCCCAACAGAGATCTCGTCTTTCAAAAATCTAAAAACCCTTGTTTTATCAGATAATCATTTCGCTTTAAGTGTTCCTGATTTTAGAGGATTATCAAATCTTCAAGAGCTGGATTTGAGTGGTAATAATTTCGGCCCTGGAGTACCTTCACTTGCAAGCAATTTAATCACCGTTTCATTGAAGAACAACTCCTTTAAATCAAAGATTCCAGAACAGATCAAGAAGCTGAAAAAGCTTCAAAGCTTAGACCTTTCTTCCAACAAATTCACTGGGTCGATTCCAGAGTTTCTATTTTCGCTTTCTTCTCTTCGAAATCTCAGTTTGGCTGATAATCTGTTAACTGGGCCACTTCCAAATTCTTCCTGCAACTCCTCCAAGCTTAGAATTTTAGATGTTTCTCACAATCTTTTAACCGGAAAGCTTCCATTGTGTTATTCTTCCAAGAGTTTCCGGAATCAGACAACACTCTTCTCATTCAATTGCTTGTCTCTGACTGGAACACCTAACGCCAAGTATCAGCGTCCGCTTACGTTCTGTCAAAATCAAGCAAGCAAAGCATTAGCTGTGGAACCTGTCTCCAAAGTTGAAGAGAAAGATTCAAAAATCAAACTTGGGTTGGTGATTGTAATAATCATTGGTGTGATCATCGTTGCTGCAATTCTGGTTGTGTTGGTTTTGATTGTCATAAGAAGAAGATCAAGATCAGATGAAGAGCCTTTTGATGTAAACAACATTGTTGAGAGACATGCCTTTGATAAAGTCTCAGTTTGCACCACAAGCACCACCAACTCCAAGACATTACCTGAGTCAAGTAAATAAAGACTTTTATTACTTTTAAACCTTGATATGAGTGTTCTCCAGACGCCATTGCTAACAAACTTGAGTTTTTCGAATGTAGAACGTGTACCACAGACGATGAGATCTGCAGTGATTGGTTTGCCACCATACCGTGTTTTCTCCTTGGAGGAACTGGAAGATGCGACCAATGACTTTGATGCAGCAAGTCTGTTATGCGAACAGGTAAAAAATTACGCAAACATTACTTACTCTCTGGTGACGAATCTGATTGATTGAGATTTCTGGTTCCAATAGCTGTACAGAGGTTCTCTGAGAGAAGGCATAGCGGTGACAGTGAAATGTATCAAGCTGAAGCAGAAGACTTTGCCGCAGAGTTTGGCGCAGCAGATGGAAGTTTTATCAAAGTTGAGGCATATGCATTTAGTTAGTGTTCTTGGGCATTGCATTGTCACTAACCAAGAACATAATCAACACACTGGAAACACAATCTTCATTGTTCAAGAATACATCTCAAATGGGTCATTGAGGGACTTCCTCACTGGTAATATATATACCTGCAAAAGACAAGATATATTCAGGTTTCAAGATTATTCAAATGGATTAGTGATGCTAATTTTCTGCAATTTCAATCAGATTGTAGGAAGAAAGAGGTGTTGAAATGGCCTCAGAGAATGTCAATAGCCATTGGAGTGGCTCGAGGGATACAGTTCTTGCACATGGGAGTAGCACCTGGGATCTTTGGGAACAATTTGGACATAGAGAATATCATGCTTGATGAAACACTTACTGTAAAAATCAGTGGCTATACTATTCCCGTACTATCAAAGGTAAACACTTAAATATTCCACTTCTTATCATTCTACAACATTTGAGAAAATTCCATGGGATTTCCAGGTTGGAGGAGAGAGTCCTCTTCATGGAAAACATAACAAAAGTCCCCGGAGGTTTGTATTTCTAGATAAACTAAAGTTGTAGTTAAATTCTCTTTTATAAGATGTAATCAAATTCTGAAACTTGTAAGAGAATTGTATACAGAAACGAGGATGGAGAGAAAGAAGATGTGTACCAATTTGGAGTTATACTACTTCAGATCATCACAGGCAAAGTAGTAGCAGCAAGATCTTCAGAGATGGGAAGTTTGAAGCTTCAGGTCTGTTTGGTTTCAGTCAAAAACCTATTTGTCTTCCTATTTGTTATCCACCATAGCTAACAAAGTTCCAACCTTTTGTTATCTCTTGTAGCTGGAGAATGGTTTGAGAGATGAACCATCAGTGTTGAGCAGCTTGGTAGATCCGTCTGTTAGAGGATCATATGCAGATGAGTCGTTAAGGACAACAGTGGAGTTTGCCATTAACTGCCTTTGTGAAGATCAAAGCAAACGGCCGTCGATAGAAGATGTTGTATGGAATCTTCAGTACACAATTCAAGTGCAGCAAGGATGGTCAAACAGTGGGATTCAACCATGAAGTCAACACCAGACCTGAAAATTAGAACAGAAAACTGTAAAAACAGTGATGGAGTTTCATTTCATGACACTGAGTTTATAATACAAGACCTGAAAATTAGATAAAACTCAACAGTCAATATAGAGTTCCATGAATTACATTAATTTTATTGAAAAATCTATCTTGGAAACGTGAAAATAATTGAATTGAACGATTGCTTACGGAATCATATCAAACTTGGAAACAATGAGCTCAAGCTCGCCGGAAATGGTGAACCTGCAAATGCAACAGCGGCGGAATAGGATTGACAAAAGAGCAGAAATAACCAGAGGAGGTAAATTTGGGCATATGATACCTTCTTAATGCGGTTAAGATGATACAAGGAATACATGGAAACAAAGCGTAGAAACCAAATTACAGAGTTTGAAAAACACAAGACGCGAAAGAAAAAGAAACGTTGTTGGAATCAAAGATGAGAAAGCAGATTTAACGTTGTTGAAGACAAAAGGCTACAACAACTATTATTATTACTACTAGTCAGCAGTCCAGCTTTGTTCCACAACCTCACGCACTCTTCTGTTGTACTCGCGCTTGCTTTCGCTAAACATCCGTGCAGCTTCCGAATTCGCAGGAGAATTTGGATTAGGATCACAGAGCAGTGACTGCAACCAAAAGAGAAAATTTTGCAGATAAAGGTTCAGAGAAGAACATACTAATTTCATAAAAGGTGACCAAAGCCATGGATAATACTCAACAAATGATCTGTGTAATGTGGTAAGAGAGGAAGCAGAAAACAACCAACAATCATTTATGATCTTCCAAGAAGCATTTCGATGTGAGGTTTCAATCATTTATGATCTTCCAAGAAGCATTTCGATGTGAGGTTTCAAAGTATATACCTGGATGGAGGTCAGTATTGCAGCAACATCGTATATTGGACTCCACTGATTCTGAAGAATGTCCAAACATATACTTCCATCTGCATAAACTGAACGACATTGGCCAGATGAGAGTTTAGTGAATCACATGCAATCGAGCTTTTGGATAAAAGAAAACAAAGAAACGCTGATGTTGGGATCTCTAACTTACTGTTTGGATGGAACATCCGTGAAACAAAACGAACTATTGGTGGTTTATTGGGATAGTCTTCTGAAAACTGCAGTGAGAGTTTGAAAGTGCCTGACAACAACATGCAAGATTGTTAAGAACAACATGAAAAGATCTCAACATTACAATCTAATTGTTACAATAACATAATCTTACCTCCATCCCATGGGGTATCATCAGGCCTGCAAATCCACAATCAAAAGGTTTCATAAGTACAGAAACTATACGCAGGCTTAGAATATTTCAGAAACCAAACCAGTTTCATTACCCGAATATAACAGCATTCCACAGCATGATATTATTGTCTTGAGGAGCACCGCTTATTCCTGCAGGTGGGTCTTGCTGCAGCCTCTTGAAATCCCTCATCAATCTTTTTCTAGCTGGAGTCGACATCCTCCCTTAATCTAATCAAACCCAGTAAGTAAAGAGAAGGGACCTTTAAGCGAAGCCGAATACGAAATTCGAAACCAACTCAATGATAAGATATCAAATGTGTTCTAAATTTCGTTGCAAACAGGTTGCTGAAGGCTTGGGTATTCTAAACATTCGAAACCACCAAGAAAACTATTAGCCTATGATCATTAATCGGAAATGAACTCCGTTTCAAAACTACACAGTTATCTTTAACCTAGAAACCGCTTAATAGCCGCTTCAATTCACCCGAAACAGCCAAACCTAACAAAAAAGAAAAACTACGGATCTAGCAAAGAAGAATCATGAAAATAAGATCATATGTAGAGAGAAAGAGATCTCACTATTGAGCGAAGGCCGCGGTCAAGAAAAGGCAAAAGATCGGTCTGCGAACGGCGAAGGGTTGTCGTCAAACGAGCATGGTCTCTCGCGGCGCGAAAAGGGTCTGATAACACAAACAAACGATGATGACCGCCTGTGATGAGAGAAGAATATTCCGCGCGAATTCAAGATCAATCTTTCGCGGTTCGAAAGTTTCAATGGTGAGGAACTTCGTATAACGCACGCAGCGGTGATCTTCTAGAAACTTCCTCCTAATCAAAGCTTAGATTCATTTATATAGGCGAGAGGCGCTAAACCGTAATAAATCCGCTTAAACCATAAAAACAAACCGGTATAAATAATACTTAACCGTCTTTAACCAGACCTAAGCTAATAACTGGATTTTTCCCGTAAAAAATGGTTTAATCTCTTGCCGACAATGGAGGAAGATGTTCCAGGAAAACAACAGTATTCTGTATCAGGAGAGCATTGTGTTTTGGCTTTGTAGATGATAAACCTCGTGAGACACCGAGTACCGGGTCTCATGACCAGTGAATTTTCGGTAGAGGGTTTGCTGCTGAGGCGTCTTCATTATTCTGTTCACTATCCCAATAAGTTCACATTTCCGCCTCTTCTTAAAGCCTGTGCAGAGATTGGAGACGTTATTCAAGGGAGAATTCTGCACGCACGTATAATCAGAACTGGCTTTCTCGTTGATGTTTTTGCGGCCACTTCTTTGGTGAGTATGTATATGAAGGTGGAAAAGACGACTGACGCCCTTAAGGTGCTCGACGAAATGCCTGGGAGGAGTATTGCGAGTGTGAATGCAGCGGTTTCTGGGCTGTTGGAGAATGGTTTATCTAGTGATGCGTTTAGGATGTTTGGTGAAGCAAGGGTTTCTGGGTTTGGGACGAATTCGGTAACCGTTGCTAGCGTTTTGGGTGGCTGTGAGGATCTCAGAGGAGGAATGCAAATGCACTGTTTGGCGACAAAGTCAGGTTTTGGAATGGATGTTTACGTTGGAACATCTCTTGTTTCAATGTATTCGAGATGTAAAGAGTGGATTTTGGCTGCAAAGATGTTCGAAGAGGTGCCTCATAAGAGTGTTGTGACCTATAATGCTTTTATTTCTGGATTGTTGGAGAATGGAGTTCCGGATTTGGTCCCTGGTGTCTTCAACCTCATGAAGCGGTTTTCAAGTGAAGAACCAAACGCTGTTACTTTTATGAATGCAATATCTGCGTGTGCTACTCTTTTGAATCTCCATTATGGAAGGCAAGTTCACGGCCTTGTCATGAAAAAAGAGCTTCAATTTGACACGATGGTCGTTACGGCCCTTATTGATATGTATTCAAAATGCCGCTGTTGGAAATCAGCATACAGTGTTTTTACCGAGCTTCAAGATACCAAAAATTTGATATCCTGGAATTCTATCATCTCTGGGATGATGATTAATGGGCAGCATGAGGCAGCAGTTGAGTTGTTTGAAAAGTTGGATTCCAAGGGGCTTAAGCCTGATTCAGCAACATGGAATTCACTGATTAGTGGCTTTTCACAATCTGGGAAAGTAGTTGAAGCTTTCAAGTTCTTTGAGAGAATGCTGTCGGTAGTTATGGTTCCTAGTTTAAAATGTCTTACTAGTATTCTATCGGCTTGTTCAGATGTTTGGACTTTAAAGAACGGCAAAGAGATCCATGGACATGCTATCAAAGCTGCAGCTGATAGGGACATATTTGTTTCTACATCTCTCATTGATATGTACATGAAATGTGGTTTCTCCTCGTTGGCACGCCGAATCTTTGATCAGTTTGAACCAAAACCAAAGGATCCTGTGTTCTGGAACGTCATGATATCTGGCTATGGTAAACATGGAGAATGTGAATCTGCGATTGAAATCTTTGACCTACTCTTAGAGAAGAAAGTAGAGCCGACTTTAGCAACCTTTACCAGTGTTCTATCTGCGTGTAGTCATTGTGGTAACGTTGAAAAAGGATGTCAAGTATTTAGGATGATGCAGGAACAGTATAGATTAAAACCTAGCTCAGAGCACATTGGTTGTATAGTTGATCTTTTAGGTCGTTTTGGTAGATTAAGAGAAGCCAAGGAGGTAATAGATCAAATGTCAGAACCATCGTCGTCGGTTTATTCTTCTTTGCTCGGTGCATGTAAGCAACATTTGGATCCAGTGCTGGGGAAGGAAATGGCAATGAAGTTATCAGAGTTAGAGCCGGAGAATCCAACTCCATTCGTAATTTTGTCCAGCTTATATGCTGCATTAGGAAGATGGGAAGCTGTGGAATGTGTCAGGCATGTGATAGATCAGAAACAACTTGTAAAACATCCAGGTCTTAGTTTGACTGGTTAAGTTTATGGATTCGTGATGCCGTTAAGACCACTCGAGGCATTGCAGTGGGATCTTGCAAGCATATTGAGACCACTCGAGTCATTGCAGTGGAAGAGCTCTACTATGATCTGGTTGATCAAGGTCTACTTCTGCAGTTTGGAAGGCAATGAAAGGCCTTACCCAACCAAGAGAAAAGTCTCCTTGTGTTGGATATTGAACTCAGTTTACTGTCTGAATGCGATAATCTGCTTGGGAAATGATTGGTTGGATCACATCTACGGTGAACCATTGAGGTCCGGTGGAGTATTTTACACCTTCAGTGACCATTTGTTTTGTAGATCAAAGAATAAGACGAAGAAAGGCATGAATCAATACGAACTGCGAGCAGTGTGAGCAATTTTTTTTATCCTACATAACAATACATCCCATTTGGTCTAAACACTACTTAAGTCTCTCCTACTGCTATTTTCTGCTTTCCATGTCTCCATCGGCTCTTGGTGACTTCTTGATTTGCAGAAGAAACAAAAAAAAGATGGGATGGACCGAAGAGCCTTGTTTACGAGGTTGTCTTTATGTGGACAGATGAATCATCTATTCCATTCGTAGTCTCCTCCATACTTAACTGAGGAATTGTTAAGACGGTTAGCATCTTCTGGTTTGATGGAGTTTGCAAATGCTTGCCAGCCTATCAGGTGCGGCAAGATGAACTGGGAACACATACAATGTACACGTTAGAAAGAAGGCTGTTGATCAGAGATGTGGATTGGGAGAGAGAGGGAAAGAGCTTACGTTGAAAGCAGAGATAAGAACAGCGAACTCTGCTTTAGTGATTGGTATGTATACGCTTTCATCCACATTCAAAAGCTTGTTTTGAACACCTTAATCAACAATGAAATCAAAAGAGTTAAAGCCAACTTAAACTGTGGAAAACAAGAACTCGAAATCAGGAGTTAAGAAAAAAGAAGACTTACTCAGGTTAAAGAAACGGCCTGAACCATCTGGGAGGGGTTCAACTTTCAAAACTTTCCTTACCTTGCCTTCATCACTAAAACAAACATAACATCAGTTACGATCTGACTATAAAGAAGATGATGTGTCTAAGCATAGGGAACATACCCTTTTCCCTTGAATGGATCATGGAAGAATTCACATGATTCCTTCGGGCCAAGGCTTATTAGATTACCGATTTCGGTAACGGACAACGAGAAGACCTGCATCGTTTGACATAATCCATAGTAGAAAGTAAAAAAACGCTGCTTCTTTCACAATCTATGAACTACGAACCATACACAGCTTAACTAAAACCAGACCTGTTTCCTGCTCCAATCGTATTGCCGAACACCAGCCGCAGGAGCAAACTGGAGAATCAAAAACCCTTCTTTTGACAGCTTGATTGCACCAGACTGGATCAAAAGAGCAATGGAGATCAATCTAAATATGAAAAGAGATAACAAACAAAGCCATAGGTTTTCAAATAGAGGCGTACTTCTAAAGCAACAAACTCTGGTGCTCGGGGCTCTATGGTAAGAGCAGCTTTCCCTTTGTATATCGAATGACCCACATAAAATCGTCCTTCAGCTAAACCAAGCGAACAATACTTATCAAAACTTCCGTATGAGCTCAATTTCGAAATCTAGGTTACTTATTCTGGATTTAACGCTTCCATTTTCAAATTCTTAAACAAATTCAGGCATATATACCTACCGTTTTGCGGAGAGTAAGCCGGTGAAGAAGATGAGTCACCGAACCGTTGTTTCTCGAAGTAATCCGCTTGGCGAGAGTTTACCGAGAGCTCCACTCTTCCTGTCGGTTTCATAGCAACGCCATACCGTTTCCCGGCGAAACCACCGACGGTGAGAGCTGAATACGAAGAGAGAAAGCTAGCGTCTGTTAACTGATGAGTTATTAAGCTTTTGGAATTGAGGACCATTCGAGGAGAAGAAGATAAGAGCTGTGACATTGTTTTACTCCTCTCGATGTTTCGTCTTCTGACTCTTCTCCACTGGAGTGAAGATACTACGATGGAAAGGGTTTTGAATTCAGGTGAATGGACTTTTCGTTAATTCGTTTTTACCCCATGAGTTTTAAAACCTTTTATAATAACCCTAATACTCTTAGATTTATTTATTTACCCTCTAAAGGACACCGACGGCCCAGATTAAGTTTAGTACAAGGGTCAAAGACTTGTGAATTACAACTACGGAAAAGTATAAAACGACAGCGTCTGACTGAAATCAATATTTAGCTGAAAGTTTCTTGCGGCGGTGAATTTCTCCTTAGAGATTTCCCACGATTACAGTTTTTCTCTGATCTGTGAATTTGTGAGTATGGCTGTGCAATCCGGTATCGGATTATCGAAGATTTTGGTTTTAGTTGGAGCAGGTACCTACGGTTTCTCGAACATGAATTTCACTCGATTATGATTTGCTGGAGGTATGTGTAAACTCTCTGCTTCTTCGTTGTCTTCGTATCTGCTAGGTTATACTGGTACGATTCTGGTCAAGAATGGAAAAATGTCGGATATTTTGGGCGAGATACAGGTACGATTATATTCCTTCGAAATTTTGGTTAGCGTCTTTGTTCTGAATTTTTTTTCTGAGAAGTGAGTAAAAGGGGTTTTATTTTCTCTTCAAATTGGAAGGCTTTGGTCAAGCGATTTGAGAAGTCTGGAGATCATTACGATGAAGATTCTGATGGAATGACTACACAGGTAGTTTCGTTTGTATCTTTTGTCTGTTTTTGGGGAAGTTGTATTGGTGTATGGTCTTTAAGTGAAGGCTGTGTCAAATCGAAGTAACCGTGTGAGATTTTGATCTGCTGTTGTAGATGAAACGCTTAGCAATGGAGATTCGGCAATTGGCCTCAGCTCGGCAGATAACTGTTGTGAATGGAGCGCAGGGAGGTTTGTCTCTGGCCAGTGTTTCCTATATTTTGATTTGGTACTTTTTCTAATATGTGTATTCTATGTAATCTCTGACCTTCGTTTCTACAATTTCCAGCTGACTACACCCCATTTATAGTCCCGGCGGCGACATTGGGAGCTTTAGGCTATGGTTACATGTGGTTCAAGGTATCTGAGAGATTTCCAGCAACAGTTTTTAGCTGAAGTTGTGTTTGGAATGCTTTATCCGAAGCTGATGTTCCTAGAGAGACTTATTTTGTGTATGTTTACTCTATGGTAGGGGATTTCATTCTCTGACATCATGTGCATAACAAAGCGCAATATGGAAAATGCGGTGGCAAACTTGACAAAACATTTGGATAGCGTTTCTGAGGCTATTTCTGTGTGTGCTTCTTTGATCAACTGTTGCTATCTGTATCAGGCCTTGGACATGATCGTAAAGGGCTTCTTATTCTACAGTAATTGTACTTATATTGTTTTTTGGTTGGTTGGTCAGTCTGCTAGGAAGCACTTGTCTCAGCGGCTTCAGAAGGTGGATGATAAGCTGGACTTGCAGAAGGAGCTCTTAAAAGGAGTCCAGGAAAATGTGCGAATGTGGTATTAAGTATTGACAAGTTGCAAGAGTTATTTTCTTGAGGGGGATATTAACAAATTTCGGATCCATTGAACAGGTGGGTTTGGCTCTTGAAGATCTTGGTAAAATTGGAGATGATTTTGACGCAATGCATAGCATCTTTGGTGGCATGGTACGAGTATTTGTGATTCAAAACTGTTAACCTTAGATTCTTAGAGAACTTGCCTGGCCACAATATTGAGCTGATATGACCATTGACACCAAATAAAACTTCTCTCCATGTGTATAACTTAACATTATCTTGAACTCGGGAATATAGCAAACAGAGAATACATAGCTGTTTCGTGGTCGTTATTGCTCACTGATTCCATCTAATTCCCATTTTGCAGGGTGGTAAATTAGATAGTATCGAGTACAAGCAGGTACTTTGCTTCCGTTGGTGTTTTTTTATTACTGTTCTGAAAATCAAATTTACTTATTGGTCTTCTTTTGTTCTTTCCTTTTCCTCGGGGCAGAATATTGCAAACATGGGTTTGATGTATCTATGCACCTCTATGGGTGGGGAAAACTTCCCGTTGCCAGAAATTATGATACAGGTATGTATATTTGTGAGGAGAACCATATGATTGGAGAATCAACACTTATATGACTTAACAAAAATATAGTTCCTAGCAATAATCTAGCGGTCTTACCTCAATTTTTTCATCTTGTCCCTGTGCTTTACGATAACTTGGTCCATGTGGTTTTGCAGGAGAAGCTTCGGCTTTCCGGGAAGTCAAAAACTTCTAAAATACTTTCAAACGAAGAAGCTTCAGGCTCAATGGTATTCCTGATAAATATCTGATATCCCTCTCTGTATTTCTCTCTATTAAACAAGTCACAGACTCACATTTAGGATCAAATATAGAATCTTACGCTCTTAAATCTTCAACGAAATTTTCACTCATATGATCTATCTCTTGCCGTCCTTCAGGCTTTAAAGGAAAACGAGAAGCTTGAACTGCTAGAAGACTGCTGATCAACAACAGTACAGTGATGTGGATATAAATTGTACCAAATATCACCAAGGTTAGTTATATGCTCCTCTTTGCTAACTGAACGTTGTTATATATAACAGTGCTGGAAATACATTACCGTAAGAGATTTCTCGTTGGTCTCCCGTCTTCTACTAAGACACAAACCCTTAGGAAACCCTCTGCAATTCTGAAGATATAATATGGTGACATAGAAACTAACTTGGGTTCTCGCTAGTAACCATGAATCTAAACCATTGTTACTTTGTTTAATTAGTTTGGAGTGGTGAAGCTTTTAGACCTCCAAACCCATCACGTGTTTCAAACTGCCGATTAAATCTAATATCCATTTTACTTTTTTTATTATTAGGGACGAAACCTCAATTTTTCCTCATTTGAAACAACAAGAAACGTTCTAGAGACCCCTGATTGAATGGCTCTCTGGCGAGTATTAACGATACTGTCCCTGATTTGGATGGAACGAAGGTAATAGATAGTATGTATATATACTGAAAATAGGAGCGATTATGTATTCGTGTTGAGTTTGTTGTCCTTTCAGGCATGAAGATTGAAAGCAAAAGAATGTGTTTGGTCTTTGATTTCTAAAGCAAAAAGAAACCTATCATACTAATAGTAATACGTTCTGCATTATAACTCTTAGTAGCAAACACCGTCCACATATATTTCATTTCTTTCCCTCTCTTTCTTTTTATCGTTTTGTGACTTTACAACACGATAACAAACACGCACACACGCACGCACGAACAGGGAATTCTCAACAGGCCTTGCCGGGTACACAGCTAAGCCTACCAGCATCCTTAGTGAGTTTTTGAACCTTTGTTCCTGGCTGAGGTCGAATTGCAAACTTGCTAGGGACGGGGTTTTCCGGTGCAGCGCTCTGTACATTCGGCTTTCCTGACTTCACAAAATAGGCGCCGTTGAGGAAGCAATCTCCCTCTGATAGCCAGATCCACGTTTTCCACACTGGATATGATGTCTCCTCCCTCTTGGTAACCTGCATTTCTCATTTATCTCAAGTAAGTCAATGGATGGTTTGGTTTTGGTGATTGTTTAGTTTGAGACTAAAATAGGATGATTTACCTGTTTTTTTTTTTCGTCAGGAGGGGCAATGAAACGATTGCCTTGACTAATGATGGTAGGAGCCATGTTTCCACCGATTGCATACATTTGCCAGTGAGTGTAGTCATTGTTGACTACATGGACCAGACCGTGTCTAGCTCTTGGCATCCTCTGCACTAATCTCTTACCAAAGTGGTTAAACGCAACAGTGATCTGCATCTTCTTGTCGATCACGTGCTCATCTCTTGCCCCAAACAGCATCACCTGCACCCTCAACACACACCCTTGTAAGTAACGATACCTTCTTTTTTTTCTTTCATTCATATTTACTACTTTTTTCAAGCCTTACATCGTCATGATCAGTGAAATGAGAGTTGGAGATAGTAACCCCAGTGGAACCCTGGATAGCGTCAATCAACCCATCGCTACAATTTCTCATGGAGACATGATCGACCCATATATTTGTGGCTCCAAAGATGTTGATCCCATCACCATCACTCTCTGTTCGTAACCCAAAATGCTGCTCCGAATCCCTGATAATCCCTCCTTGTCCTTTATGGATGAATTTGATATAAATATTGTGTATGATCACATTCCTCACGAATTGCAGTGTGAAACCTGCACCTCCAGTGATATGAACATTCACTCCTCTACCATCAATTGTTTTGTCGTTTGTTACGATCAGCTCTTGTTGCAGTCTTATCACCATGCTCCTCTCAAATATGATCCAGAGTGGTCTGTCACGTGTCACGGCGTATCTTAGCGTTCCTGGTTTTGGATCTACGAGACTTTCATCAGATGCATCAGTAACAACATAGATTGGTCCATCTTTGCCTCCAGTTGTTCTCCGACCAAATCCAAGAACACAATCCGCTAATTTCTTCCGGTTTTTCTCCCAATTCGGGTCACACCTCCAACATCTATCGATCGGGTTATAGCTTTTGCACTTTGCGTCAACTCCGGTCCAACTCCGGCGACTTTTCACCTGTCCGAGCTCCCTCCTTGACCCGTTTTCTTCCTCCATTGTCTCCATAGCTCTGAGAAACAGCAAAAAAAACAGAGGTTAGTTACTTCCTGAAGAAGTTAGGTTAAAACCAATTGTGTTGTTGAAACTCACATAGCGGTATGGTAATTCAAGTGTTCTGTGACGTTATATGGGTTTGGATCATAAGTGTCTAATGTTTGTTGCAGAGCGTCGCGTTGTCGCTGCGTCCAGTACTCATCGAATACGGCTATGTTGGCTGTTGCTGCGACGAAGAGAGACAATGAGACTAATAATATATAAGCCGCTGCCATTTTTTTTAATTTTAAACGGCGGCGGCGGTGGAAATTAACGGTGAGTTTGTTCCGGCAAAGAACCCTTGAACTTAGGTCGTCCAAAGATCTCTGGCCGGCCTAGGGTTAGGAATAGGTGATTGAATTTCATTTGCTTAAATAATAAGTTAAAAATTTTAAAGAGAGAGAAAGATGAAACATATCAATGGAGGATTTAACGATATAACAGAGTGATTATTAGCTAACCATTGATTTTTTTTTTTTCTTTAAAACCAATTATAGTTTTGGCATTGTTTTTTAGGTAACCCTTTTTTGTGGGAAATTCTTAGTTATTTTTGTCTTTAAATCTAATAATTACTTTTATTGGTTATTATGCAAAAGTTTTAAAATTTTGTCATAAATACCATGAAAATCCTCTAAAACTTTATAAGAAAAATGAGTATAATTTTTTAAGAAATTTATGACGTAATTAAACGTTTGTTAATAAAACAGATGGTCGTTAAAATGGTTGTCTGTAGGGTTTCCATTAACGAAATATTTTATAGTTTGAATATTGTTTACAGAAATCCATGAAATAATCTCAGATTTTTAACTAAATTGAAATCACAAATTTAAAAGAAAGAATAAACGATTTTCAGGTTTCATCTTTCATTTCCAAGTATCAGTTTTAAGTTGATTAAATTATTAAAATTGTATTTTAATAAAATTAGATATAATTTTAATATAGAAAATCAATAAAATTTATTATTAATTTAATATAAAAAACATTTTGGTCAGTTCATCAAAAGTTAAATTGTATTAAATATATGATTATTTTTATGTTAAAGTCCACAATAAATGCATTTTTTTGGGCTATAGAACACCATTTCTTTCATTATTATTGGTCAATCATCAGCAGAACATAATAGCCAATCATCAGCAGAACAAGTAAGCCCAATGGGCCGACGTAAAGTTAAATTCCACAGTTATTATGAGCCGAGAATGAATGACACGTGTAATCATATTGAGTAACTAATTTATTATGTTAATGATGACTCTTAAGGAAGCCATACGACACCGAGGAATAGATAAGTATGGACAGTCAGATCTTTTTTGTCGTTTTCCTTCATTTGCTTACGTGGCGTCTACAAATTGAGGGACCCATACATACGTTGTATTTATCAATAAATCATTGAAGATATTTTATGACTATTTTAAATACTCTATTACTTAATAAAGAAATATTACTAAGTTATCTGTAAACCGATTACTAATGTAAAAAGGATAATTTAGTTTAGTATTAATTAAATTAGAGATGACTTTGTCTATATTTATTTTATTTTAAATTTATTATTTATGCAACTTGAAGAAAAAAAGAAATGCCACAAAATTGATCCTCTTCATCTAGCCACAAAAAAGCAAAAGAAAACAGAAGAAGAAGCACACACAAAAAAGCTCTCTTTTTAAGCAATACACATCGATTGATGCTTATTGTTCGATCGCTATCTTCATACGCTTATCCGATTGCTTTGTTGCTATATAGCTTCGCTTTGTTATCTGAAATTGGAAATCTATGGGGGTTGAAAGTTGCGATTCATAGTGAAGTTTGTTGATTTTTTTTGTTGTTCTAATTTAGGGTTTTGTGTGTTCCGATTACTTGAAAAGAGGGTTTTCAATTTCGTCCCCAAATCCACATGGGATTGGCAGTGAACTGGAGACTGAGAAGAAGAAGAGTAGTCGAGTTGTGTTTAATTCGATTATGTCCTTAATTGTATCTTCAGAATTAGGTTTTACTGAGGAAGAAACATCCTTTAACGCTCCTTACTCATCATGGATCAAAGAAGCTCTAGACGAGCTTCCCCACAATTTCACAATTACGGACCCCTTTATTTCGGGTCACCCGATTGTTTTCGCCAGTTCAGGGTTCCTTAAAATGACAGGGTACTCGCGAGAGGAAGTAATTGGGAGAAATGGGAGGTTTTTTCAGGGGCCTAAGACTAATCGGAGGTCAATTATGGAAATTCGTGAGGCGATTCGTGAAGAGAGACCGGTTCAGGTGAGCTTATTGAATTACAGGAAATCTGGATCGCCCTTTTGGATGTTGTTTCATATGAGTCCAATTTTCGCAAAAGACGATGGCAAGTTGATCCATTTCGTGGCGGTTCAGGTCCCAATTTCGGGGCAAAATCATCATCGGAAGATGAGAAATGGATTGGGTCTGAGCGAAGATATGTCAGATCATTCAGCGATGGTGTTTGGTTCATGTCGTAGGGAGGTTTCTTTGGGTTCTTACGTGCATCCAGATCGGCCTCTACCAATGGAATTGGATGGACAAGGTTCGGTTTTAGTAATGCCTATTACATGTTTGATGAAACTCCTCAAAGAGCTTAAATCAAAACCTCCCAACTATAGTTCAATCAGTTCAATTTTAGGGTTATAACTAAATCATCTGAACTATCCCCTTTGTCACACACTGCAGGATTAGAGAATTGGGAAGACTGTGAAGCGAGTGAATCAGAGAAGCTAATTGCTGTAAACGCCATTAACAGTGTATTATCTACTTTAACGCACTATAGCCAGCTGACTGGTAGATTAGTGTGTGGAAAGCGGTACTCCCTGCGTGGAACAAGCTGCCTAAGTTCGTCGTTAATTATTTCTCTCGGTAGAATCAAACAAAGTTTCGTATTGTGAGTTTTTTTGGCTTGTTATAGAGTTGCCGTCTGCTGCTAATATGGTATTTTACAGCTTGTATTCATGACATCCTTCTGGTAATTAACTTGCAGAACTAATCCATGCTTACCGGATATGCCAATTGTTTACGCCAGTGATGCCTTCTTGACTTTAACTGGTGAGTTTACAACCACTATGAGTAATAAAGCTACTCTTTGAATCTTGAAACGGCTCCTATTTACTTTCTTGAATGTTATTAGGTTACAAGAGACACGAAGTGCTGGGACAAAATTGTAGATTTCTTAGTGGAGATGATACTGATTCATCAGTTCTATATGAGGTTAGTGATCCCGTTCTATTCTAATCCGTAACTCGCGTCTTTGAAGGGATTGTGATTGTGAACTTACTTACTGTTTACTTAGATGAAGGAATGCATCCTTAAGGGGCAATCGTGCACAGTGCAGATACTTAATTACAGGTAGAAGATCTAATCAAAAAACATTTTGCGACCCAATCTAAAGCTGTTTCTTTGTGTTTTGCCTGATCATTTATGTTTTCAGTAACAGAAAAGATAAAAGCGCATTCTGGAACCTTCTTCACATATCACCAGTTCGTAACGCTTTAGGCAAGGTATTTCTCCTTGATTCCACCCTTCTTAAACCCATTGCTGCTATGCATTGCATTCTATGTTTTAAAGTTATGTACCTGATTGCTCTGCTGTGTTTTCTATTATTGGGTTTTCAGACAGCTTATTTCGTGGGTGTTCAAGTGGAAGCAAGTTGTAGAAACCCTGAAAGCAAAGGGCTGAGACCAGAGACGAGACAACTCAGCGTTGTCGGTGCGGTTAGAGTTGCGGTTAGGAGCTCATTTATGACTGCAGTCTCAGTGCCCTGATCATATAACTCAGAAAACGACCTTCAGGTTAATGGGAAAAGCTTCCACGCCATGAGAGCCTTATCAAGAAAGTAGGAAGAGAATGAAGTGAATTCAGACACTTGTCTAAAGTATATATGTATCTCAAGTGTATACGAATAAATTATCTCAGGTGGTTCTTATCAAAAACTCGTGTCTCAATAACATTTTGTTATTTTATAATAAAACACATTTTGGCTTGAAGGTAACTACAAAAAAGTGGAAAAAAGGCAGATATGGTTAGGCTTCTAAGCAGGGTCCAAATTAATACAAAAAATAAAAAAGGAAATGGAGATGCGGGGTATCGATCCCCGTACCTCTCGCATGCTAAGCGAGCGCTCTACCATCTGAGCTACATCCCCGAATGAGAACAGTAGCCAGAGTTTTGTAATTTATATTTTTGTTTTCCGTTGTAATCATGAACTCATGATTAGGAGAACAACAGATTTAAGGGAAGAAAAATATTTGGTGAAACGATGGTAACGGAAATCTCGATCTAATCTTTAACATTATTAAGTGAATTCTTCATACACAGAGAAGAACATTTAAGAAATTTTAAGGCAGTGATGGTCTTACAGACTTCTTAATGTTTCTAAGAACACTCCACATAAATGTAGATATGAAGAAGAGAACAATACCAGCCACAATAGCTTCTTTCAGACCAAGATTCACCAACAAGTTCACCAGTAATCCAGCCAACACTACGCCGCAGAAATTGGACGAGACAGCTGACCAAAACGGCATGTCGAGGATTGAAGCTATTATAGCTCCTGTCCAAGCACCAGTTCCAGGAAATGGAACAGCCACGAAGAGCATTAGTCCTAGCCATTGGAACTCTTCCACAGGTCCTGCTTTCTCTTTGGCTCTTTTGAATAAGATGTCTAGTAACTTAGAAGCTGTTCTGCTCTTACCCGCTATGAAAGATGCAAACTTTTTGAGGTAAAGGACAATCAAGGGAACTGGAACCATATTGCTGCAACATCAGAGAGCATAAACCAAGAATTAGTGTCACTTCTTGTTGCTTATGTAATGGAGTTTTATGAATATGGATCGAATGTTTGCTCTAACTTAACATTAATCACTTTACAGATTCAACTAAACAACGAAAGTGTGTTCCATCAAACAAGAAAGATCACCATAATCACCAATGAAACACTGGCAAACTCTGATCTGAGAACACTTGTTAAACTTTGCATCACTTGTTCAAGATGTGGCCATTTTAACATTGCTCAAGACTTCAAGATTCGTTAATTTGCAGGGTGTGTAGATTAAGAAACTAACCCAAGAACAGAGAAGAAGGTGAGAACCGTGGGGTTTAGCTGCATCCAGTAACCGACGGGGATAGCACCACGGAGCTCAATGACTGGAAGCGTGGCTAGAGCAAATACTACAGCCTCGTCTGGCCACCCAAAGCGCCGAAGAGCAGAGGCTATTCTGAGACCAAAACTCGATGTTTTGATTGAATCTACCGCCGCTTTCGCATCGCCGGACCTGGCAAACCAAAACAAAGAAAAAGAAGCCCAAAACACAACACATATCGCGAATTTCACTGGGTTTAACCCAAGAGATGGAAGCTGGAGACTTTCCTTTTCATCTCCGTTTTCAGCTATTGCGATAAACCCATCTGGAGAAGAACAAAATCTGGTGAAGTTACGGCTTAGTGGGTGAAGAAGACTGGAACTTTGACTCTGTAGGAAACGAATTTGCTTAAACCCTGAAGAAATCGAAGAGGGAACCCTAGTGGATATTGAAGTCAGGAAATGGGTTTTACTGGATGAGGAAATTGAAGTGCAAGAAGGTACTGATACTAATGTAGAAATCGCCATTTCCCAAATCTGATCGTTTTTTGACTCGATTAAATATAGAATTCATAAGAAGCAAAATGCTGAAAATTTGAGGTGGATTTTAGTTTTCCTGATCTGGTTAAGACCAAGAAAATTGAGTACCTTTAAAATCCAGGATTTACATAGAAATAGACGATCTTTGTTAATCTCTTTCTTAGAAGTAAGAAGTAGCGAGTTGATTAGGTGTTTTCCACTGAGAGTTGGTTCAAAATTCAGGCAACGTTAATTGAGGGTGTATTTTGATAAATTATTTTATCTGGGATGAATTTGTAATATTTATTAAGTGTAGACTCATTATTGAAATTAAGCAAACGCGCTCGTTCTATCAAGACTTTGCGAAACGGCGTTCTTGATATAAAAATAAAGCTTTTGTTTTCTCTCCAAAAATATCTTAACAACATCGAAGAGGAGGAACATCAGTATTCGAAGCATCGAGAATTTTTTCGGGTGGGATCGAGATTTAGTCTGGAGAGAAGATGGATGGAGGCGTAGAAGAATTGAGTATCAGTGAGCTAGCTTCGAATCTCACTACGTACAGAGAGCAATTTGATCAGGTTCGAACGATTTCATTCTCTTCTTTCTACGATTTTGTATGTGGTTTCGATTCCTTGAGCTATGCAATCGTGGACGCTTGGAATTTGGTGAGGACTATTTAGTATCGGTTACTGATTTTAAGCAAATGAATGTTCTGGACGATTGTTCTGGAGTTAGGGTTTGTGTTATTCTTTCTAAATTCTTTGATCGAAGAACTGGTTTGTTCTAGTTTTCCTTGGAAGTCAACAGCCTTGCATTTAGCGATGTATTTTCGCTGTAGTAGGTTTTCTAGTTCGGCGGATACGTCGTAAGGTGGTGAGAGTACTTGTTTGTTGCTTTGCTGAATGCGTGATATGATTAATATGGTTTAATCTGTTTAACATTACCTGCCTTCTCAAAATTTGGTTTGTTAGTACTTTTCATGATTCTGTGCTTTGCTGACTGATGGGGGGGATTGGGATTGGTATATCTTATCGCTCTTGTGCTTTTTGGTTACTTATGATAGGCTAACGCTTATAGTTATGCACTTTCTTCTCTTCTGGATTATCTGATAAGACTTTACACTCCTTGGTTTCAGGTTAGCCAGCTTTTGGTCGACGATCCTGGAAACGCTGAATATGCAGACATGAAACAGGAGCTTACAGAGGTAATCCATGTTTGTGAATGATACTTTCATATATCAATTGATGGTTTTATGTTGTCAAATGTTACAACTTTGTGGTCGATGCCATTTTCCTAAATAGACAACCTAGATTAGGTTACTCGAGCCTCTAGGTTTTGGATATCATGCCCTTTATGTTTCTCTTCCGTCCCTCTTTTGAAGGAATCAGCATGTTACTCGAACTAGCAACATCATTTATCAGCTAGCGGATACAGTGGAGTTTTGTTTCAGTTCTGGGGTTTAAAAAAGGTAAGGATATTTTTGAGTGCCGTGTAACTCCAGCAGTGGAGTTTGGGTCAGCCAAAAGCAGTTGTTGGAGTATACATGAAAGTAGGAGAATTAGCAAGGAATTCATCATTTCTATCTTGGTTCTTGTGCAGGTCTGCTAACATGGGTCATGATGGCCGGCCTGCTTCTATCTCCTGATTTCTCGCGTTTGACCCCTTAAGTTCTACATCTGAAAAACTTAATAGATATACTGTGTGAAATTGTTAGAATCTTCTATTATCTGAAGCTTTTTTCTATATCGCATAGGTTATTGCATTGACAGAGGAGCTTATTGCCACCGCAAAACAAAATGAGTCATCTCTACAAAGTGCTGGAGCAACTGCTGATTTACCAGAGTCTTCTTGGGAAAAGAGGGTGGTACGTCTATCTCTATCATCTTGCTCTCTTGCCATTACTTCCTTTCCATATACCATCTTACCTCAATGCTGTTAGTCGTTTTGTTATACCTTATTCTTGTCACTTGTTATATATTTTTCGTTGTTTTGTAAATCATGGATTTGATCATGGTAAAGGATGTGATAGGTAAACCTGGATATATGTTCTCTACAAATTTTGCTGATTAATGTATGCTTATATTCCATTATTTGTTCAGGAATCAAGCAATGATCCAATTCATGAGGGTAAGTTCCCTGTTGGATCAAAAGTTCAAGCTGTGTTCAGCGATGATGGCGAGTGGTACGTTGGCAAGCTCTCGGTTCTCTTGTAATTCTGATATATCTACAGAATTCTTTACGTCTTCTTCCCCTTTTTTCTTTGTTTGATTAGTTAAATGTTCAGGTATGATGCAACCGTCGAGGCACATACTCTTAATGGCTATTACGTTTCCTATGATGAGTGGGGTAACAAGGAAGAGGTAATGCTTCTGTTACTTTTGTTTGTTCAAAGCTAAATAAACAAATATTAATGTTGGCATGTTACAATTTAGGTCGATCCAGATAATGTGAGGCCAATAGAGCACAATGCTCTTTTGGAAGCTGAGAGATTAGCTGAAGCTACTAAAAATGCTCTTAAACGTAAGATTGAGCAAGCTGCGAGTGGTGATTTTCAATCTAAAACTCTACCAGCAAAGCTTAAAATTGATCCTAATGATCCCGAGGATGTAGTAAGTCAAGATCGATTACTCATTTCTTTTCACCTCTAACCCTATGAGGTTGTGGTTTGTTACTGACCTATGAGGGTTACCTGTTTACAGAAAGTTGCAAAGCGTAAGAAAATACATGCTTTCAAGTCAAAGGCGAGGCAGGAGCAACTCGAGGTTGCGCAGAACAAGCGACAAAATGCCTGGCAACAGTTTCAGACAACCAAAGCCAAGACTAAAAAGGTAAAAGCAGAGTCTGTTAAAATGAATAGAGGCAGAGATGATTGAATTCTGAGATGGGTTTTGGTTGGGTTGTTGGCAGGTAGGGTTCTTCACAGGGAGGAAGAAAGAGAGCATCTTCAAATCTCCAGAGGATCCATTTGGAAAAGTGGGTGTGACTGGAAGTGGTAAAGGCTTGACAGATTTCCAAAGGCGAGAGAAGCATCTTCATCTCAAGTCTGGTAATGTCGAAAGCACCGATGAATGATAGTGAGTGTGTCATTTTTGTAAGGATACTAGAATCTTTCTTCTGTGTCTTCGTAACCCTCTTTATAATTAGGCTAAACCTACAAATATATGTGGATTCTTCCTCTATTTTGTAAGTTGAATTAAAGATTCTGTGTCTCAGTTACTTTTATTTTTGTTACTCTCCATAGCTGTTCTAAGTTCTGTGTATGGTTTTGAGAGGAACCTGGGGTATGTTTTCTTAAAGTTGGAGTTACAGTGGGTTCCGGTTTGCGAAGTTGTGTTAATCCCGACACGTACCGTCTGCCCGTTCCTGCAGAGACTGCGTGCCCTCCGCCGTTTGTGCGAAGACCGCTGCTGTCTGCCGTTTGTGCGAAGACTGCGTGCCGTCTGCCGTTTGTGCGAAGACTGCGTGCCGTCTTCCGTTTGTGCGAAGACTGCGTGCCGTTTGTCGTATCTATTGGCTGAGTGCGTGCCGTTTGTCATTTTTACTAGACTGCGTGCTGTTTTCATGTTGGCGCTTAAACTGCGCGCTGTTTTCAAGTTACCGCTTAAACTGCGCGCGATTTTCAAGTTGCCGCTTAAACTGCGTGCTGTTTCAAGTTGCCGCTTAAACTGCGCGCTGTTTGTCATTTTAGCTGAGCGAGTGGGCGCTGTTTCAAGTTGCCGCTTAAACTGCGCGCTGTTTCAAGTTGCCGCTTAAACTGCGCGCTGTTTGTCATTTTAGCTGAGCGAGTGGGCGCTGTTTGAAGTTGCCGTTTAAACTGCGCGCTGTTTTCAAGTTGCCGCTTAAACTGCGCGCTGTTTTCAAGTTGCCGCTTAAACTGCGCGCTGTTTTCAAGTTGCCGCTTAAACTGCGTGCTGTTTCAAGTTGCCGCTTAAACTGCGTGCTGTTTCAAATTTCCGCTTAAACTGCGCGCTGTTTATTATTTTTGCTGAGCGAGTGGGCGCTGTTTGAAGTTTCCGCTTAAACTGCACGCTGTTTGTCATTTTTGCTAAGACTGCGCGCTGTTTGAAGTTTCCGCTTAAACTGCGCGCTGTTTGGCATTTTTGTTTAGACTGCACGCTATCTATTGATCCCTGCAACATTTTTGTCGTCGTTCGTTCCATATTGAAGAACTCCATGCTGTTTAGTGTTTAGACTGATATAGGCGTACATGCCATTTTTTTCGCGCGCTGCGTGATTTTGTAATTCTGCTCCTTTTCAGCGACGCCGTGATACGAAAACTAATTTGAGCTTATATATTGACCCTATTCAAACACATCTTTATGCTATATTTTGCTCCACAAAGACCATTAAATATTTTATTTATTTCTTATTTTCTCTCGTGTATTATCTCAAAGGTTCACATCGTCTTAAAATTATCTTTCAATGCATCACCAATTAGTGAATTCTAGACAGATAATTTTAAATTATGGTGTACGTACTCTGCAGATAAATGTCTTATAGCAGAAAATAAATTTACAGACATATATATATATATATGGATATCATATATAATACCTTAGTATGTGTATCACGTTTATAAAAAAGAGGCAAATATATATATATTTTTTTTTTTTTTTTTTTTT
>KE151134.1:155804-172571 GCA_000411095.1 Aethionema arabicum
GACCTCACGCGCCTCCTGATTATAAATATTTGTTTTCAGCGAAAAAAGGCCAAAATCGCTGGACCAGGGATTTTGCGTATACGCGCTCAACGCGCTACATGTGCGCGTGGTTGTAGGAATCCGCTTTTTTACGCGCTGCCCTTAATAGTATATGAGCTTTATACGGGCTGTAATGTAACTATAATGTATTATAATTGGCCCATTATAATTATACTCCTCAAAGCCCATTTATTTAACTTTTTTTCCCTGATAGCCCATTTATGATCTTTATTTTTTATTTTATTATTTTTTTCTGAGTTTTACTTTCAAAGGCTCCCTATTAAATATTTGATATCTTTCGTTAATAAATTTTCTAAGAAAATTGTTTATCGCTATTTTTCAATAAATATAAATACGAAAATTCACTTAAATTTTTTTAATAGTTTACTTTATGAAGATTCATACAATTTGTTAAGTAAAAGTCTTACGTTTGAGACATAAATTCTTAGCTTTATTCATACTAAAAAATATAAAATTGATAGTTATTAATTTTTTTTTTTCGGGATAACGACTTATATTTTTTAAAAAAAAACATGATCAATTATCAACAAATACCAACATGTTAAGATTAATAGGGAATAGTTACGAAGAAAAAAATGTATTAAAAATTGTTTTAAATTCGATTAACATATTTCAGTTTCTTATCTTAAAAGTAAAAAAATATATATATATATATTTCTTCCTTTAAAAAAAATTCATAATGCTATTTCTTCCCTAAAATCAAATATATGGAACTAAAAAGTTATGGTCTGCCATATATAAGAACCGTTCTACATGAAAACTAACTAGTTTCATATGAACATAAACTAATACTTTCAAACTTTAAAAGAATGTAAATTAACTAAGGAATTATAGGAAAAACAAACACACAACATACTTTACTACCAAATAAAAACAAGTTTCATATAACCACCAAAATCAAAACAAGTTTCAGCAGAAAAATGCTGCAAGATGTAACTGAGATTCCAACAATAAAACCTCTTTTTTCTACGATTCAGAAATTTTATCTCTTTCTTTTTTTAGAATAAAACCTGTACGGTACCGCTCTTGCAATACTAATAAAGATTTGATGGATGAGGAATTAATATCATACTACATACACACACACACCAACTTACTCATTTCGAATTGTTTGGTACTTCTCCCACAACGTTATCGACTTCTGCATCTCACCCATTAAGCTCTTAAACCTGTGACTATAGTCCACTCCGCTGCTCAATTTACAATTCACCATCAGAATCTTATCTAACTTGAGATTGCACTTATCTTTAAGTTTTGAGAAAGCTCGAGAGAAAGAACCTGATACGATCTAAGGATGATATCACACGCAGTGCGCTTCTTATCATGTCTTCGTTACGGTCATGTTCTTGCTTCACTGCGTCTTGTTTTGGCTTGAAGTTTATTGTTTTTTGCAGCGGTTCCACCAGCGAGTCCAGTACTGAGAAACATCACAAGTTGTTATTATTATAACACACGGTTCCTTTTTTTGTATAGTTGATATAATGATACATACCTGCTAGAACGGCTGAGGGGCATTTATCTGCTAGTAGCGAGAGTATGAGATGACAAAGCATCTTTAGGTCATAATGATCTACACAGCCATAGAATTGTAAGATCATGAGATCATCGTAGCCTTACATCTTGCATCAACTGTAGAATATATGACACAAGGGAAGACGAACACACTCACCTTCGAGTCCGGATTTTAAGAAAGGAACAATGAAAGAAGATGGGTTCACTTGATCGAGACAGTTATCAAGTAGAGTGTATACACATTCAAAAGCGGCTTTCCTGAGCTCAAGTCCATCGTCAACAACGTGTTTGAATGGTCCTAGATCAACCGTCCTTATTAATTCTTTCTGCAAGAGAGAATTGTCTCAGGCTATGCAAACTATAGAAACTTTCCGAAATTCTCATGAGATAAAAAATTTAAGAAAGGACAACAACTAAACCAAATACTAACGAGCAAAGATTATATTTTGAAAACAAAGAAGTAAATACCTTAATGACTGTTTGGTCATATAGAAGCGGCAATAATTCTGGGAGGAGTCCTTTAATAAGGTTCGGCTTATAATGAGCAAAGGTACTCAAAGCTGAGACAGCTGCACGCCTAACATGCTGCATAAACCATGGACCGGAAATTAGTTATGACCACACAGCAATATCATACATATGCAATGCATAATAATGTTTATGTTGTCATCAAATGTGGAGGTTTTTATTCGACTTACCCTGTCATCATCTTTAATTAGCATAAGAAAGGAGGATATCTCAGGGAAGATGATTTCATCTAGTTTCTCAGGCCGCTCCACTACAGAATATTTCACAGCGGTAACAACAGTAGCACGAGTAAAAGCAGCTGGACTCGTCGTCCTTACCTTCAAAATTCAGAAGGGAACAAAAATATTATACATTACTAAGCATGACAGCAATGAGTAACTGCAGACACCGATTGCTTTGTAGCTGTTCTTTACCTGAAGAGCAGGAACTAGTTTCTCAGGCTCTATCAGCGCCATTTTTCCCAAACACTCAGCAACAACATTCCTTACACCCTCTTCCTCGCTTTCACAGTGGTTAAACAGTAAAGCAAGTATTTTTTCAACACTGGAATTCTGGAAGTCAGCTTTGTCAACAGACTGCCTTACGATAACCTATAAAAATGAGGAACAAAGTATAAAATCCGGTAGTAAGTAATATCGTATGCTATTAATATGGGTACTAGCTCGAGAAAACAGACCTCCTTAAGTGAATGAAGGAGAATATATTGTTTTTTCTGTTGATTATCAATCTGGTCCAAGATAAAAGGTAAATAATTGGACAGATTGCCAACAGCAATATTTCCAAGAGCGTAAGAAGCTGCTGACTTTATTTCTTCAAAAGGAGATTGGAAAGATTCAATGATAATTGTTTCAATGTTAACATGTGCGCTCAGATCTTTCCTTCTCCCAATCTCACCAAGAGACAACAAGGCAAGATGTTGTTTTGCCTGCACAAGGAAACCATCATCAACAAGGTAATAGCACACAAATAAGTCTTCAAATAACTCTAGATCTACATCTGCTGGTTAGCAAACCAATGCAAAATCAGACAGCTTACTGAGTTTGTTCCACTGTCATCTCTAAGGATTTCTATTAGCATTTTAACTGTAGACGAACAGTTCTGATCACCCGCCGCAAGACAAAGAACTGCGACACACTGAGCAATTGAATATAATGCTTGCTTTGGGACACTTCCAGATTGCGGAGAAGGCTTAGCACAAGAAAGTAATGAGTCCAGTAAGGTATAGAAACTCGTATTTGCATGGTACACCAGAGCTTCAAAGAATCCTTGCAGAGCCTGTTACAAGTATCCAAGAAATCATTGCCGTTATATTTTTGCTCCTATGCAAAGTAAAAATAATTTCAGCTGGTACAAAATTACCGAAAGTGCTTGACCCTGGAGCAATGGGCTTTTAACTAAAGTTAGTGCCGGCGGAAGAACTTTGTTGCGAACAGCTAAACTGATGTTTTCACTACAACTCTTTCCCGTCATTAGAGTGCAGCAGAGCTCCAGCGCAAGAGCAGTCATGTGCAGGTCCGAAACACTGAAAAGAACAGACAGGCTTGTCTTTTTCAATTGAACCAATAACCTCTAACGAAAAAAACTATGGGAAAGTCATTGGACAAACGAACAAACCTTATCAGAGACGAAAGCTCCACAAGAATAACTCCATAAGCATCTGAACCAATTTTATCACCATAAGCTGTAACCAGGGTATTCATAGTAACCAGCGTTGCTTGCCTTAGAACCCGATTAGCCTGATTACAAGATAATCAGTACAAAGACCAGATATTGCATCCAAGGAGCGCATCACTGATTATAAGACGGTAAACAGGAACAAAGTGCATATCAATGGCTATGTCGTTATTAGGGTACCTTCCGTAAGAATCCAGTAAGTTCGGCAATCAAATGGTCCAAAACACATGACAAATCAATGTGCAGCGAAGAAGT
Organism: Aethionema arabicum; assembly: GCA_000411095.1. Classification (NCBI taxonomy): domain Eukaryota; kingdom Viridiplantae; phylum Streptophyta; class Magnoliopsida; order Brassicales; family Brassicaceae; genus Aethionema; species Aethionema arabicum. The sequence continues at coordinate 159,834 of KE151134.1, forward strand.
GGCAATGACAGAAAACGCCTGCATGTACCCACACAACCACAGAAATGATGCCAATATGTCATACTGTTCTGTAAATATTGAAATATAAGAGCTTCAATAGAAGTACAAGACCAACCTTCACTGCTGTGAGCCGAGTGATTTCATTTCCCATTCGGTCAACTAGCACAGGAAGACATGAAGGTAACTCCGTTCTCAGTTGATCACCAAATTTTGAAATCACAAGACCCATGCAGGTAATAGCACACTCCTTGACCTCCTGTTGTAGCGTAGAGAGAGATTAGGAAACATAAATGGTCCGAATACAAACACAACAATCTGCTCCCGTCTTCCTATTCGGTAAATAATCATAATGACAAAGGACGGAGTTCAAAAAGAAAACTACTAAGATCCATTGGGTCCCACCACAAACCTGGTCCTGATCTTGATTTGTCAAACGTGACATTATTGCATTGTAGATTGGATGAACAAACGGTTTGAAATCAAAGCCACCACCCTGAACCACAAAAAAAACAGTGAGTAAAAGTCACATTTTCTATGGGTCACTCATATGTATGATTCTCAAATCAATTGAAAAAAAAAAAAAACCGGGACAGTGAACCAAGAGAACAGACTGAATCAGTAAATACGTGAATGATGTCTCATTGTAATTGAAGTACTCACTTCAACACTTGGGCGTACTACTCTGACAAGTTCCCCACAAACCCTTAATGCCTCAGCAGTGACTTTGTAATAACGTTCACCCACAGCAGCTAAAACAGGACTAGAAAGAGCCTATATTGACATAAAAGTCCAAGAATCAGTCATATCAGTCCTCGTCATCCGTTAGTATTCATTTGCTTTAGAAAAATGGGCCTTAGAGTCAATCGACTTAACACTCATAGTTTAAATTTTCGTCAATATCGTAGTGGACTGAAAACCATTGAATCTTTCGAACCTTAATGTAAGGATGAAAAACAGGAGGTGCGTGCGAAGCCAAAACCAATCTTGTGAAGACAAGAGCTTCAATTTTCAAGTTTGAAGTAGAAGATTTATCCTGGAGAGAAAAAGGGAGAACCTGAACAAATGGAAAAAGAACAACACTAACACTACATAGATAAGTGCATCAAAAATACCCACTAACATTTAGCGCCCTTTCTATTCCAGGAACAAGTGAACCAATATGATCTGCGAGGCAGTCAGGCAGGACAACCACAAGTTCTCTTAAAACAGAGAATGCACCAACCTACAGATAGGAAAGAAGTTATGAAATATATCAAATAGGAACCTAGACAAAAAGAGAGCTTAAAAAGGTCGTACCTTTGTCTTAACAGACTTTTCACGCAGTTGCCTATTTATGGATTTCACAATCTTTGAGACTTCTTGCTTCAGTAGCCATTTTGGACTGTGTGGATCAAGAAATGTATGTTAGCCAGGATTCTCATCAGTAATGTGATAGTATGGACTGGAGTAAAAGGATGCAGAGAGTTTGCCTTGATTCATCGCTGTCCGTTTGACCTTTTGTCACATTTCCAGTTTGCCGTAACAGATCAATGAATGTGTTAAATACATCCATCTGGAACAAAAATACCTCAGATCAACAATCATACAGCAAAGCAGAATACATCATGAATTATTTTCCATACCTTTACATTTTCCTCCCTTTCCTTAAATCTGTCTATTAATTTTGGGCAGGCCTGTACAAGAAGAGACATATTACTAAACTCCTCACCAACAATCACTATAGAAAATTTTTATTTCTTATTTGCATCCATCATGGAAACAATGTCAGATGACCTAAAACTTGATCAACGCAAGTAAAAATGAAGATAAAAATCTCCCTTCCTGGAGTAGATTATTGTACAGTATCAATGATAATCCACTTGATCATAATATAAAAAGGAAGATATACCTCTTGATATACTTTAGAGAGCATCTCGGAACGAGAAACAATTAACCCTGCTAAGCATTTAGCTGCCGCTCTCCTAACTTTCCAACTGGCATCCTCGTCATCTGTGTACTCATTTGCACTCTCACTGAAAGAAAGCCTTATGTTACTGAGCTGATGGTACACCTTAAGGGACAGGTTACAGTTCAAATGCTTAAATTAGAACTCACTCATCTTCCTCATCCTCAAGTGTCTCCCCATCAGTATCTTCCTCCATGTTATCCGTAAAATTTGGGTCATAACTTATATATTCCAAAGTAAGATTTAAAATTTCATCACAATATGGTGAGATGTCCCTTGGACATCGTAGCAAGAAACTTTCAAGTGCCTGCAATCGAAGTTCAAAGTGGACATGTTATCAGCAACACTTTTCATATCCCCCTCCAGCATATAGATTCATTTATACTAGATCATTTTTATCCCTGGTTAAAATGACAGCAAAATAGACGAGACTAAGAGCATGCCTAGCTAATTTCCTCAGTGAAAAAATTGGAGAGAAACAAAAAAGCTGCACGTCTAATGAGAAAGCAGGAAAAATAGGGATTCTTGCATGAGACCTGTAAGCTATACTCGCGAAGCTCTTCCTCGTTTTCTGAAGCATTGGTGCAATAACTGATTAATACTGGCACGGTATCACCAAGATGAGTGCCAAATCGGTACCCAACAGCACGGCTGAAACATAGATAGAAACGCATGAAAAACCATCACACGTATGCAAAGCCTAATCAGAAATGTGTACAGAAAACCATGCACCCCATTTGAATATAGGTAGGGAAAGCAAAACTACCATCAAGATACTATAATACTTAGGAACACATAGTAGGAAGTTAAAGACAAATAGCACGCAAACAGAAGGATGGAAAAGTACCTTAAAGCTCCAATCATTTGAATATTGGTGCGTGTAATTTCTGATTTCACGTTCTTGTTACTTAGGTTTTGTACAACTTCAACTGTTGCCTTTGCGAGCAAATCATCAGACAAACTCAAAGCAAGAGATGCTGAAACCCAATAAAAGTCAATATAAAAGATACATCAAGACAGATCAACTCTTATTGGATAATGGAATATTAACGCCCACGATACATTACAAAAAAGATGCCATCATATATGAAATTAACTGTTGAATATATCATTTGGATCTACGTTGGTATCACAAGGTTTGACACCAACACATGAGATATTCCTAAAGCTAATGCTGAGATGTTCAAACCCATAAGGTTGAAAACGTCACACTGTCTTAATGTAATCAACTTACCAATACATGTAACGGCTTTCTTCCTGACCGTGGCTTGGTTAGACCCCAATTGCAACAACAATGTATTCAGTAGGGTCTCGTGATCCTTTGTCATTAGATTTCCGTATTTTTGAACAACATCACACATGATCTCAAGACATTCACATTTGATCCCTGTGCTCATTCCCTTCAGCAGCAAGCCAGGAGAAGATTAGTTGCTTGCAAAAAAGAACATAGTACATCGGATTTCATAGGGTAGGCAAATGATTTTGCGTATACTGTACTTTGGTCTACTGAGAGTTTTTTAGAAAGAGCTATTAGTCTATAATAATTCCAACAAAACACAACTAAAACGTAAAATCAGCTCAATTTTCAATAAACAACAGTCAATATGATGATTAGCTCGATTATGTCATCTACAATGTTATTTCGCTGGCATCCAGGAAATATCTCATACCCTTAACACTTTGATGTTTGCAAGAAATATAAGAACCTCAACGACTAACCTGGCCACTTATCCCTCCTATCATTTGTGGAGTTAGGGTAGCAAGAATAGATGGAGCAAGCGAAGAAGCAACATGAGCAACGACTGTTCGGATAGCTATGCTTGCAGTATCACGATGTTGGTCTTTCCCATGCAGCAGTTTATCACATAGCTTGTTGGTCATCTCTACAATTTGAGGTTCACCGACCTTCTTCACCAATGGAGCAAGACTGGAACAACATCATACATCAAGGGTTTTTGACAGACAGTCCACAAATTTAATAGACTCACAACCATGAAACCAAAGGCGTAATAAATATCTATAATGTAGATGAAGAACATTTGAACACCGATGACATAGTATATGTACACAGATTAACAAAGAAGATAATCAACTTTGGTCACAAGTGCCCAAGAAAAGAAAGCTTACCACTTAACAGCCAATCCAGAAACATCGCCGGCCACATCATCAAGCTGCTGCAGTATGATACTTGACAGCTTCATCTCCAAGTCCGTGTCAAGTTTGAATGAATCCTTATTCAATTCGTTCAGCAAATCAGAGGTTGCCATATATCTGTAGTCTTTATCTTTACCCGTCATCTGATCAAAACAAATACAGAAATGAGAAAGGAATATATACTATAACACGAAAATTAATCTTAATTCAAAATTCGATGATGAAATACCTTTTCAATTATTCCGGACACTTGTAAGTTCGCCATCTTGGCTTGGTCTTATGACTCTTATCAGACACTTCCAACTGCTAACAAACAAAAATGTTAAACTACAATACACGGTTTAAATGAAGAGATAATCAAGCATTCAGTGAAGCTGGATTGGCCCAAAACGCAGATGATAAGTCTTCGAACATATCACCAAAGCAATGTCGCTCTAACAAGCGCCCATCGAAGGTAAAAAAACTATCTAGAAATAATTCCCGAACACAGACATACTTCTCCGGCAACCAAACCTAACTATTACTCCCAAAAAAACTGCAATAATCAGAGATCGCAATAAAGAAGCATGGTTATAACAAATCAAAAAGTACAATCGCACCAAAACCCTAAGACTACGACTACGAAGACCAAAAGAGTACATTGTCTGGCATCATCAGACTTTCCAATGTTGCATAGAAGAAAAAAATATACAAAAGCGAACACCTAACCTCCGAAGACGAAAAAATACGGGAGAGGACGCCGGAGATGGAAGAAAACGCCGACCAGGTCCGATTTACTGGTAGTTAAGTAGCGGAGTGAAACCCCCGAGGAAAGCAAAATGAAAAGACTCACTGTAATTTCCCTGCTCGTAAACACACCTTAATTCTCCCCGATTAAACAGATAAATTTAATAAATAGCAAATGGGCCGTTACGGAAGTAAGTTGGGCCTAGTGAATAGTTTAATAGAATTTGATTGGACTAATACGAAAAAATGGCCTGCTCCACATTTCGCTTACTATATAGTCCAATATATACAAAATATATATATACATAGATATATTAGCATCAAACATTATTTTAGTTACTATAAAAATAGAAAAAATTAGCATTTTTTTCTAAACACAAAAACCCAAAAGTATAATCAATTATGGAATAAATATAATTTTAAGTAATTTCTTTACATAGTCAAATTTTATTAAGCATGTCTAATTTAGAGTTTGAAATGTCATTTTATTTAAATTTTAATCAAATGGTAAATAATTTAAAATATGTTACATATATGTCGTAGAACTTCCCAGTTTTTTCTGCAAAATCACATTCACATATTATTAGTATCTTAGAAATATGAAATAAACTAAACGTAGCTTTATATTTTGATTATTTGTGTCATTTTCTTTTAAAATAAACATTTTATTAATTATATCTTTGAAAATATATAATACTTATTATATAAAGAAATCCAATGTATCGTTTACTCATGATTGGGTTCCAACTTCCACGAATGCAATAAATATTGAGAGATTAGACGTAACAATAAAATAAAGAAAATGCAAATATTTAAATTTAATATTACAATAAATGAATCATGTGATATCGGAAGGAGCAAAAATCACATTAAAACAAGGGGTCAAAATCGCATATTTCAAAGTATGAGGCCATGTATGTAAGTCTATCCGATATCACATTACACGAATTACAATGTGCCAAGAAATCTTCTAAAATAAATGCACATAACATAATGATAATGAGAAATATAATGAAAATAGGAATGCGATAATAAATGAGCTCACTTGTGACAACAACCAAATATTAACTCAACCTAATACGTCACATTTATAGGACATGACTTATCACTCCCACTAATAGAAATATTTATTTATTACTTTCTTTGTTTTCCGTGAAACCGTGATGTATATTTTTCCTTAAAATTCTTATTTATATATATAGATATTTTCTAATGTAAATATTTATTTGTTTTAGAGTGTAATTATGTGCAATTAGATTAAAACTATACATATTAAACTAAAAAAAGATTTAAACTATATTCCCCCGTTAAAAAAAAGATGATTTTCAAATTCTGATAATCTATTATTTTTAATATAATTTTAAATTAATAAGTATGCTATATGCTTGGATTTCCACAAAATTAGCTAAGGGGTTTGTTATTTTTTCAAAATTGTACTAATTGTTGAAGAATTGCATGAGTGAATGTAATTCTAAACAAAAAAATAATAGTATTTTCAATGAATAATTTTTTTTCTTAATTTGTATGTAAATATTACAAAAATCATGTCTTTTAGAATGAATAGGGTTTTTTTAATAAAATTTTGTATATTAAATATCTATAATAAATTGTAAGAACAAAAGACTTTGTAATCATTCAAAATAAATGAGAAGTGACTTGGAAATCCCAATGCATTGATAAGATCGCCAAAGGGTTTTTATATATTTAATATACTTTATATGATCACATTATTATACACATTACAAGATTAAACCCTAATTCATTAACCAAACTACCTAAAAACAACGATTAAACCACACACAAAACACAAGAGATTATAAAAACAGAATAATTAAGCAAATAAATAAACTAATTAAGGAGTAGAAGAAACAACATTAGTGTCATTAACCTCTTTATTATCACCACAAACCTCAAGATTACCCTCATTATTATTCTTCTTGGAGAGATTATGTTTATTATTATGCATCCAAACTTTAAGAACTCTTCTTCTAACTCCAATCTCTTGACAAAACTCTTGAACAACAGATTCTTCTTGTCTTTGAATTTTCCAACCAACTCTCTCAGCAAATCTTAACATCTTCTCCTTCTGTTCTTGTGAGAATTTTGTCCTAAATCTTTTCTTCTGACTCCTTCCTCCGCCGTAACCGTACGGTGGAGGAGGCGGTGGCGGTGGCCTGAGTGTTAAACCTTCCTCTAAAATATCTTCAGATTCTGAATTTGATGTTGCAGCGTTTACAATACCAATTGGCATTATCATTTGATGTGGTGAAGGTGATTTAATGAGTTTATGATTGTAATGTGTGAGCATAAGTTTTCTTTGAGGTGTTTGGTGATGGTTATGGTAAGAGTTGAGGAATGTTTCTTCACCTTCAAGCTCTCTTCTATGGAAGTTTCTATGGCAATTACAAGCTGAGCAAGTAAGAGCTTCAATGGAACCATCTTCACCACTTGGCATAAACTCTCCACATCCATCAGTAGCATTACCTCCCATGGAAGCAGCATGATTCTTTAAACATTCTTTGTACTTCACCACGTGTTTCTTCATGTTGTAACCCACATGATCATGATTGTTATAATTACCATTTAAAGGGATTATTAGTGGGTTTGATGTGGTAATGTTGTTGGAAGGGAGAGAAGGATTATTAGCATAATTTTGATGATGATGATGATGATGATCATGATGGATGATGTGACCATGTCCCCCACTAGTGTTATTACCATAAGTAGTAATGTTTAATGGGATTGGTGTGTGATGATCTTCTTGACTTGAAATTTCCATTTTTTGGGGTGGTTTTGTAAAGTGTTTCTTGGTTTGGGGACAAAGAGTAAAAGATAATTAATGAGTAAGATCAAATGATTAAGCTATAAAAGAAAAGACAAAAGCTTTCTTCACTACTCATTAAACCCATTTCTTAAAAAATCATTTTTTCTAATTAGTCCCACCAATATTAAAAAAACCCTAATTTTAGAAGGAGAGAACAAGAAGGACACAAGCCTGCTCAAGCAAAAGCTGACAAACCCACTTGAAAAAAAAATAAAGTCTTTCTTGATTAATTATGATAATTAATCAAGAAACACACTAAACCAAGAAAATTATCAAATCATGAACTTTGGTTTAGCAAAAGGATTGAACTTTGAGAGTGAAGAAAGAACACATACCCTCAAGAACCAGAAAAAAAGCAGCAAACTTTGAAGATACTCAGAAGCAAAGAGAAGATTTTTGAGAAATTAGGGTTTTGTAAAGAGAGAGAAATCTGAAAGAGGAGAGAGAGAGAAATTGGTTGCAGGTGAATTTTGGATGTGAAGGCAGTGGTTGAACTAAAGGATTTTAGAGTATTAGTAGTGAAAGGCTAAAGGCTAAAAAAGCAAGAGAGAGAGAAATAGAGAAGCATAGCTTATACTATTATTTCATCTCTTTTTTCAACAGACAAAGAAGGAAAAAACAAAAACATCATTAATTAAATCAATTTATTAATTTACTCTAAATTCATTAAATCAAAATCAGATCAAAAGTAAAAATCTTTGTGTGTTTCACTGCTCAGTTGCTGTTTCCAACTTTGAATTTTTGTTTATATATTTAATTTTAAAGGTTAATATATTAAGAATTTTAAGATTAATAGAGGGAATAAAAATAAATTAATTAATAAAAAGATTATGGGAGATTGCTTGACTTGCACTGTCAGCCATCAAAATTAACAAAACAGTGTTTAGAGAGAGAAACGTGTCAGATAATAGTGGGAAGAGTATTGAAGCAGAGAGACAAACACAGAAAAGTAATAATAATAAATAGTACTATTAAATTACAATACATTATCGTTGCTTTTTTTAATTGTATATACCAAAAAAAAATTGATGTCACAAATAAATTTTTAATAAAATTAATTTTATATTTGACAAAAAAAAATAGTTTCATAGAAATTAGACTGCTTAATTGACTTAATGTCGATTTGTATTATGTGTTGAAAGTAAAATTAATCAAATTGGCAGAGAAAAGGAAAAAAATATACTCCCTAAGTATTGAGATTTGAATTATTGCAATATTGTTTATATGGTTTTTTTTGTATATTTTGCAAATATTAGTTAATAGGTATAAACGTATATTAACTATTTGAATGTTTCATTAAAAATCTTAAAAATTAATCTTATAAAACTATTTTTTTTTTACTTTCTTGTGAGCCAAAATTTAAATAATATTATAATTTCAAGCGGATTGATATATACCATCTAATGATATATTCAAAATCTAGATAAACGTTAATGAAAAAAAAAAGATAAACGTTAATAATTATTTAGAATTAAAAAAAACTACGCTTCAAGACTAAAATTGGATTTTATAACTCGAATCAAATTTCATTTGTTTCTTTGTGTCCTGTTTTTACCACATAATATGCTCATTGTTTCTAAAAATTAAAACAATAATATAATTTTATATTAAATTGGATATTATTTATAAAGCACCACAATCTTAATTGTAATTTATTATTTGTTGGTTCTATTGATTAACATTTTAAAATAACATCCAATTGATGCATACTAATTAACCCCCATTCGATATTTACATTCAAACTGCATAATATAACTAATTTATATTATTGCTCATGACAAAAAAAAAATAACTATTATAAAAACATGTATTATGTAATTAATTATTACACATGAGCATTAAATAGATCACGTATAATGTAAAGCCTCTAGAGGTTGTCATGTCATGCATGTGAATTTATATTATTCACTTCAATTTACTATTAATTATGACCCTACGACATTATTCTTAATTTAACATATTTTAATATTTGCATAATTAATAGTAAGAAAAAAGTAAGAAATACGATTATGAGATGATTATTATTACAAATTTGATCTATATGTATGTGTGTGAAACTTTAAAAATGGTGTAATTCACTTTATTCTCTTATTATCTTCAATGAGTTTTTTTTAATTAAATATAGGGGATTGCAAAAATGCCCCCATTCAAGCATTTTTTACAAAAATACCCTAATCATGTATTTTTTGCAAAAATCCCCTAACATTATACCCAACATTATAAGTGGTATACCCTCACACTTTATGAAAAATTTGAAAAAATGTATTCAATTAGGGCATTTTGCATAATTGATTTAATTTTAGAAAATTTCTTCATTTAAACAGTTTTTGCAAAAATATCATAACAATTGACCCAAGGGTATAATTGTTAAATCCTAAAAAATGACACATTTGCAAAAAAATGCTTGAATTAGGGCATTTTAGGTAATTCCTTTTAAATATATAGTACAAATATAATATTGATTTTTTTTAATGAAATTGATACACTTTTATCTTTTTATTTCCTTCTTGTTTCTATTTTGTTGTCTCTTCTTCGGGTAAAATTCTTCCATTTTGCCAGCTTTATTCATTTATAATTTTAAAAAATTAACATAAATTTTATAATATATTTATTCATACGTTAAGTGTTTTTTTTATTTCGTGGTAAGAAAAATAAAATTAAAAGGGACCACAAGAATAAATGATGTTAGGTTTAAAATGGTCCAAAAATTGGATCACAATTTTCAAGATGGTCGTGCCTTTAGTATTTACTCAACTTCCTTTTAATTTTGCATTATACATATTTTATAAAAATCATAATCAAAGAAAAAATAGCGACGGTAAATAAATATATAATTATTCCTTCTTCGAAAATTGTTAATTTAAGATATATTTAAAATCATTTTTACTTCTGTTTATTTTGTAATGATATGGGGATTTAAATTAATTATTTTAATACACATATAGTAATGATTTTTAGAACTATTATACTGCTCGCATTATTACTAGTTTACCACAAAGAAAATAATTTAAAAAAGGAAAAAGTGAATATTGGAATAAATTAACTTCTTTTAAGATAATATTTGTTTTCAATCTTTACCGCCAAACTTCAAGTAATTTTCTTATATATTATTTCATATAGAGAAAAAAATTAAACTATTTAGGGTTGGTTACTTATGATAACAACATCATTTATGTGTCTAAATATAAAAGGCATGTGATTATATCTTTAATGATCGTCTAGTTTACTTTTTTGTGCATTTTCGACTTAATATATCATCGAAAAAATAATTAATTATCATCTTGTACATTATAATATTTTTTGTAAGTGACAACTGAAGATTTATATTTTGGTTCCATCAAATAATAAGATGAGAATAAATTTACATTAATCATATATATCATTCAGACTTTTTAATAATTAATAACAAAAGTGTGCTATATTTCGGTTTATTTAATGATGGCATTTTTTCATTTGTAAATGTTAAAGAAAATTTTACAAACGAAATTAATCATTAATTATAAAGAAAAAAATAAATGGATTTTATCAAGCAGCCGATCCCGAATACAAACATAGATAACCTAAGTTTAAGATGTTACAAAATATTGAAACTGAATTCAAATATAAGTACATATATATATATATATAGTATCTTTATATATAAATATGATTATATGAAAAAACATATATAAATATATTTTAGACTTATAGGTAGCTCAAATATTAGGACCGACCATACATGAAATTAGGCAAATCAAAAACGCTTTTTTCTTCTAATTTGTATTTAATTAACAAGCAAGGTTGGGTTTGCTTAGAAGACAGAAAATAGCCACCACTACAAAAACAATGTAATTAATTATATAATTTAGGAAATAGTAAAAGACTTTAACTTTTCTATATTTATCTCTGTTGATTATTTTTATGATATTACTGTATATTTACTGTTTACAACATATATATTATATATAAGTCAATTTAATGTGTGTGTATATATATATATATTAAATAAGAAATAACTAACAAAAATAAATTTGAAGAAACCTCTAACATAATAAATTATTGTTATGATTATCAAAAAGAAAAAAAAATTATTGTTACATTATAATAAATGATATAAACAGTAAAAATAAAATATATGCAATTGTAGATTTTTCATTACAATAAACAATAAGTTTTTGGATCGTATAATATATCAGTCATGTTTTTAACTTTAGTTAAAATATTAGAAATCTTGAACTTTAATATACTTCAAAGCTTATATGATATTTTTATACTAAACACATACGATTTTGGTTTCTTATTAAGAGCATTTTACATATATAATTTCAAAAAGAAATGGAAATAAGATATTCGTAACCTTGCTTTGAATCTTCACATTCTTAACTTTTTTTAGCAGCTCACATTCTTAACTTTTGCTTGGTATTTTATATTTTATTTTCCATTAACATTATCTCTTGTTTATTCTTTATTTTTTTTAATAAATATTCTTTATGTTCTGTGCTCAGAACTTAATGTAAAGAATCTATTAATGGATCACGTAATTGAGTATATGATTTTTTGAAATAATTAAATAGTCAATTTAATTACACAACATAAATGATTAATATGCACGCAAAATACATGAGTCATTTAGCAAATATACAAATTCTCTAAAGTACTAAGTTATTCTACTATACGTTCGAATACAATTTTTTGTATATTTACAATTTTTTTTGTAGATTATTTGTACATAGTATATTTGTACACGTATTTATGTTTGCTAGAACCGGTGGGGTAGAGGAATTGGGACCATTGACCACCAGCTCGTAACCCATTTTTGCTTTGGAATAATATAATTTATTTCATTTAAAAAATTGCAAATTAGAATTTTACAAATATAAACGCATATACATTAATAGTGGAGAATATTTCTTTATTATCTAAAACAAAAAGAAATTTTGTTTTTTCTTCTTTATTCTTTTCCCTATTATTCACCAAACCTAAATAAATACTCGAAAACGAATTTATTGAAAATCCATAACAATTTTTTTCCCAATAAAACAATTCTATGAAAAATCTTAATATTTATCTCTTCTATATCTCATATAACATATGTGCTTAACAATATATA
>KE151134.1:172943-200781 GCA_000411095.1 Aethionema arabicum
CTTTTATATTTCCATAAACTATAATAGCCAAAATAGGTCGGCCAAAAACAATACTAAGAGCACAAATAATATTTTCTTTATAAAATTTAAAATTTATATCTTTTACCATACGCCAACGATGCATCAATCACTTAGATAAATACGTGAATTTTGAATTTTGACAGTACTGAGCTAATTACAAAATTAAAAATATGCAGTTAAAGAGAGAAAAAATAAATAATATTTCTAATTGTTGATAAGAACTAAATTTTTTAGTCCCAAAAAAAAAACAGAACTAATTTTTTTTACACAAAATACTAAAAATATACCTTTTAGAAAAAACTATTGCAAATAGGACCATTATGTTTATATTAAATATACTAAAATGTTTTTCTATAAAATAATATAATAACTTAATCTACTACAATAATATTTATGTAAATAGGTAAGTTCGGACGAAGAAAGTTGAATATTTGGTAGAATTAACATTTTTTTAAGTATCATAAATATATAAAACTATTTTGGGCCGATTTTGTTTTAAGTACGGCCCATCTAGAGAAGTAAACATTTCGCGAAACGACGTAGTTTTAAATGAATACCTGTTTTGTGCTTACACAAGAGGAAATCTTCATTCTTCAATGTCATGTTGTAACTTGTAAGATAGCTTATTATGCAAAAGACAAGGCATAACAGAGTCTACAAAGAACACAAGAAATATGTTAAACAAAGGTTAACATTAAGCAACAAGATCCAAAGTCTTTTGTCTTTATTCACAGCCCTGAGCTCCTTAGCTGCTAACGTTCATGGATCTGCAACCAGTCTGAATAAATCAGACGCAGACACAAGTGATGTAATTAAAGATGAGATACAAAAATCACTTTAGATCACCAGTCAAAAAAGTAAAGGGGGCAATGGATGACATGTAACAAAACCGATTAAAAAGCTTAAGTTATACAGCAAATAACATACATAACGTATAGCTATTTGAATTGGTTTTGATTCATTAATATCAACCTGTCTGAAAGTGTTTATTCAGTTTTGCTCGAAAACTAACCATAGAACCTAGGAGATACATGCTGCAAATCTATCAACAATGGCCAATAATCACCATTAACAGTCCTCATCTTTATGCATTTTCCGAAAATACGCTAATCCTGACCTTGGACAAAACATGTAGTTCATGATTCTCGATATAGTTCATGAAGTCTTGATCAAACTCTAAGTCCTAAAAGATGAAATGATGAATCATAGGTAGACAATAATGGAGCTAACCTGAAACTAAACTTTTCTTTTCTCACTTTCAATTGGGGAATATTTGTTATCATTCCAAATCCCTATCTTCAAATGTTCCTAATCTTTCAATATTCAACATTGGCAAAATAAGAACCGAATTAAATGCAGAGAATTAGACATTTCACAGAAATTTTATTAGAGGAACCAATTCGATGAGGCTAAAATCTACCGAATTACGTACTAAAGTTCAGAACCGAATCTATTGATAAACCTAGGAATACGAGAAGTAAAAATTTCGCAGAAAAGAGCAATGAGAAATCAAATCACTACCTCTCTATCTCTCAATTAGATGTAGCTGGTTGATTCTCGTGGTGTTGATGGTGAGATGACTGAGAAGGAGCCAAGATTCTGCTATAGATCTGCTCACCGACGAGGTAAACACAGAATGCGGTAACCCCAATACCGAGACCAGGAAGTGCGTGTCTCATTTGATTAGAAAGCATCGGGTGTTTCCTCCACTCATCCCTCCGACGAAAAAACTCTCCAGTAGGACCCAACGGTTTCGCCATTCTTCTCCGGTCTTCGATGATCTCCTCTCCTCGCGCGTTCTCTTGCCGAACAATCGCGAAGATACGGACTCATGGGCCTTATTTATAGCCGACATAGTCAGCTAATGCGCCATTAATTATTATAACGGGCCTAATTTGAGTATGCTATAAATGGGCCTGTTGGGCCTTAATTTAAATTTGGCCTATATATTGATTACGCCGGTTAACGGTGGTCGCTATAGTGTACTTCCGATCCGGCGAGATAAACAAGAAAAAAACACATGGCGCTACTTCAAGCGAACCTTGGATTCGTGCAATCTCCAACATTTTCGAATGCTTCTCATTCATGCCCGAAGCTTTCAGTGAAATCGACCTCGCTTTTTCTGGGCTTCAGCTATCGTTCACCAGGTAATCTCTTATACTCTTCTCTCTTTCCTTCTTTTTTCTGTCAATTTTAAGTAGATGATTTTTGACTGTTTTGATATTGCATCAGTTCAAAAACTAGCTTTTGAGAAAAGGGTTAGAAGAAGAGATGCTATATTCTCAATCAAGTGTTCCTCCTCGGCTGAATTTGACAATGTGAGTTAAAATTTGTAAATTCGCAATTCCGTTCAAAATTTGGTCTTTTTTTGATTGGTGGAGTCGTTTATTCTGCAGAACGATGTCGTTGTGAAGGAGAAAAGCGTGTCAGTCATTCTCCTTGCTGGAGGTCAAGGAAAGAGAATGGGAGTAAGTTCTTAGGATCATCAGAGATTCATATCTCTCAAATTTCAAACTTTCTCTATAAATTGAATAATTTTTACTTTGGAAATGAATTTTGTGGTAAACCCAAATCAGGTGTACTTGAATAGTATCTAATCTGCCACAAATTTTTTATGTAACTAAGAATGTTGAGGTTTAACATCTGTTTGTGTATAGATGCAAATCCCAAAGCAGTATCTACCTCTCCTAGGTCAGCCAATTGCTTTGTATAGGTAACAATCTTCATCTAAAGCATAACAAAGTTGGATAATCTTGTAAATTGATCTACTTTTCTTTGTCTTATGATTCAAATTCTCCATTGTTTGCAGCTTTTTCACGTTTTCACGTATGCCTGAAGTGAAGGAAATCGTAGTTGTTTGTGATCCATTTTTCCGAGATATTTTTGAAGGTTTAGCCTCTCTCTGTTGCACCAAACTTCAAAACTTTTACCGTTTAATCTCTCATTAGATCTCTCAAAGATCTTCATTGAGCTGCATTTTGTGTTATAGAATACCAAGAATCAATTGATGTTGATCTTAGATTCGCTCTTCCTGGTAAAGAAAGACAAGATTCTGTTCACAATGGACTTCAGGTTCAAAAACGGTTGCCTTCTCTCCTTTGAAATGGAAAATTCCTTAAGCCGTCGATTACCATCTTGTTCATATAGTCTTATAGTTTATTCCTCACAGGAAATTGACATGAACTCTGAGCTTGTTTGCATCCATGACTCAGCAAGACCTTTAGTAAACACTGAAGATGTCGAAAAGGTATTACCTATTATCAAAAGATTACAAAAAAAAGATCAATTTTTTGTGAAAAGTCTTTTGTTTCTTTAGGTTCTTAAAGATGGTTGCAGAGTTGGGGCAGCTGTTCTTGGCGTTCCTGCAAAAGCTACAATCAAAGAGGTACAAAAATCCAACTTTTGCTTCTTCTTTTTATCATCTACTAAACTTTTTTAACTGCAATTTTCAATTCAGGTTAATGCTGATTCACTTGTAGTGAAAACTCTAGACAGAAGAACTCTCTGGGAAATGCAGACACCACAGGTTTTTGATTGATTTTAGTGTTTGATTGAGAATTGAAATCATCTTTTAATTGTTTTTTAAACCCCTCTTTAGGTAATGAAACCTGAGCTATTGAAGAAAGGTTTTGAGCTTGTGAAGAGGTAAGTGAAGGTTAAGAACAATGTCTATGTATTGGTTAAGTTTGAGTTCTTGACTTAAGTATCTCTGTTAAACAGAGAAGGACTAGAAGTAACTGATGATGTTTCAATTGTGGAATATCTTAAGCATCCTGTTCATGTTACACAAGGATCCTATACTAACATTAAGGTTAGTTTTCGCTGTGATTAGAAGGCAAAACCGGAGCTTTTAAGTTGCGAAATTGAGTGTTTTTCTACGTTGCTTGCAGGTAACAACGCCTGATGACTTATTGCTTGCTGAGAGAATCTTGGACATGGATTCATGAGAATGAATCTTGAATCTTAGAAGCCATCAATTTTGTGGCATGACAATGAATCTTGAGAAGCTTTGTTAGGAGTTGTGTTACATTGAGAAACTTTTGAACAATAAGCATTGATGAAACAAAGATTATTATGCAATTGTTTGATTTTATTTTTATTTTTCAAGAAAGTTACAAATTTAGATTATGGTACAGAGATGACACAATCTTTTTCCTGGGTCTAAGCTCTTCTGTATATACACCAAAGACAAGGACTTTTAGATACAAAAGGTTTCTCAGCTTCTACTACTTCATTCTTGTTGGTTACCTTTGAGGATATTGAACTTGCAGAGTGGACATGTTGCGTTCATCTTTAGCCATTTCACAATACACGTCGAATGAAAGTGGTGGCTGCAAGGAAGTCCCACCAGCTCAGCTCCATCTTCATATGAACTCAAACATATACAGCATTCAGCATCATCAGGTCCAAGTAGCCGTTGGTTTCCAGGAGACTCAGTGCCTGCTTCGGTCTCTGTTGGTATCATTTTCCCAGCTCCATCATTCTGCTTTTCACCATTGCTCATCATCTGAAACCTGTACTTGGTAAGGATACTGAGATCTGCTTCTGATGCACCTTCATGGCCTACAACGGCATAAAGAAGGGCAATAATACAAGGGAGGCAGCAACAGAGAGCAATCCCAATAAGGCAAGCCATCACAACACAAAAGATGGCGAAGAAGACATCAAAAGCTAGAAAAACGAAGGTTAACCAGTACAAATGTGAAGCATTTTGCAGAAGGATTTCACCACCAGATAGAAGCCAGTAGAAGCCAAGAATCCACCACACAAATGATATTATTGTGTTCATTGATTCACAAGTTTTAGTGCTCATAAACCTCTCATCGCCATCCTCATCTTCGCTATCAGGAGGTCGAGCTGCCTCCATATCTCCAGATTCAGCTCGCCGGCGGCTTACATTTCTCTTCCTGTACTCCAGCCAGACCAGTACCACGTGAACAAGAGACTGAAGAGCGTAGCCACAGATCCAAATCCTTATCGGTTCATTAGGCTTCTCCTGGTGAGAAAGTAAGAGAATTACAACAGCTACAATCACAAAAACGGTGTTCCAAAGCATATCAAGCACGACGATAGGTTTCGAGTATCCCCAATCTGCACGCCGCTCCTCAAGCTCCTGTGCTGCTGTCTCCCTCACTAACATAGATGCACCTCGCCGCCGGCCTGAAGCTCGGCCGAAGAGAACCGCGATAATAGGGGGACGGCGTGAAGGTGATGAAGCCCCTTGTCCCTGTTCGTCTCCTTGCCGCGAGAGGAGAAGTGGTACGTTGGAGTCTGAGATTGTGGGGGAAACTGGTGCAGATTCAGGTGAAGACATCGTCGATTCCTTCTTCTGTACCCACCTTGAGCCTTGAGCTTTGAGGCTTGATTCTTGAGATAAGATGAGCTGATAAATTTAGGTCAAAGACTGAAACTAACAAACAAAGCTTCTCTTTCTTTCACTGTATTCATCGTTTTTGTTATTGACTTATTACTTATTAAACATGATTAATAGTATAAGGTAATTTAATTATGGTTAATAGTTTTTTTTTTTGTTTGTATATATTATTTTTAATATTTTTATACAAAGGAAATTTATGTAAGATTTGGATTTTTTTTCTTTATTTGGAGTTTGATTTCCGAAAATGTACAATTTTTTTTTTTGGAAGGCTAAACTTTAGGAAACCGGTGTATTTTCCTCTAATTTTAGCGAATGAATCTATTTATTAATGAATTTAAGAACACATTGTTTTTTTTACATGAATTTTGATATATAATTCTATTCCCACTTAAACTTTAGGTTTTTTAACGTTTTAAAATAAAAATCAAGAATAACAAAAGAAGAGCATTTTGGTAAACAAACTTAAAATATTATTATGATATGTTATCCATGATTTCATGAAATACAAACCAAATTACATATTTTTTCATACAATTTTATTGATTTTATGTTTTGATTATACAATTTGGTGGACAAAAAGTTTCGTTGTTGAGATTTGGACAACCTGGAGGACAAAACGGTAATTTAACCGATTCGTTAGCAATTTCTTTGGGTGGTGGAGGACAGTCCGGTGGACAAATTGGACAACGCGGAATACAAACTACTTCTGGATTGTCTTTTACAGTCTCATTTAGAGATATAGCATTGGTAAAATCAGATGTTAAGAGAATCAAAACAATCGCCATTGTTATAGCAGAGAGCTTCATGATTTTGTTCATTGTGATGTATTTGTGATTGATAATTTTGTTTTCTTTAGTATGTCTATTTATATGCAATTGTTTGATTCAATATGGTAATAATTTAACTTCTTGTTTTTTTTTGTATATAGTATATACTATATAGTTATAATTATAACTTATTGGTCATGATTAGTATAAGGTAATATAATCATGGTTAATAGTTTTTTTTGGCATATTATTTGTAATATTTTATACTGTAACTATATACATAGGAATATATTATATATTTGGATTTTTTTTTTTTTGGAGTTTGTTATCACAAAATGTTAAAAAAATAAATTTATTGGAAGGCTAAAATTTGGAGAAGAGTGTATTTCTTCCTGAATTTTAGCGAATGGAGCTATTTATTCGCGAGCTTATGAACATTTTGTTTTTTTACAAGACTTTTAGCATAAATTTTTATATCATAGAAATATATTTCAATATCTTGAAAATATAACGCTTTAAATAAAAACTTTGATGAACTATAAATATCTACTTTGCAAAAACAAACTTATAAAAATTATAGGGTTGCAGATTAAATGAAATACAAACATATAGCGAATTAGAATCAAACATAAAAAAAAAAGAGTCAATTGAGCAAGCCGAACTTAAAATTTTATTATAAAATATCTCGTACATATTAAGATATGATTTATGAAAATACAAAACTAACGTGGTACACTCTGATAGTGTCATATTTATTTGATACATATAATGTATTTTACCTAAGCTTTGACTACACAATTTGGTGGACAAAACGGACCTTGTGGACAATTTGGAGGACAAATTTCACAAGGAGAATAACAAGGATGTGGTGTTTGTTTGCTGCCCAAAAGATGTCATAACAATGTTGTATTTTTTTTTAATGTCATAAAGCTCTATTATAGTTAAAAAAAAAAAATAGTAATAATTGCTCAAATTTGCAATATATGAAACTATAACAACATTGTTCAACCTTTGACAAAATATCATACATATCTAAAATTCAAACTCCTAATTAATACATACAAGTAATGTATATACATATATTCCTATATGTTTATTAATTACATGGTAAGAAACAAATGATAAAAATAATATATATTAAGCACATCTTACATTAAACAAATATCTATACCACAATAAATTTATTCAAACCGTTACATAAATCTCACAAATAATCGCATATAATAAATTTATTCAAACCGTTACATAAATCTCATTAAAACCTGTGTTACCATCCAACATTTTTGTAAATAGTTTTTTTCTTAACATAATAAATCCATTTATATTGTATAATAGATTGTCTACAATTATATCATTAAGAGTTTAATTAATACGTCTATTTTCATTTCTAATGTGTCATTTTATAATATTTTAATTATTAGAAAAAAGCTTAAACTTGTTAAAGCTCCATAGTTTGATAATTATTATGGATCTTTTAGTTTAACACTTCGTTGAAAATGTAAATATATATGTTTTATTTTGAAAATAAAACTTATTGTTACATCGGAAACAAACACATTTTCGTTAAATATATATCATTATTTATCCATTAAACATATATTTTGTTTGGTATAAGATCAATTTTCAATACTATTTAGAAAACCGTAAATCATCTATCACAAATAAAAATGAAATTTAGGTCCGGTCATATATTCACCAATCTTTGAACCGGTATACCAATTTCACTAAAAATAATACACAAAAATAAATACATGTCTAACAAAAAGAATCCAACATAACATAAAAAAAAAAACTCATCTTCATACGCCAAATTTCATATATTATTATAACCTCTTACACAACATAAAATATGATTCATGAAATATAGTCATATTTATTTGATACATAGTTTAATTACGTTTTGATTACACAATTTTTGAACAATCTATAGGATAAATTATTGAAAATTGTTGAACTGATTCTTTACTTCTAGTTTTGCTGGAGGAGGAGGAGGAAATGGTTCGATTGGGATGATCGGTGGATTTGGTGGATTTGTTGTCATCGTTTTAAGACAATCTGGTGGACAAATTGCACAACCAGGAAGACAAGGATATGGTGTTTGTTTGCTCATAAGATGTCTAGCATCAGTAAAACTAGATGCTAGAAGAATCATAACAATGGCGAAGATAGAAAACTTCATCATTTTGTTTCTTGTTTGTTTTTTGTGATTAAAACTGTTTTGTGTGGGTTAATAGTTTACATGAGTCTTTGTCTATTTATATACAATAAATTGAGATTTTTTTTTTGTTTTGTTATGGTTAGGTTTGAATAAATTTATAGTTATTTAGTTATTTTGTCGATATATAGTAATTGATTATGACTAGAAAGCTAATATAAAACATGGTTCATCTATTTTTTGACAGCAATTATTTGTATAATTTGTTTTACTATAATAATATGTATATATATAGGATATATATGTACAATGTTCTTAAAGGGTTGGAGCAATTCTACCATAATAATATATTACAAGTTTGACTATTATTAGTTTATTGCTATTTTTTTTACTAGAAGTAGAACTATCCAATGGTTAATGAAAGTATTAATAACTTTCTAAAAGTTCAATATCTAAAAAAATAATGTTTGACAAATTAATTTTTTTTTATTCAAATTATATAAATTAAAAATTTATTATGTATTAGATCAATAGATTGTTTGTCGTAAAATCCATAAAATCAAAATTTGAGTTTTTTAATATTGAAATTTTAAATTTGAATTCCTTTAATTACGAAAAAAAAAAATCAAATTTGAAATCTTTTGTTTACGAAAGAACTTCAAATATTGTATTATTAGTTTTTATATTATAAATCTCATCATACAAATAATATTGCTAAACTTTTATTTATTTCTCATATAAGTCCACTAATTATAATTTAAAAACTTTATAGTGATATAGTTACTTGTATAACATAAGGGGATTAGTCAGAAATGTACAAGTTTCTTTTAAGGTTTGAACAATTCTGCCATTATTTCATATATTTCAAGTTTGACTAATTATCACTATTACCAATCAAATACAAAATTTATGTAATTAAAAATATAAATAAACTTATTGCAATAAGAATCACCTAGACAAAAAAAAGAGTTAAATAATTTATAATAATTGTAATATAACAAAACATCAAAAAGAGAGATAATCATTTAAAAATGCAACAGAAAAAGAGCCTGAAAACTATAAACTAATACTCAAAAATTTAAACTACTCTTTAATTCCTTTATTAAATGACACATTTCGAAGTTTTATAAGTAAGAAAAAAAATGAAGTCTTGAATCCGTAGAATACGAACTTTACAGTGAATCGAATATCCTTTTTAAACTTTTTCTCATTATTCAATTAGAATTTGAAGATAAACTATGTTGAAGATTTATCAGTTTCATCTTCTAAGATTATTACTATTACCTTCAGCTTTCCTTGGCTTGGTGCATCCATTGAACAGAGAAAATCGTCTCTTTCGATTTCTCCGAGAACGAACTGGAGTTACCTTCACCTGTTTCTGCAAATCAAAACCATGTAACAACAAGTTGCTTAAATTGTGAAATCGAAATCGTCGAAAGAAAGGAACAGTTTTTGATTCACAAACCTTGTTGTTTCTTCTTTGAGTCTTGTGTCTGTTCCAACAAAATAACATACTGCAACCTACTTTACCTGATCCTGATTCGTATCCTCTACAAAAACAAACCCAAGTTATTGATTTTGATTATGGCCATGTAATTGTTAAGATCTTATAAGTGTTTTTTGGTCTGAATTTAGAGGTTTAAAGGACTTACAGATTGTCTTTGTTGTTGTGAAGCAAGCTTGGGGAAAGAGGACAATGATCTGTTCTTTTCCCGACAAGATTTTCCTGAAGCTCACCATTGTCGCCGATTTTCAAAAGCTTAACGTCATTGTTTAGATTATGAGAGGTTACTCCAGAAGAGATTGCGGAACTTGTGTTGTTAGGTTGACGATAAGTATCTTCTTGAGGCAGAACTTGATTCCTTTCGGGTCTGATTCGTACTAATGATCCAGAATTGTCTTTATCAGCAGTTTGTAACCACGCAGTTTCTAATCTTTGTTCCCTGATGATTGATTCTATCCTTTGCATTGGTAGTTTCTGTCTACGTTCTTCGCTGCTTCCACCTTCGAGATCCGACATACCGGGTGATTGATCACCATTTAGATCTTCTCCACATTTGTTGATCGTTTCTGGGTTTTGAGTTTGGTGAGGAACGAGTAAATCAGTGTCAGGCAAGAGGATTATCCTGACCTCTACACTTCTCCTTAGTACCATTTCGATTGAGTTTGTGATGCTGCTTAGAAACCTTTCAGCTCTCAATTTTACATCGTTTTCTCCAAATGCGATATAAGCAACTAGAATACCTGCAAATAGTGTTCATATTAACAAAACCAAGATTTTAAAGGAAAGAAATTTGTGAATTTGAGAGCTTTTTAGACTTACCTTCAACTTCACTGATAGATAAAAGTTTCCCATGAGTGTAGAGCAGCTGCCTCAATGTCTTGGAGTGACATTTTTCTATACATTTTCTCCAAATATCAGTTAGTTTCTCTGAACTTCTCTGAGTAAGCATCATGGTGCTTGCGATGCTATCGTCGTGGGAGGCAATGGAGGCATCGCTTTCTGTAGATGAGGAGGATTTATAGCAGTGATTGACAATTCTGGAGGATGATTTCGCTTCTTGAGCATGACTTCCACTTCTTTTTCTCATCGAAGCTGGGGATGCTGACTTACTAAATTGAAGACCTATTCTTTGTTTATAAGCCATCATTTCCCTTGAATTGATTGATGGGTTCTCATCAGTTGCTCTAGAGCTTTGCCTTCTACTGCTTCCGGTATGTGTGGTGCCAGGAGAAGGTGTTGACCCAAGCTGTAGTAAAGTTGCTGTAAACCATGTTGAACGATCATTAGAAACTCTAAGCTGCTTCTCAGCCTCAGAAAGAAGTTTTAAAGCATGCTTTAGCCCCTCCATATCCGCTTCAGTCACTACAAAAACAAAACAAGATTTTCCAAATTCAGATAAATTTATAGAGTGAAGCGAAATTATATGACCACTTGTGCCTGGAACTTACAGTTTCTTCCATCAAGGAAGGCGTTGCTGTATTTTTCGTCGACAACTTTGTAAGTTCCAGCAATGATGTCCATGATAAGACTAGCAAGTTGAGACATCAAGACTATTGGGTCAGCTCCAAGTTCCAACAACTCTCTAGCTCGCTTCACAGTCTCTGCTGTGTCAGATGACAGTGCTAACTCCAATAATTCGAGTAATTTGTCATCTGAAACAACACCAACCTGCACAAGCACCAGCACCACGTTTACATTATTGGGTTTAACCTTTTCCGGAGCAGAAAAAGCCATGGAAGAATAGAGAAGACTTACTAGCTCGTTTACTAGACCAGTGGTGATGCGTTTCCCTAGCAAACTCAGCTGTTCCAACATAGTCTCAGCATCTCGAAGTGAACCATCAGCGTTCATAGCAATCAGGTCCAACGCCTGCAATTCTACATCAAGATTTTCGTCTGAAGCAATTTTCTTTAGTCTCACTACTATGTCAACATCTTTGAGTTTGTCGAAAAGGTACTTCTGGCACCTTGACTGGATGGTCCGAGGAACATTATCAAGGTCTGTCGTTATAAATATAAAGACAACTTTCTGCAAAGGCTTCTCAAGAAACTTCAGAAAGGACAGCCACGTCTTAGATGGCAATAAATGACACTCATCTATCACAAAAACCTTGTACGCTAAGGAACTCGCTGGAAGTAACGTTGGTAGGTGTTTCAAAAGGTACCTAATCTTATCACCTCCCTTCTTATTAGCTCCATCAAGTTCCCAAAAATCCCTACTTTTCCCTGACATAAAATCACTGCATTCTTTGCAGTACCCACAAGGCTTCATTTCTTCAGTGGCCACACAATTTAGGGCGGCTGAAAAAATTCTTGCAGTCGATGTTTTCCCAGTTCCTCTTGGACCCTGGAAAAGATAAACAGGTGCTATTCTACCTCTTTTTACAGCGTTCATTAGCGATTGAACAACTATACTCTGCCCAATCAATTCATCAAAGAACATTGGTCTATACTTTTGGCTGAAGCTTCGAATATTTTCTGGTGTACTCCCCTCTTCTCCTTCTCCATCTAATGCTGCAACTTCCAAACCATCTTGACTCCTATAACTAGTTGACCATCTCCGACCGTCTAATCTACTTTGAGCTTCTAAGTCGAGCTCTCCGTAATTGGTAGAGAGTTCGTCATCACTTAACCCAGTTCCTATAGAAGACCCTCCTCTACCATCACCACCGTATGTGAGCAAAGGTAGAACACCTTGTGCACTTCTTGAAGCAAGTTTTTGTTTACTATATCCTCCAGAAGAATGTCTGTGTCTACGATACGCTGATTGACTTCCACATAGAATACTACTTCCTGTCCTTCTCAGAGTATCGGACAATGATGGAGAGCAACAACTTCTACATCCACCTCTATGTTTCGTAGTCCTCTTCGTCCAGTAACATGGAATGCCACAACCTTGACGCCCTGGAAAATCCAAGTTATCATCCAGCTCATCATCACCGTCATTCAGCGAAGTCGTGGTACCATCCCAAGACCCAACGGTGCTAGGATTACGGACAGCATACATGTTATAAGAACTAGTGGACAAGGCCGGTGTACTATTATAAGTACAGGAGGAATCCTCTTTCCTGCTAGTTCTCAAGAACTTAGAGGAAGAACGTGACCAGTTCTTATGCTTAAGCTTCAATAGCAAAGGAGACGCTCCAGTGACCTTTCGCAGGTCCTCTGAATTGCTAAATTCCTCTGTATCGTCTGATAACTCAGCAGAATCACCTCTCCCTACAGCTAAAGCTGGTGCAGCATTACGGCTAACTAACGGTCTCTTTGTTTTTATAGATTTTCTGGCGACAACTTCTTCTCTAGGTTGATATCTAGACAAAATATCCAAACGAGACGAGTTTTTCTTACTCTTTTTCTTGCTAACCCCACTTTTCCTGATCTTTGACATCCCTGGTGATACTAAATTCGTGTCTCTGCACCTAAAAATCATAGAAGCAGATCGAATCTCACCCAGATACGAATCACTTTTTGAATCCCCATCGTTCCTCGCATCACTCACATCATCGTCATCATCATTGACACTAGGCTGATTCCACGAAGAACCATCGTTAACATCTTCATCCTTGCCGTTCCTGGCCAAGCCACTTTTCTCGCTAGAAGATTTGTGAGTCTTCCAGTTGTACAAGAATACCTTCTTCTCCTTCCCGTTCCCAATGCACCGGCTACTACTCTCAACGCGAACCGGGAACTGAGAATCCAGCTGACTATTACCACTCTGACTCAAACTACGACCGTGCCTAGTAGCCGGCGGCTCCAGAATCGCAGCCACGGATCTCGAGGAATCAAGAGGGGATTTCCACGAAGAAGTAGTACCTGGATCGCGCAAAACCCTTCCAGCTTTCCTGATTTGAGTCAGCTCTCTCTTAAGATGCAATTTGCTCAGATCCGAAACTCTCGGTCCCGACATTTCTCTTGAATTTCAACGTTACCAAAATTACAGACACGGGACCTCCTAGATTTCTTCCTCTCAACCTCGCGATTTCAACGGCATTTTAGAAGCGTGCGCATAGTTCATCAGCTTACAGTGACAACTACAGGAACTCAGAAACCAGCACCACCAAAGAAACAATCAAAATCCAAAGCAACAAAACAGTAGATCCAGGACAAACAAATCGAAGAATCAGCACGAAACAGTAAGAAGAAGAAAGAGAGTAACCTAGTCTCTTCGCCTTCTGAGCACACTTTCTCCTGAACTGCACCTAGGGCTTAACCATCATCCCCGGCGCTTTAACAGAAAAATGAATCTCGAGCTCTGAAACTGAAACTGCCTGACCATGAAAGCAATAGAGAGAGAGAAAGAAAGAATGATTTCTAATTTAAAATTTCAATGATTTTTATTTTTATTTTTTTCGTTAATTGACGGGAAAAAAAATCGAATTAAAATTAGAGAGAAATGTGCAAATCTGAAAAGGAAAGGTAAGTCAAGTCATGTCTACTCTTTATTTAGTATTAACAACATATTTCTTTCTTTTTATTACAAGATTCAATATTAATTAAGATAATCCAAATATTATCCTAATCATTTCATTAAATATGTAAACTACTATTTTTTTCAAATTTACAGACACAATCATTTAAAAACATTCTTGATTAAACGAATATTTATTAATTTTCTAAAACGCATCCTATATATATATCGGTGTTAAAATTTATATTTATATATTATTATAGTTTTAATTAATTTGTGAGAGACTGAAATTGAATAAATTGCGGTGACAAATGTCTTTGGTATTAAGATCTCTCTCTCATGTGTTCCGCTGTTTGGTCCGTTGGATACGCCGAGGAAAACGACATGACAATGACATTTAATTATTTGTTGCAATTATTATTAATTGTTGCTATTTTTTATGATTACAGTTGTTAACTTGTCATCACCAATTACTCTATATGTGAATTTCTTGATGTCGATGTACATACACATAAATAACAAATTTTAGAAATATTTTTACAAAAGTCAAATTCATGGAGTATAAAGTATATTAGTACTATTTTGGATAATTTTGTAACAAACTTTTTCAATAATTTGGTCAAACTTATTAGATGGTCAAAAGAGAAAGGATGAGACTGCAAAATCATGCGCCCACAAAATGTGGATAATATTGCAAAATTCACCACTTCCAACCATGTCTTAAGATTAATTAATTTAAATTTAAATATAACAATTTTTTTTGTCAACTATACAAAGTAATATATTCCACAAATTAAATGCAATCACAAAACATATATCTATAAACATAAAAAGATATGCACGTTAAAATGAACAACCTTCGTAGTTAGTAGTCATTTTGAGATTCTTTTTAAAATAATACATTTTAAAAAGCTTGTGGTTAGTTACTGGAAAAAAAAGGTTAGGTTACTATAAATAATGTACTTTTAATAATATGTAAAGAAACAAAGGGCTAAAAATCATATGCAACTATTTTTATATTATTGGGAGGCCCCTATGGGCCAATATGTACATTATATAGTCTCTTGCTTCATGTGTTTGGATAACGGTCCAATCTATATTCAACAAACATTTTATTACATAAAATAAAATAAAGTGAAGAATACTATTAGATAGACTATTAATAGTGTTTGTTAATAGGGGTAATTAATCTGTTACAGTTACAAAGTTTTGTAGATTCTAGTGAGTTATTTTTGTAAATATAATTTTATATATTATATCATAATTTTTGGGTTATTTTCTAATATAATCTAAAAAATTGAAGAAATTTGAAAATGGACCATTTTTTAAACTAATAATTTATGGAATAATAAAATCTTTATATTCAAATTAGGAATAACAAAATTAAATTAATAGTTGTGATAATTATCACAATTTTTAATTTAATTTTGTTATATCTTAGAAATTTTATAAGCAATCTTTTTAGATACAATATTCCCGCCAATTTCCTCGTAACTTCTCGACTTTTTAATTAGTATCTAAAAAACTTTAGTTAATATTTTCTCTAATCGTTATGTTTAATTATAAACTAAATATCTAAAATAGAATAGTCAGATTAGGAGTAGAATTAACATTAACAACCAAAACAGAATAATCCAAAAATAAATAAAAAAAAGACATTACAAATTGTAAATAGTCTCAATCCCAAAAAAAAAAAAGACTAAGCAATAAAAAAAAAGTTTTTTTTCTTCTCCTTCTTACATATTCTAAGTCTTTTCTTTTCTGGGGCTTTTTGTTCAACTTGGCACTTACTCTTCTTTCAAAGTTCCTAACTTTTTCTTTCATAACTTCAAGTTCTTGCCCTCTTGTTACTGCAACTTGGGCATTTGTAATGCTTGATGTGTTCCGCTTTTGCTGGTGTGATCTTCACGCATTTCCCATGGAACCATTTCTCACACATGTCACAGCAAATCCAGAACTCATCTAAACCGTAGTTTTCTCCACACGCGCCACATACTGCACGCTCATCATCTTCTTCCTCTTCATCACTCTCCTCTTCTTCTTTTGGCGGTGGAGATGACATCTTCGTTACCTTTGTCATAGATTCAGCTTGGCGAGACTGTTTAAACAGTAAAAGTGCCAAAATCAGAGATAAAATACTCAGCAGAGAAAGATCACGATTTTAAGAAAAGGTAGAGATGAGAAAAAAGATGATACCTTGCCACTTGCGGATTTGCTTTTGCTGTTGTTGTGGTTAGCAGATTGTTCCTTTGATTGCTTTGCGTTTCCGGTTACAACTTCGAAAATGGTTGGAAGTTCATTTATCATCTGGAAGAGCCTCTTCCTGAAAAAAGAAGGATCATGACATAAGCTTTAGAGGCAAGTGAATACAAAATCATCTGCAAACACACGTAGTTCTTTGATTAATCTACCATAGAACTGCATATGTGACTTTGATTATCAACAGGATTCTCAAGTTTCGACCCAATGCCAAACCAAAACATAGAAATATTCAGAATCCCCAACTCATTCTGCCCTATTATGTCTCGTGGCTTCACTTATGTCAAAAGATAGAAACTGAAAACAAGTTTTACACGAAAAGTTTAAGAGAAAACAACAAAGAAAGTGACCTCATATATTGTTAAGATCAGCACACAACAACAGGTAATCTTACCACACATATCACGTTTAAACTGCAATACATGGGTGATTAAGTTGGGAAGGAAGCTTACCTTTCGTTCTTACCAAATCCAAAACGTGCACCAAAGTAAAATGCAACAGCAAGCAGCCATGAATCACTGTGAACTGCAACCAGAGATAACCAGTCCTTTTCTAGCATTCCGTCTCTAGCAAAATTGATACCTAAAGCTGGTTCAGGAAGCTCAGGAGGAACTTCTTCGACTGGAAGGTTAACCTCCCATGTCTCATTTGGAAGTCCATAGAGGCACAAGTTTTCCTTCTCTGCATAAACAAAGAAGCAAAAGGTCTAAGATGAACCACACACATAAGGAAAAACTCCATCTTAGCCCCAAACATGCAAACACTCACAAAAAATAAATGAGGTCTCCACTCTTTTCGAAAATTTAGCAAAAAATGTTCAGATAGTCGACAATTCCTGAAGAAGAAGATAATCCATGATAAAGCTTTGTACAGAGGAGATAAATAGAAAGTCTCCAGAGAGATTTTACACGAACTGAGACCTGAACTAATGAAAACGATAACAAGAGTCACTATATAACACAACGAAGGGGATGTGTGATCAAGTGGAAACGAGAATAAGTAAAAATCACGAAATCAGTGAAAAAAGCCATGGAAGACTGATTACACAACAAAAACACCATAAAAGGAACCGAGCATATTGAACGTTAGCAATACTTATGAACATTGGGGAAGAAATAACTCACCAGGATCGCATTGATGGAAAAACTTCGTCACATCTGCGGGGGAAAAAAAGTCGTCAAATCCCACGAAAAGAACAAGGAAACCAAAATAATAGGGTTTTCTCGCGAAGAAGCAAAATCCAAGTGCAAGGATAAACATACAAATCCGTAAATCTACTACACACACATGGTACAAACACGCTTATCCTTCAAATTCGTCGGTTTCAATTGCTTAGATTTAGAGAAACAAAGAGGTTAGACTCGGATAAAAGAAGAAGGACAGAGAACGACGACTAAACTCACCGCTTGTGAGAGCCTTAATGAGACCAGCTCGTCGACCCCTGAAGTCGCTAAAGACTTCTTCAACAGTTCGAGGTATAGGGTGCGTAATTCCCTCCATATGATTAAGCCACAACTTCACAGCGGATGTCGCCGGAGGTTATGATTGTGTTCCGGTGAATCAAAATCTGGAACAAAATGCTTCAAGTATCGAAAAGCAAATAGAGAAAAAACCCAGATCAGGGTTTTCTTTAGCAAGGATTGATTCAAAATAAATTTCACTTGGGTTTCGGATTTGGGTAGAGACAACTTTATAATCTCTCCGAGGAATTTGATTGGATTTGGGAAAATTGAGAAGAAAGAAAAAAAAATAAAGAAGACCTAGAAACCCTAAAACGAATAAAAGGAAAGGATCAAAGACAAATTTGGGGCTGGAACGTTTATGACTAGGACAAAGTGTACATTATATTATCATAATTATATTTTATTTTTACTTTTTTACTGGAAAAACAATACTTATTTAATATTACCATGTAATTTACTTCAATTTATAAAATTCTAGTAAGATATGGTTTATTTAATTCGATTTATTTGTTTCGGTTCGGTTTGTTAGGTGGGGGCAGTCCAATAATACCACAAAGATTATACTAAATAACTTTATTTAGGAAAAAAAACTTTATCTTAATGTTAATGTAGTATCATTTCCCTTGTGAGAAAATAAAAGAATCGTTTTATTTTTCGGCCCATATAAGTTGAATTGGGAAGTAACTACATAATGGGCCTAATTTAAGTTAATGGGCTCATCTTGCAGCAATTTATAGGGATCCCATATTTATATTGAAAATATTTTTAAATATTATAATCTTTAATTTAAAAAAAAAAATTATGATCGAAGTATTAGTGAAACTAATATTCTAACTGAATGTAACAATCGTGCGTGATAAAATGTTAGTTTTTTGATAAATAAAGACCTTAAATAACAAATTTAGTTTATTTTTGGGTGTTTTAGATTGCACATGTAAATGAAAAACGGGTCAATAAGTACATATGAAAAATAAATCAATTTATAAGTAATTTCAATAACTAAAAACACACCTAACACCAATTTGATTAAACTAATTAAAGTAAATTTATTGTGAAACATAATGTATTTATATTATTCATGCTTGTTACGCTTTAGAAAACAAATGGGACCAACTGCTTTGATCACTGTACTGCATTAATTTCCTATGTTTTGTTTTTCATCAAACCCTAAGTCTTATTAATTACAAGTTACCCAAAAAAAAGTACTACTGTATTCAAATTTGAAAAAAAAACTATAATTCAGTTAATTTTAACAAAATATATATAATTCAATTCTGAAACAATTGATTTTAGAAAACTATAATTTATGCGGAACTCAGCTTATATACATATTCAAATTTGCTTCTTTTTTTTTGCTTGCTATAGTTTTAGTTTAATTTGTCACTAATTTACGAAAAATATTAATCAAAATTTGTATATATTAAATTTAATTGTCATGACTAACATTCATAAATAAAATTACTATTCATATTCCCATTATATTTAAAAAGATTACATAAAATTACAAGTTTCCAGCAAAAAAAAAAAGTTCCATTACATAAAATTGGAATTATAATATAATCAATCAAAGTTTAGCAAGCTATATATCTAACTTAAATATAAATTATATAAATAGTAATACTATTCATATAATATAAAGAAAAAAAAACATTATAAATAATCAATTACTTAAATGGAATATTAGTATAATGATCTCTGTTACCATCTGGTACTACTGGATTCCACAAATCCCACAACGCATTATTTGGTATCCCTCCTGCAGGTATCATATTCATCGCTAACGCCGTTTGCGTTTGAGGCGTTAATCCCGCCGCAGCCACCAATTGCAAAGCGTTTGCGTTTTGTTGTTGCTGTTGATGATGAAACTGTTGAGCAATTTGATAATATTGATGATTAATATTACCTGTTCCACCAATTGGAGACACAATTCCATCGGAAATTTGATAATTAACAAGTCTTTGAAGATCATCAACAATAGCGGCCGCAGCGGTTGCAGACTCGTCGTATTCTTGATCGTGATTTTCAACTCCGGGAAGCGTTGAAATCATTGATGAGTTGGTTAGTGTAGAATAAGGCATTGGACGGTATACGTTTTGATTTGGTAAAGCAATGGTGACGTCAGAGTTTGTATTGTTTATGGTGGTTGCGGTGGTGGTTGTGGTGCTACCGTCGCCGGAATATTCGGTGGAGAGTTTTTCAAGATTGTTGTTGATGTTTGTGTCGGAGTAGTTAGAGGATGATGAGTGGTATTGTTGTTGTTGTCTTAAGGCTAAACGAGATGATGATGATGAGTTATGGTTATGGTTATGATGATTATTATGATGATGATGTTTTGTGGAGATTGAACGTGGTAATGATGGATGATCTTCAACTCCTGGTCTTTTATACACTCTGCATAATGATATCTCAGCCTGTATTTATATACAATACAAATTATTAGATTAGATATCAATAGACTAACATTTTTTTAAAATTTATGAACTATATATTAAAACTAACAAACATATTAACAAAATTGCATATGAATTTTGCAAGAGTTAAATAGTATATGGTCTAATTCATGATTTAGGTTAACATATAAATGGTTAGAACTATTATCATTTGATTATTGATATATAATTAAACATATGTATATAAGATTGATTTGTATTTTCTATCCATATATATATATATATATGTGCATACATTATTAGTGAAACTGGATTTGCAATGAGTAGGAATATTTACATCTAATTAGTCAAACTTTGTAATTTAAACTATATCTAGAGTGCTATAATACATAGATCTACATATTAATTTACTCTCTATATTCCATTTTCTTTTAATAAAAAGTGTCAAAATTGATGAAGCAAAAGAAAGAAGAGAGTGTTAAATAGATAACATGAAATTCAGAAAAGAGAAAAATTAAGAACACTAATTAAGCTTCTTCCAGAAATTAATTAAGGTCTATGCTATGAATATAATATAATATATGTTATATGTAAGTATATGTATGTATTAATGTGTCATGGGCCATGGATGGTTTAAAGAGTTCATGCGTATGACATGAAAATTGAACATTTGTCTGCATTTACATTTACTATCTCTCATCAAATCTATTTCAACTCAAAAATCAAAATTCAAAAGGAATCTAGGGATTCCAATGTTGTAATTATTATGCATCACAAACTTAGGGCTATACAATAATTCACCCCCTATATATATAATAAAGACTAAAATTCGATTTACTCCAATATTTAAAATTCACCTTTTGATAATCAAAATTCAAAGGAATCTAGTGATTTCAATGTTGTAATTGCATCATAAACTTAGGGTTATACAATAATTCAACCCCCTAAATATCATATGTGATTTTAAAAAAAAAGTAAAATTGGATTAAATTAAATAATACCTTTTGATATTTCTCAGTTTCGTGATGTGGAAGACGATACTCGTTCATGATCCAACTAGTTCGAGTTCCTTTAGGAGCTTTACCAGAGTAAAAAACTAGGGTTTTCTTTAAACCAATGGGCCTAGAAGTCTCCGATCTGATCATACGATCAGCTCCGGTAGCTTTCCAATAACCAGAAGTCGTTACTCGATTAGGTCTATCTCCATTTCTATACTTCCGATCTCTAGGTACATAGAAATACCACTCTTTCTCTCCTATAGCCGCCATAGCTGCAATATACACATATACATATAACATCAAATTAACTCATAAAATAAACTTAAGTTGGATACACAAGAACAGGTCCGGTTAAAAGGTATAAATTATCAAAAAAATTATCGATTTTTATATGGTTAAAAGGTATAAATTATCAAAAAGATTATCGATTTTTAAATGGTTAAAAGGTATAATTTTTTTTGTTCTTTAGACATCAATAAACTTTGAGCCGCTACATATACATATAACATCAAATTGACTCATAAAATAGACTTAAGAACAGGACCGGTTCTGATAATTTTTAAGCATCACAATTATAGATAATTTTTAGGGTAACAATTAGCAAAAAAGTATCGATTTTTATATGGTTAAAAGGTATAAATTTTGTTTTTTTTTTTTTTTTGGTATTGATAATTTTTGAACCGGTACTGGATAAGAATGTATAATTTTTACCTGGAAGTTCCCAAGGATCATAACGATAAAGATCGAGGAAAGTGATGAGTTCAACATTGAAACGTTTGCCTTCAACTTTACGGCGAAGGTAAAACTCTATGAGTTCTTCTTCAGTAGGGTGAAATCTGAAACCAGGCATGACCATATCATGATCATGATCATCATTTTCTTCATCATGATCATGATTCTCTTGGTTTCTTTGATCATCTTCGTTTATACCTTTCTCGTTACTCATGGTGATGATGTTTGTTGATGATGATATAATTGCCATACATAAATTAAAGAGAAGAAACTATATGATAATTATATGTATGTGGATTAAGATGATGAAAAGGGGGATTAAAGGGGTGTTTATATACTAAACAAAAGAAGAAGAAAGAAATGAAATTGAGTGGTGTTGGGTAGAGATAAGAGTAATTAAAGGAAGAGGAAGAAGAAGGAGGAGGCTTATATAGGAATGAAACGCTGTCGTTTAGGAGAGTTTTGAAACCAAAGTAGAAGAAGACAAAGAGATTAGAGAGAGAGAGAGAGAGAGAGAGAAGAAGAGGAAGAAGAAGAAAGAGTTAAGGAGGAGACAAAGACTTGTCCAATTGAGGACAGCTTGGACCTTTCTCTCCCTCTTCTTCATGTTTTGATAGCGTTTTTTTTACTATTATAATGTTTAGTATAAAGTTTTGAATAGTGATAATGATATAAATTAGACCTATATATATCATAGATTATAACGAATTAATTAATCTATGTTTAAACATGTAACGTTGTGGTTTACAAATTTTATAAAGTTTTACATAAGTTCTTTATAGTTAATTTTTATTTTTTTAATTATTTGTTATAGAATAAATTTTAGTTCTTAATTATTAATATTACCGTATATAGTGTTTTGATAAATTTTTAATTAATTTGATATCTTGCGCACATTGAAAAACTTGAGTTGAAAAAACAATTATTTTTTTATCATTCAAAAATGATAAAACAGTAAAATTGTTTTTCATTAAAACATCACTTATTAAAGTATATGGTAGAAAAAACGAATATCGTATATGTATATATCTATAGTTTCTTAAAATAAATCAATCGCTAATAAAAAAAAACCCCCAATTAAAAAGTTCATATTGTTATATAGACTAATTGGATCTTGTGTATTAAAATAATACTATTATATTTAAATAGACTTAAAGAATTCTGATTGGTGGCCTAAATCACTAATAAATAATTAATATATTTATACTCACTATGCCATTCGTCATAAATATATTTTACGTGTTTTTCATATGCTTCATGAACGTTCTTTTATTATTATTATCGTTATATATTAAAATCAAAATCTTTGGTCCCACCATATCTTCATTATATAATAATATCTATACAATTATGAATGTAAAACAACACCTCTCCATGATGTTTATAAACATAGTAACTTTACCTAGTAAAAACCTTAATTAGCGATTCTTTTACTATTTAAATAAAAAAAACGGTATGGCCGGTCATCATTTTTCTTTAGAGGAATATAGTTAACTAAAATATAATTTTCTTATGGCCATAATTACTTTAAAAAAAATAAAGGTAGCTGTAGAAATTTTTACATTTAAGATTAATAGGGACATGCATAATATAAAAAAGATATCATATTAAAATAAATGAAGAAATGAATGAAAAAGAGGTTGTAGTGGGGCTTCTCTATGAAACAAGAGTGAGAATTTTTGGTATTTTTAATGACTTTTTATATTATTTTATTTATCAAATGTTTCAATTCAAAAGAAATCCGTGAATACATCACAACATTTTTCATTGGATTTCGTTTTGATTTAATAATTACTTCAAATAAAACATCTCATTCTTAAATAACTCTTTTTTTCTTTTTCTAGATTTCATTCAACATTATTAATTTCTACAATTTCTGAATGCAATTTTAATAATACTATTTTCGAAAATTATTTTGAATATTTTATCATGCATTATCTATATTTTAAACATTTAGGTGTAATTAGAGGTCAATTGAAAATTAATGTGTATATATTTCACTTTAGGTACAAGTTTTTTTTAACAAGGAATCAAATAGTTTGGAAATATTTTTTCTTATCCAAGATATTTCCCTTTTTTTAACATCATATATTTTCCTATTATATATTATTTCTTTCTTTCTTTTTTTTTTGCTAAATAAAATTATATTTATCAAAACAAAATAATGACATAATGTTATAATTTCAGATTCTTCTTGCAATTAACTTTTAATATTATATTTTACATATTTGTCTAACTAGCTACGGATTTGAAATATATAGCCAATTCTAAACTAAATATCAATTTTTAACTAAATATCAATTTTTAACTAAAACTTAGCAAAAACCATGGATTTCATACACACACAAAAAAATACTCCTAATTACTTATTTATTAGATATGTAATAATTTTTAGATTGATTATACATTACAAGTATACACATTACAATATTTTACAAATTAAAGCTCGAAAACTTTAATGTGAAACTATTAATTTTGTTTTTCCTTAGTCAAGCATTTTAAAAAATAATTTAGGCAAGTTGCATAAATTTAGGTTAACTTAAATCATAATATGAAATGAAAAAAAGACTCAAGCATGTTCGAGAAGAAGAAAATTAAGGATTTGAAAGTAGTTAAGAAAGATTATGCTAGAATTATATATGTTTAAGTAATTAAAAACAAATTAAATATTAAAACCCTAAAAGTCATACATAATCTCTATCAAATTGTCTTGTCCTAACTAAATTTATTCAATTTGGCATTTGTTTTTTCCCAAAATAGAATTTAATTGGATTTGGTTGCCCATCAACACAATCTCATTGGTCATCATATTTTTTTAGTTAGGTGCTTTTAATTTACTTTTTCAACAAATTATTGAACCTTTAGTATTTGATATTTCATTATTCCACCAACTTTTTTATTATTAAATATTATAATATTCACACTCTTATTATTTCCCACTCCTTAATGGCCAATAAAATTAATACTATATAGTATTTCATAATTTGAGATGTATATACTAGAATATCAAGTGGGCAATGACATGAGATCGAGTTTTAATTAATGAACAAATACTATAATTTTTTTTAATAGAAAAAGAATGAAACACAATAATTTTTTTTTAATATTTAGCTTTCAAATATATAACAAGATTAACATTTTAGTGTTTTCTATTAAATTAAATTCCAGATATTTTTTTGGAGTTCTTGTTTGTTCTACATCCTCTTGTCTTATTTTAAAAAAAAATTGGTTACTTACCCACCAATACAATCTAATTAGTCATCAAATTTATATAGTTAGGTAAAATAATTTACTATAAATAATTTAGAATCATTTAATTCTTTTATTCCACCAACTTCAACATTAAATTAATAAATTAACAATTATTATTCACATGATTTATTAGTGATGTATCAAGTTTCTAAATGACATAGACCGGCCCCTTTGTATCTTAGTATCCTTCTCACTAGCTAGAACGTTGTAGTAAAATCAGACTTTAAGAAAAATGATAAAAATTAATTAATCATATTTTAATACTATATTATATAATGATTTTTAGTCATACGTCGTCTTGAAAATATCTACAACAGTTAACTGATTGTTTATGTCACCGGATCTTTTAGCTAACTGTTTTTATGGATGTTCTTAAAAAGTCTTTTCATATTTAATTAATAATAAAAACACTCAAAAATATCATCTATTTTTTTGTGTTTTTTTTTATTATTAATTATTATTTTTTAATTTTTTATACAATTCGTGAACTTAGATTAAATATATATATTATAGATGTATATAAATAGAAATTGATGTTATATTTGTAAGAATAATCAAATGATGTATAATAATAATAGGAATAAAACGATAAATATTAAATTGTGGCCTGGGCCTTATTGGCGGTTGTCAACCCTTTATATTGTCTCTTTTCGCATTTACTCTATTTTTTGTATTTTATGTATTAATTAATATTAATTTATATACCATTTTATTTCATATATATCCAAAATCTTTTAAAAAAGATGTGTTAATTAGGTTATACGAATAGTTCCGTCACATAAAATAATTACATATTCCTCTAACACACCTTAAGAGTTTAATAAATGACCAAAATGTTTCAATAAATGGTTGACATCAATTTTCTTTTTTAAGAAGTAATTGTTAGTAAAATTTTAAGTCACCTAAGAAAATTTTAAAAAATATATTTATATATATGTGACAAAAAAATTAGGATTTAAAACTGATAAGAACAGGTGACATTAATATCTAATATTTTGATGAGCCGACCTAAGTAATACAAAGGACTTGTGCATTATTGATAAGATATTTTCAAGTTGTTAGAAAATGATGGGATAAACTTTTTACATTTTTTAATTAAATAATCCAAACCATAATAAAGGAATGGTTATGGTGTAGTCAAGTGAAATGTTAGTCTTAGATTCTTAAATTTTATTGATCTTTATTTATATATCAACTTAATTTTTTTTTTTTAGTTTCATGATATGAAAGATCAAACTTTCATTTCTAATTTTATTTCAGACCCTTGTAATTTCAAAGTCGGTTCTGCTTTCTATCGATCATATACAAATTCTAAATATATAGTTATATAATTGAATTTCAAAAGTTTAAAAAAATAATAATTTTAATCCCAAGAATTTAATAGTTTTCAAGTTGTAAAAATAGAGCAATCATAGTTTTAAAAAATGTAACTTTAATTTTCTGTAATCGAAACAAATGAAATATATAGCTATACCATTTGTTTTATTTGGATTAAAGCATCAATAAAAACAAATATGATAACATATATTTTACTAATACTGTATTTTTTTTAATAAATTGTCTTCGATTGATTAGCGATTGAGACTTGTATTTCTCAAAACATTAGGATATCTAAAAATTGAAAAAAAAAAACCTGTTGGTAAGTATATTTGAATGAGATTTTACAAATATGAAAAGTTGAAAAATGTTTATTTCAAAAATTAAATAACCGAAAATTGGATTTCTAATGGATGATAGCATAGAAAAAAAACCGACCAGAATGCATGAAGAATAAGACCGTTAGTTATACGTACAATATATTTAAATATTATGTAAAATTAAATTTATTTTATGTGTTGTATGGACCGCCCAGCCAATAATGCAGCCACAAGATTATACCGTGGAGATAATTTGTCTCCATTTACACAAAATTACAAATTCTCACTTTTTTTATTTTAATTGTGGGGACAAATTATTTAAATGCATGAATATGACCATTGACAGACTCTCCAACTATCTAGTCCTTTAATTTAATTTATGTTTATTCAACAAAAATGTTACCAAGTGCACGATATTTTATTTGTATAGTTTCTAATTATGAGGAATTTCTTTATAAAATTTAATCTGTTTATGTGCTAAAAAATTTGTTTGGACCGACCAAGCATGCTCAGATTTGGTAGCGAGAAATTACTGAACGGTAGAACTATTCTAAAATTGGTTAATTATATTAAAAAATGATTAAATATAATTATTTATATTTCACTAGTATTGAATTTATATTTTCAACATACAAGTATATATGTATATAAATACTTCCTTTGCCAAAAGAAAAATATTTCCTCCGTTTATAATATTAAGTCTTTTACACAAATTAATATACCATTAAAATAACAAAAATACTTATATCTAGATTATAATTAATAAAATAATAAATATAGTACGACTAAAATAACTTATTACATTAAAAAAATAAAAATATCTTATATTTTGAGACAAAAATCTTGTAGTTTGTGAGATAAAAAAAAAAAAAAAAA
>KE151134.1:200934-212669 GCA_000411095.1 Aethionema arabicum
GAAAAATGAGGTGTGAGGGAAACGATCGGACGATGGAGACAAGAGGGAGGGTCCACTACCACCGTCGGATTTAATGACTAATGGGGTCAAGTCAATAAAATGCTTGACTTTCTGACTAGACGGACCCAAAAGACAACACTTCTGACACTTCGTTGACTCTCTGACTTTTTCTCCCTTTTATTCTTTATTTTTTTTTCCTCAACTCTTTTATTCTTTATTAAATTACACATATATTTCTATTATAAATATTCTAGTTTTTTTCAGCTATTACAAATATTCTTACTTCAATTTAATAAGTATTACAAACAATTTAGAAAAGGAATCAATTATTTTAGGGTTTATTTATTGTTTTGGAATTTGAAATGAGCATTGATTATTATTACAAAAAATTAATTATGGATAAATAAAATGATGGTATGGAGACAAAATGGTGGGAGAAGTCGGTCCAAGTATAGTGTAATGAAATAAAAGAAATGTCTCTTTATTGGACAAAATAGATTAAATGATAAGGCCGATTTCTCGTGATCCTCCTCGTCTCCTTCTTCCGTTGACTTTTATTTTTACTCATTTAATATTTAATCTCTTCTATTTTTCCCCTTTTTTTAAAAATATAATTTTATAAATTTAATGTTTTCATTCTATTCTCTTTTTATCGTCATTTATATAACGTACATCCATCTGTTCTGTCATAAAAATGCAGTGCCTTACACATGCACAAACACGCACATACATAAATATAGATATAATATAAAATATATAATATATATGTATATATGTGGAAGTTTCTTATGGAAAGTCAATGAGGGTCTAAACGACAAAAACCAAGTTTTGTTTGTGTATATAGAGATTCATGTCTTTTTGTGTGTTTATTAAAAAATTTATATGTTTTTAAATTTTATCTTATTCAGAAAGTCAGCAACAAGTAGCTAAATAATAGAGGCAAATGAATTTGACTTATTTATGTTTTCATCCACCTATGTTTTCTTAAAGATATTAGTACAAAAAAATGCTGTTAATATTAGCATTTTTTTAAGTTACCGCAATAGTAAACTTTAAATATTATTTATTTTTAATTTTAATAGGAACAAAAGTAAATAAGTAATATTTAGTAATGAGTAAAAAAAAAGGTAATATTTAGTAACTGATATTATCAAAATATATTTGAACATATAATAATGATAAACAAAAAAAAAGTAAAAGATATTTGAGAGAAATGGTTACTGTTCTTTCAATTTTTGTGAAGTGACAATCGGTCGTTGTTTCTCTTTTCTAAAGTAAGAATGCTTGCTGTTCCGTGGCAGTTGTAAACGTAACGACGTTCATTCATTGAAAGCGTAGATCTCTGCGTGTCGTTCTTGTAGACAGCGTGCCGTTTTCTCTTTCTTTTTTATGGATATAAGAACTGTACGGCGTTTATTCTAACACATTTTTGTTATGATGGACCTGACCAGAGGGGATATACACCCATCAAATGCATACAAAATAGATAATGGGCCTTACTCAACATTAAATAAGCCCAACAAAATTCAAACATCATGTAATTTTATTTTTCTAAAGGCACACCATGTAAAATTATACATAAAATTATTATTATATATAAACAATAATGTATAAATTGAAGTTTTAAATTATGAAATAAATTTAATTTCACAAATTATCTATACAAGAAAACAAATCTATAAATTAGTACAAAAAAAAAGAAAAAAAAATGCAGAAGAAAGCTTCTTGATTGATATTTGTCATCTCTTAGATTCATTTTCTGATAATTTATCTCTTAAATCTTTAAGAGCATCTACAACTTCAGAATCAAGATTATGTTTCAGCAATTTCCCTTGAAAAGACGTTGACCTGTGTCCACAACAAAAAAAGTCAAAACACTAGAGTCCATAGTTCTCTCCAAAAACGCCAAACGCAGATTTAAAAACGCCATTTATATAAAAACAATCTAACCTTGTTTCCTGCATCATCCTCTCAACTTCCTTATGCATTGTTTTAATCTACAAATCAAAAACGTTTTCATAAAATCATATCAAAGTGTAACCAATTCCTTACATTGCTCATACCTCAGAAACAAGTGCTTTACTACTCCATACATAAGCTCCCTAACAATGTTCTTGAGGAATCAGTCACAAATCAAGAAAGGAGATATGAGTTTCAAGAGTTCATAAGATTGCGAAATACCGCTCCATGTGCAGCTTGTT
Source organism: Aethionema arabicum (assembly GCA_000411095.1). Classification (NCBI taxonomy): domain Eukaryota; kingdom Viridiplantae; phylum Streptophyta; class Magnoliopsida; order Brassicales; family Brassicaceae; genus Aethionema; species Aethionema arabicum. The sequence goes on from KE151134.1 coordinate 203,136, forward strand.
GTTGACAGACATCAGATGTTACAACCCAAACCTTGGGACATCCATCTTCTCTTAAAGCAACCACCTGTTCATATCACAAACATCTCCCATCATTCCACAAAAAAACTGATCTGATTTGGGGTCAAAACATCATTTTTCCTTTACCTCCTTTTCAATCCAAGCATCAGCACACGTTTCTCCTGAGAATATCACATCAACACTGGCAGAAAACATAACCGATCTTGAGTTTCCAAGTAAAGAATGATATCGAAAACTATAAAAAGGTTCGATTTACTTTACTTTACCCAGCAAAGTCTTCTTTGTGAGTAGGGAGACCAGACATGAGTGCATCAAACACAACCACTACCTTAACCTCTACAAAACAGCAGTACCATAATCAAGAATCTATAGGTGAAAAACAAAAGTTATGGAGATGGAAAAGGTTGTACCTTTAACCATACTAAAGGAGACAAGTTCATCAACTAGCTTCTGGCGAGCAATGTCGAGTCTTCCTTTCATGAAATGTTTCTTTAGTTTCACCCAATATCCACATACGTTATAACCGTCAACAAGCAAAACAGGAACTGCATCATCTACCAAACCCTGATTTGTGCTTCAGGGAAACCACAACATTCATTTAACTTTCTAACCTCAATAACCGCTAGAAACCATTAAAAAGGGAACTTGTAAAGAGTGTATTACTAGTAGAGTGTATTTGTGGGATCACGGTAGAGTTCATTATCCTCTGGTAACTCGTCTTTATCGGCTTTCTTCTTCCTGTAACTAGTAGCTGGCTTAGCTGTGCTAGATCCTCTATTCTGAAACTCCTATATTTACAGAACATTTCAAGGATTAGATAGATACATTGAAATTAGTTAGATATACCAAGAATGATCATTACATGCCTTCCATAGCTTCAGAAGCTGCAAGTTATGCTTCACATTTGATTTGATTCTTGGTGGTTCTGGCTCTGAATCCTGCTATGAAAGCCAAGATCAAATCAATGGGTGTTCAATTCTACTTGTAACACAACAAATTTTAAATCAAATCAGCTTGCCCTTAGGGAAATGCTCAATGGTTATCCAGGAGGCACCATAGTATCACAGATCATACCAAGAACTCCAACAATAGAGATCTATAACGAGCCAAATTGTTCTTAAACTCGCCAAAAGATGGAAAATTTTCCAAATCAATCTCTAAATCTATGAACTTATTAATGCCCAGTTGCGAAATTCGGACTTCCTTTTGCATAATGTCTCAGTTTTAGGGCAAAAAGAGAGATTTTGGGTCTCAAAGACGAAACCTTTACATAAATGTGTATCGTGTTTGGACCTTAAATGAAGGAGATGGAGGATTCTTGCTTTTTCCACCCATCTTCACCACGAGAACTCTAGAGCTAGCGGAGGAAGAGCAACAAGAACGGTAGAAGTAAGAGGCGGAGGAACCACCTCTCTGCGGCGGCGCTCCGGTGGTTTTCATCCAGTGAAGAATTTGCAAAAGAAGATTCTTCAAAACTCGTCGCAGAATTGTAAAAGTGTATTATATCTAGTGGATAATATCACGACAACGATAAGTCTTTTTTTCATATAAAAAAATCACACATTTATTTTCCCTTTTAATTTTCCGGCAAGAAAAAAGGAACCTTTTTTACCGCAAATTTTTAATTTTCCTTTCTTTGGATAAAACCAAATTAGCCGATTTTTAAATCCTAAAACCAAAAATAAAATTATATTGGAGAAAATACGAATTTATAAATCGAAGAAAGAGAGAAACAAAAAAAGTTCCGTGATTTCATTTACTGATCATCAATGGCGAAGGAGACAGTGTGTGTAACCGGAGCTAACGGGTTCATCGGATCCTGGATAGTCCAGACGTTAATTGATAAAGGTTATACTAAAATCCACGTCTCGATATACCCAGGATCCGACCCGACCCATCTCCTTAAACTACCCGGATCCGATAAAACAGAGATTAACGTCTTCGAAGCCGATCTCATAGACTACAACGCCATTTCCAGAGCTATAGATGGATGCTCAGGAGTGTTCCACGTGGCGTCCCCTTGTACGTTGGATCCACCGGAAAATCCCGAGAAGGAATTGGTTGAACCGGCGGTTAAGGGAACAATCAATGTTTTGGAAGCTGCAAAGAGGTTTAATGTAAGACGAGTAGTGATCACTTCTTCTATATCGGCTTTGATTCCGAACCCTAACTGGCCTGAAGGAAAACCCATCGATGAATCGTCGTGGACTGATCTTGACTATTGCAAATCCATGAAGGTTTGATCATTTTTCTGTGAAAAAATTGAAACTTTTTTGTGAAATTTGACAAATTTGTGATGATTTTGATGTAGAAATGGTACCCAATTTCGAAGACATTAGCTGAGAAAGCAGCTTGGGAATTCTCTGAGAAGTATGGGACCAATATTGTAACGATCCATCCATCGACTTGTCTTGGACCTCTTCTGCAACCAGGCTTGAACGCTAGCTGTGCCGTTTTGTTACAGCTCTTGCAAGGCTCGAATGAGACACAAGAGCATCATTGGCTTGGAGTGGTGCACGTGAGAGACGTGGCTAAGAGTCACGTGATGCTCTTTGAAACTCCTGAAGCTTCTGGACGGTTTCTGTGTACTAATGGGATTTATCAGTTTAGTGAGCTCGCTGCTCTTGTGTCTAAACTCTTCCCTGAGTTTGCTGTTCACAGGTAAAAGAAACTCTTTATTATAGTCAAATGAAAACTGAGTTTAGTGTATGGAATAACAGAGAACAATGGCGTTAACGACAGGTTTGATAGAGAAACTCAACCAGGGCTAACCTCGAGTCATGATGCAGCCAAGAGATTGATGGAGCTTGGGCTTGTTTTCACTCCGGTGGAAGATGCGGTTAAGGAAACGGTGGAGAGTCTTAGAGACAAAAGCTTTCTCTGATGTACTTGTGTAGTGTAATCGAATCACAGACATTAGTGTCTGAAAAAAATAAGATATCGTTGCAAATTCCAGACTCTGTAGACCTTAATCTTGTTTATATTGTAATAATACAAGAAAAGGTACATTGGAAGTAAGACGAAAAACAGGTTTACATGATACACAAAAGCTTACAAGGTTTTATTGAGCTGAGACGAGAGTGCTTTGTGGTTCACAGAATCAGGTGGTGGTAGCAGGAGCATCTGGCTGTTTCTCTGGGACTGCTTCTTGAAATGCAGGCAGGTCATTGTATGCTTTGTAACACTTTGCGAGGGTCAGGTACGGATCCTGTTAAAAGCAAGTGGTGTGAGTGTGTGTGGCATAGATTAACATGTTCATGGTATCATGATCCAGAGTGCATACAGGTCGGTCTAATCTGTGGGAAGAAGGAAACGTACCATGTTGATCTTGAATTTGTTGATTGCTCCATCGATCTGTGGTGCTAGAAAGAGATCAGCCAGAGAAACTTCATCACCAGTTGCATACTTTCCGGCATGATTAACCAACAGTTTCTCCAGAGCTGAGACACAAATGTGATATACTTAGAGAGGACAAAATTTGATCAAGACTGAATCTTGAAATGTTGCAGATTAGAGGCTCATACCTGTAAATCCTTTTGTGAAAGCTTTATTAACCCAAGCATTTTTCTCCTCAGTACTTGTCTTTTCCTCGATATAAATCTATAAAAATGGGGAAATAACGTAACTATGTTTATCTAGAACTAGAAACAGTAGAATCTAAGGCATTAACATAAATCTCATCTCCTCACAAGAAAAGCCATATTTTGATGAGGCTGTAAGCTAGACAAGATAATACTCGTAGCCTGAAATACACAAAAGAAGAGTAATTACACTAACAATCTGCAAACAAATGCCACTACATGGAAACGTAAACCCAGATTTTACCCATTGAATGATAATACCTGATAATTTACAGCTCGTTTATGGAGGTCACTAGGCAGAAGAGGTGGCTCAGGATACTTCTCATCTAAATACTGTCAAATCAAGATTGCCAAGATGTTAACTTACCAGGGTAGAACGAAAAGGACGAGAAATGGCTGCTTACTAACCAATATAATGGCTAACGAATCGGAAATCACAACATCTCCATCTGCCAAAACTGGTACAGCACCCATTGGATTCATCTTCTGGAAATCTTTAAGGAACAAATCGTAGGATAAACATAATTAGCTACCATTTTATCAATAAGGGTTACTCATAATCCAGCCTACACATAACACACCTGGTTTGAATTGATCCCCCTTGAACACATCCACTGGTATGTACTCATAATCAACCCCTAAATCAAATCGAATAAGATCTATAAATCAAGCAGAAACAGGTCAAAGTACAAAAACAGTCCTCTTTACAAAATGATCAAACCTTTGAAACCAAGGGCGATTCGCACCCGATGAGAGCACGAGCTTCTCCAGTAAGAGTAGAGCTTCAGCTTATCCTTCTTTTCTCCGCCAGAATTCGCCTGAAACACATCGAAATAATAAATATGTCAGCATTTCGTCAACAATAGAAAAACTCAAAATAGAAAAGTGATATTATGTCGAATATTGATCTGATATCACCATGGGAGCAGATTGCTGCGACTGTTCGTTGGTTCTGAGTAGAGAAAGTAGCGAACTCAGGGTCAACAATGGAGGCAAAAGTATCTGAAATCGTTGTTTGTTGAGTAAGAAATCTGTGGAGTGGGTCCTGCTGACATCACTGACAATGATAGATTTGGCGGTAAAGTTTAACAAATAATTAATTTATTTGGATTTATGTCTAAATTAACATATCGACTCCCAGATTAATGTTTTTAATAGTATTAAATTAGTAAAACGTTTTTATGACCAAAATTAGATTATAGTTTATAAGAAACAGATGACTAAAAAAAAATTATAATAATCTGTTACAGGCTTACAGCTGTTGCAAGGCTTGAGAGAGGCAAATGAGCATCTCTGGCTTGGGGTTGTGCACGTGAGAGATGTAGCCAAGGGTCACGTGATGCACTAGTTGGATTTGTCAGTTCAGTGAATTCGCTGTTAGCCTGTTCTTGTGTCCAAGTTCTTCCCTGCATGTTGGTCACGTGTCAAACAATAAGATATGTTGGTGAATCCAAACTCTGTTTAACTTTGTGCTGTTATTATTATATTGTATGATACACGGAGATGAGAGTATATAAAGTATGATACATTGATACACATGATAAGCGCACAAGGTATTGCTATGATCTATGAGCTTTTATTGAGATAAGAGTACACTACAGTTCACAGATTCAAGTGGTGGAAGTAGGAGCATCTGGCTGCTTCTCAGGGACTGCCTCTTGAAATGCAGGCAAGTCGTTGTATGCTGCGTAACACTTTGCCAGGGTAGGGTACGGCTCCTGTACAAAGACATTCAAGACAAGCAGTGTTGTTTCACAAACCAGAGTGGTGTGAGGAAGAACTTATGATACGAGGATAACATGTTCATGCTACAAGGTTTCCGGGGTTTGGAATGTAAAACACATACAGACCGGACTGAAACAATATCGGGTATCCGAAAACAGAGTTGTAAGAAGAAGAAAGAGTACCATGTCAATCTGGAATCTGTTGATTGCTCCATAGAACTGTGGTGCTAGGAAGAGATCAGCCTGCAAAACGAGGCTTTAATGGTTTAACAATGGTCTTTGTTCTAAAGTGACAAAGAATCACGGAGGTTGATTGATGAGGAAACCAAGCAATTCGCTTCTCAAATCTTGGAAGATAGTCTCCAAGACAAAACAAAAAGCAGAGAGATTTAGTGCAATACCAGAAAAACTTCATCACCAGTTGCATACTTTCCGGCATGATTAACCAACAGTTTCTCCAGAGCTGAGAGACAAATGAGACATAGTTAGAGAGAGTAATCTAAACCTTAACGCAGATATAACAACACACATCAAAGAGATAAAGAATGGATATGTGTTAGTGTTACTGAGAAGGAGTAGGATTGTCATGGTCATTGACCTCATTACCTTTAAATCCTTTATTAATAGCATTATTAACCCAAGCAGTTTTCTCCTCAGTATTTATCTTTTCCTCGATATACCTCTATATAAAAGGGAAAACGTAAGTAAGTTTATCTAGAACACGTAACAGTAGAATCCAAGACAGTAGCATCAATTTCATGTACTCACAATAACAGCCAGATTTTGATGAGGCTGTATGCCAGACAAGACAATGCTTGCAGCCTGAAATTCAGAAAAGAAAATCCAATATATTCGGAACCAACTCATAACTTACTTCATGGAAACAGTAGAAAAACGGACCAACTAAGCTGTTATTAGGTGTTACTACACGTTTCTAAGAGTGGCAGCTCATATAACGAATCATGATTTAAAAAGAAACAGAAATACCTGGTAATTTACAGCCCTTTTGTGGAGGTCACGAGGTAACAGTGGTGGCTCAGGATACTTCTCGTCCAGATACTGTCAATCAAAACCCCCAAGATTGCTGAGATGTTCTTTAAGAAGTTTACCAATAAAGATGGGAAACTAACAGAAGGAGGTAAAATGGCTGCTTACTAACCAATATAATGGCCAAAGAATCGGAAATCACAACGTCTCCATCCACCAACGCTGGTACAGTGCCCATTGGATTGATATTCTCGAAATCTTCAGGAACAAATCGACGGACTAACATAAGACGCCATGTAACAGGAACGGAAATAAATACTCATAATCATATTCTCAAGTACTTGGCATATTACCAGTAACACTAATGTCTAATCATATGAATCTCATCCACATGGTTTCTATACAAATATATACACACAAATTTACACGCACACATACAGATACACAACCAACCATGGATGTAAGCACCATCGAGCTTAATGCAAGCTCGCTATTTTCAATCAGCACCAGAAACAATCGAAAGAAGTAAGACTGGAAAACAACGTACCTGGACTAAAGTGATCCCCCTTGAGCAAATTCACTGGTACATACTCATATTCCAACCCTAAATCAAAACGAAAATGAGCCAAAAATCAGCCAAAACGGATTAAAGAACAACGCAATCCCACTTTATAAAATGATCAGGATGAAACACGATACCTTTTAAACTGAGGGCGATTCGCACCCGATGAGCACACGAGCTTCTCCAGTAAGAGTAAAGCTTCAGCTTATCCTTCTTTTCTCCACTGTAACTCGCCTGAATCAAGTTAATAATATAAGAGTATCAGTCTATCACGACACTCAAATTCAACCATCCAGAAAGCCAAAAAAACATCAAAACTAGGTCGAGACGAAAATCACCATGGAAACTACAGAAACTAGACATAAAGAAAGACTAACCATGATGGTTGAATGGATTAATTTAGCAGAAGTCCTGCAATGGTGGGTTCAGAGTAATCAGACTAGATTGCGAATTCAGGGACGACACTTGAGAGATCTTTTGAAGTCAAAGTGCCGTATCGTGATGAAATCGTTGTTTATTAAAACGCAGCGTTTCAACTCCATATAAATAAGCTATTTTTTAATTTATTTTTATTCGGCAAAAATATTGAAAGTCCAAATAAATAAGCTGTAATTTTTTCAGGCTAAGTAGGAGCATCTGGTTGATTCTCAGGGACTGCATCTTGAAATGCAGGCAAGTCCTTGTACGCCTCGTAACACTTCACGAGGGTCGGGTATGGTTCCTGTAGAAAACACACAGAAGAAATTAAAGGCTTTGAATCTCTGTTGTGTACTGTAGATAATATGTTCAAGCTTGATCCAAGACTCGCTAATGTAAAAGTACCACGTCAATTTGGAATCTATTGATTGCTCCATGGATCTGTGGTGCTAGAAAGAGATCAGCCTACAAAAACAATGAATCTAGAAGATGAACCCCAACACAAAACAAAAAAAAGCAGAGAGATTCAGAGCAAGATCTACCAGAAAAACTTCATCTCCAGTTGCATACTTTCCAGCATGACTAACCAACAGTTTCTCCAGAGCTGAGAGACAAATGAAACATAATTAGAATGCAGATTTTGTAGATTTTGGTAAAGATTAGAACATCATTTACCTGTAAATCCTTTTGTAATAGCATTACTAATCCATTCAGTTTTCTCCTCAGCAGTTATCTTTTTCTCGTTATGCCTCTATATATCAATGGAGAGAAAAATACATAAGTAGATTTATCAAGAGTCCATAACAGTAGAATCTAAGACATTAACATTAACTATCTCCTCACAAAAAGAGCTAGATTTTGGTGAGGCTGTATACCAGATGACACAATAGTTGCAACCTGATAAACACACAAGAAAAGATCCATTATACTCAATCTGCACAACATGTAACAAAATCATGAAGTCGAAATACCTCGTAATTTATAGCTCTTTTGAGGAGGTCATGAGGCAACAGAGGTGGCTCAGGATACTTCTCATCTAGATACTGTAAATCACAAAACACAAACCCTAAGATCGCTGAATTGTTTTAGATGGCAAAATCGTCAAAAAAGCTATTTATTAACCAATATAATGGCAAAAGAGTCTGAAATCACAACATCTCCATCCACCAATACTGGTATAGTACCCATTGGATTGATCTTCTGGAAATCTTTAGGAACAAATCGATGTACTTAACGATATTACCAATAAGATTAACGGGCAGAAATGAAATCTAATCATGTTACCTGGATTTAAATGATCCCATTTGAGCAAATTTACTGCTATATACTCATATTCTAGTCCTAAACCAAATCGAACATAATCCAAAAAATCAGCGAAAACAGATTAAAGAGCAACACGCTCCTCTTTACAAAAATGATAAGAAATCAAACAGGAGACCTTTTAAACTGAGGGCGATTCGCACTCGATGAGCACACGAGCTTCTCCAGTAAGAGTAGAGCTTAATCCGATCCTTATTTTCGCCGCCGTCATTCGCCTGAATGAATCACATCGAAAATACAATAGTATCAGTGTATCATTATCCTCAACCCAAAACAATATCGAGATAACCAATAAAATTGCGATACTAGATCGAGACGAGACGAGACGACAAACTGATATCATATCACCATTGAAGATTCCAAAACAAAACTAGGAAAAAAAAATGTGAGATCTGACCATGATTGAGAAATATTAGCTTAGCAGAAGACTGAAGTCCGTCTAGAGGAGAGTGAGTAATCAGAGACTGTTTTTGAAATTAAAAAAAAAAAAACTGTGGAAAATCGTTTGGTAATTAAAACGCAGCGTTTCAAAATGTGGAAAATCGTTTGGTAATTAAACGCAGCGTTTCAAAATGTGGAAAATCGTTCGTAACTAAAACGCAGCGTTTCAATCCGTGGAAAGAAAAAAAAGAAAAAATATTATTTATTAATTATTGATAAATAATTAATAATTATTGTATCGTTATGATAGAGGGAAATGAAAGTATGAGATAAGATGATACACATCATAAGCGTACAAGGGTATTATTGGTATTATAGTTTTTGTTCACAGATTGAGATGGTGCAAAGTAATAGCATCTGGCTGCTTCTGAGGGACTGCATCTTGAAACGCAGCTAACTCCTTGTATGACTCGTAACACTTTCCCAAGGTCGGGTATGGCTCCTATACAAACACATCAAACACAAGCCTCTACGTTTTACTAAA
>KE151134.1:212729-230581 GCA_000411095.1 Aethionema arabicum
TTACAAAAAAACACTCCAATTTTTTATAACTCTTTTGGTCAAATATTGGTAAAAAAATACATTTTTTACCATCTTTCGACCAAAAAACGTAAAAAAAGTACCAAATCAATTTGGAATCTTTCAATTGCTGAATCGATTTGTGGTGCTAGAAAGAGATCAGCCAGAGAAACTTGATCACCAATTGCATATTTTCCAGCATAATTCACCAACAGTTGCTCCAGAGCTTGAGACACAAATGTGACATTTGACTTAAGTCAACGCTAAAAGCCTAAAACTATAGATTAGATATTAAATATCTTCCATATATATATATATGTATACCTGTAAATCCTTTATTGATAACATGATTAATCCAAGTAGTTGTCTCCTCAACATTTATCTTTTCCTTCAACCTCTAAAAAAATAAACTCAAAAAATGTAAGTATTATACAGAATTAATTGTATAATTTGAAATATAAACATCAATGTTCTTAATATCTCCTCACACCAATCGCCGTATTTTGATGAGAATGTATAGCAGACAACACAGTACTTGCAACCTGAAATACATACACAAATACAATACAGACTAATTAAATATAATTTATACAGAATTGTTAATTAATATTATACAGAATTGTTATGTTAACCTGGTAATTTAGAGCTCTTTTATGGAGGTCAAGAGGCAACAATGGTGTCTCTGGATACTTCTCATCAAGATACTGTATTAAACACCACACAAAATTCATAAATCACAGAGAAAGCTAAGACTTGTATCTAAAGAAAGAACACTAACCAATATAATGGCTAAAGAATCTGAAATCACAACATCTCCATCCACTAAAACTGGTACTGTACCCATTGGATTTATCTTCTTGAAATCTTTAAGAACAAAATAAACATAAGATCGCCATGTAAAACAATTAAAGAAAGCTTGAAAATACACACCTGGATTGAAGTTATCACTCTTGTCCAAATTTACTGCTATATACTCATATTCCAACTCTAAACAGAATCAAATCAAGAACATATTCAAGAACACATTACAAAAAATGATCACAATTGTATAATTAAAGAGGAGAAGACCTTTTAAAGAGAGGGCGATTCGCACACGATGAGCACAAGAGCTTTGCCAGTAAGAGTATAGCTTCAGTTTATTATCCTTAGAATTTACCTGAATTAATCACAGTTTTTAAAAAAATATATTAGAGTTGTGGAAAATTACAAAACGAAAGTAGAAGAGAGAAAGAAAGAGAGATCTGACCATTATGGAAATATTTTGGTTTTTTTTTTGTTTGTAGAAATTCTTATGATTCGATTAGGCAATGATACATGACTACTTAAAGAGAAGAGAACATTGACACTTTATTCTTCGCCCTTTTTAAGTTTTATATTTTGGCCATCAATTTTATAAAAGTAGTATTTTTTACAAGTCATTTTCTCGTTTTTTTTATAGTTATTTAAAACGATTTTTTTAGTTAACAAACTTAAACACACAAGTTGTATTTGACTTTTAATATAATATTTTAGAGAAATAAGCTTTTCTCATGTTACTTTGTTTTCTTTCCATGTGTTTGAGATTCGTGGATGTATTTTATGTTTTGTCGGATAAGTTATAAGTCGGTTTCATTAGTTGAAACACAAATTAAATGTAAATTTTCGTTGCTTGTTCGATTCGAATTCAAATGTTTTTGGAGAATCAGGAAAAAAAAACACTTGATAATTTAATTTTAATTTATAAAATATAAAATTATAAAATATAAAAATAATATTTTTTTTAAATGTGACAGAATTAATATTAAATGGACGGAATCAAAACCGAATCACGCAATATAAACTTATATTATAAAATTCAACAAGAAAATTTGGCAAATTTAAAGTTCTATATTAGTTGCATCGATAAAACCATCAAACTTGAATATTTATCTTAGAATTTATCAAATACAATTTTTTCATGTTTTTAAAAAAGTTTGGTGAATTTTGTAGACATCTTGATAAATTATTAAAAAAAAAAAATTGTGTTTTTGTGTTTTTATCAAAACATCATCATTTTGATACCAACTATAACAACTGTAATCCGTTTATCATTTTATCGATATAGTTTAATTTGCGTAATTTTAAAACGTACAAAACTTATTTACATAATTTTAAACTTAATGGTGTAATTTACACCTCAAAATCACTTGATTTAATCCGTGAAAACTTTTCGTAAAATCTTGAAGTTTTTTTTTACATTATCCCATATATATAATAAGTACCATATATATAATAAGTTACAAATATCTAACATTTTGAGTACTCGGTCTATATAATAATCACTTCTATTTGGCCTAATTGCTTCTTTATTTATTAGAGAGTTTTCAATCTTTGAATCAGCCCATATATACCTAATAAAATCCAACCTTGACTAGTCTTCTTTGTTTTACTTTTTTACTACATCAGATTTCTTCTTCTCCCCTTCTGTTATTTACTTCTTACTCCTCCTGCTCAACACAAATCAGCTTAAGCTTTACACAAAATCTACTATGGCTTCAGTGGTAAATTCTTGGTTTAAGCCAATGCATGAGATGATGGACCAAGACGCCGATGATTCTCCTCGTGTTGAACAACGTTCTTCAGCTCCAATCTCGTCTGCTTTTTTACCCTGATTCCTTCTTCTTCCTCGTTGATTTCAGCGTTTTGAAGCTCCTTCAAAGCTCTTTTGGCGTATACAGTGAAAGCTACTGTGGTCACAACTGCAATGATTAGTGAGATAACGTTGTACACTATCTCTACTGTTGTCAAACGTTGATGTCCGTATTGTACATCGGCAAATGTTCTGATCAACCTCCCGCTGCATAAAGATTGAGACTTAGGATTATTAGGTTTGATTTATGATAACTTTTGTTGGTTTTTGTTTCCTATAATATCTAGATAGCAACACTAACCTGTAAATGTAGATGAAAGCTTCTGGAATCATTCCTGCTATGGAGCCGAAGAAGTATGGCCAGAATCTCATGCTTGTTACAACAATTGCGTAGTTGAAAATTGTGTAAGGAAATGGTGAAATACGGAAGATGGCCACCACTCTGAATTGATGGAACCAGGTGCCTTCAGCGGCTAGTCTAAGAACAGCAGCTTGATGAGGCCACCTTTTTAACCATTGCTGCAATTACAGGAATCATGTTAAATGCAAATTATCTACATGTAGTGAACTTGCAAAATCACCATAAAGGTCTTACATGGAGACGTTCACGGAACAATAATCCAATCATGTAGGGAAGAACCATGCCAATGGTGGTTCCAACCATGATTATGACAAAACCAAGACCATAACCAAAAATCATGCCAGCTAACCACATGGAAGGGCCAGAAGGTATCAAGAATACAGGGAACAAAGCCAAGGAAAGAACCAGGACAAGTGCGAGCATAGGACGGCCAAATGCAGTTGCTTCCCATTGCAAAATTGGAACAAGAACCTACATCAAAACATACTATAAACAACTTTGAACATACTAACTACAAAAGATAGGATTTGTGACATGGAAACTGGTTGAAACTGGGAAAAATGAGTAAAGAATCACCTTTGTGAAAAGAAATGGAGCTCCCCATTTAGCAAAAACGAGTGTAAGCAAGAGAATAAGAGCAAATACTCCCAATACTTTCAACCACCACATCATTCTTTTAGTCCGCATCTCTGCTTGAGATACCGAGAACACAGTTTCGGCTGCAGTGGCTTCATGGGCCACAACAAGCCGAACATATTCATTATCTTCCCTCATATGTCGAGCAGAATCTGTGGTATCGTCTATTGACTCCTTAGACGGGTTTGACATCTGAGATCAGAACCTAAACTGTAGCAAATTGAACAAGAAATCAATGTCAGACTCACAAAATCAACATCAGTTGGCCATCAAAACAGAACAATCACTGTCCAGTACATGAGGACAAAACGAATAAAGGAAAACGAAACGAGTAAATGAATTGAACACGATGGGTCCACCAGCTGAAAGAGCAAACCCTAGACACATTTATAGCAAGAGAATTTGGGGATGCCCAGAAAAGAGAGAGCAGATACGCAGAGAGACGACAAAGTCGCTTAGCTTATAAATCATAGCATTACATAAACTTAGCAACTTTGAAGGCACATAAGGTAATATTATGCAAGACACAAGATAACGAAGAAGTAAAGTAATTCCATATGAAATCACGACGAAAAACTCGCCGGTATCAAACTTCCGATTAAGACCATAAAGAAAAAATAGAAACAAATCCAAAAATCAAAAGATCGCAAAAAAAAACCCTAAAACAGTAGAATCACTTAGATCTCTCAATCTGAGGAGATATCATCAAACAACACACAAGGAAATTAAAAGTAGAGCTATAGCTTACCGAATCTCACCTGAAAATAGAAAAAACAACGCACAAAATCACCCAACAGCAACCAAATCGACACTACCCAAGCTTCGTGACAAAGACGACAGCGAAACCTCGTTCAACGTCGGGGAAAGGAAGGTGGTTGCGGTGGGTTTACGTCGGGCTTCAGGGTTCCTCCTTTAGTGTCTTTTGCTTCAAAACGAGAAGCGTGTTTTCGATTTTTTTTTTTCTTTTTTCTTTCAGAAATTCAAATTAAAAAAAAAAAGAAATGGTTTACCATTTTTATTTCTTATCTTATGTTATACTTTTCCGTAATAACGAGTCAGATTTATTAATATAAAATAACATATTATAAATATCGTTTATCACATATGCCTACCTGACCTGACTTGATTATATCGTTTGTTAAATTAGAATATTCGATAACCAAACATGGAGCGTGAAAGAGACGCGCCAATGTTGGGAAGAGCCGAAGAGGGCATTTTCGTCAAATTGTACGAAGACGACTTGAGATGAGTCCTTTTTTAATATTTAACGGCATGGTCGACTTTTTAAACAAAGTTTAGAGACTATTTAGTCTCGGCCTCTCTCGGAGAAGACGATGCTACAGAACCAGGCAATGATGGGGCAAAATCATGGTGTTGATTCTAGGGGAGAAGTCGGGGAGGTTTTTTCCGGGCAGTGTCCTTTTGATTTCTTGCCGGAGGATTGTATCTCTACTGTAATCTCATTTACAAGTCCACGGGACGCTTGTGTCGCTGCTACGGTTTCGAAAACCTTCGAATCGGCAGCTCAGTCTGATATTGTGTGGGAAAGGTTTCTCCCGATGGAGTATGAATCTCTGATTCCTCAATCGCGAGTTTTCTTATCGAAGAAGGAACTCTATTTCGCTCTTTGCAACCCTGTTCTAATTGAAGATGGCCAAAAGGTAATCTATATATCCCTCAGATTTGCATTGTGTTATATCCAGTTTTGAGATAATGATTTGTTAGTCTCGCCTTCAATTTGAAATTTATCATCGAGTTCTGATAGAGATTTGTGGAAATAGTATTTGAAATTCTTTTCGGAAAAATCGTTGTAGTTTGGGAATGGTGTGATTGTAAATCTCGGATACATGATGCTATTTAGATTTCCTCTTAATTTGGTGGTAGGTCGATCTGATTTCAAACAATTCCTGCTATTTTGGGAGCAATTTAATGTAATTGTGAATCCAAATTGGTATTAATGTTTAAATATTCTTGATACTCTGGTCTAATTTGGTGTGATTCAATCTCAAACAGTTCCTGCTCTTTTGGGAGCAAGTTGGTGTTGTTTTGAAGTTAAAATTCGTGTTGTTCTTGAAATTTATCTGATACTCTTGAGAAACTTGCTGTGATTCAATCTAATCTCAAACAATTCCTGCTATTTTGGGAGCAATTTGATGTGATTGTGAAGTCCTAAACCGTGTAAACTTTGAATATTTCTAACTAATTGAGATTCTGTTTTCTGAAAATCAAAGAGCTTCTGGCTTGATAAAGCTAGTGGAAAGAGTTGTATCATGTTATCTATGAGAAAACTCTGGATCACATGGGGAAGTACTCCTCAGTATTGGCGATGGATTTCAATTCAAGAAGCTAGGTAACCACCCCTCTTTTCCCCTTGATTCCACTATCTAATGACTCACTCTGATGATGATGATGATGATGATGATGATGAATTCGATGCTGAGTTATGCAGGTTTGAGGAAGTACCAGAACTTATGAATGTATGTGCTTTCGAGATGGGTGGTTCAATGCAGACTCGTGTCCTATCTTCAAGAACTCGTTACTCAGCTTACATTGTGTACAAAACAAGAAGTGGATATAGTGGATTCAAGGATTTACCGATACAAGTCGGAGTTGGATTAGTGGGAGAAGAAAGACCTAAAAGATTCATATGCATTGATATGTCAAACGATAGAAACAAAAGATGGGAAAGGAGAGAGCCTCTAATGGAATCAGAGAGAAGAGAAGATGGGTGGATGGAAGCAGAACTTGGTGAATTTTTCAATGAAGAAGGTAATGAAATTGAGCTAAGTATTGTTGATACTACTTCTCCTTATTGGAAAAGTGGTTTAATCATTCAAGGTATTGAATTTCGTCCTACCAAGATCCAGTGAAATATGAAAACGATTTTGGATTCTGTAACTTTGTTGTATCTATACACTTAAATTTGTTTGATTGATTGATTAATTAATTATAATTTGATGTTCAATAATGATCATTGGTTTGTTAGGAGCGTGTGGCTAACGCGCGTACGATGCGACTATGAAGTGTTATGTCTTGACTTGACTCTTTCAATGGATTTGAGAATTAGGTTTAATAAATTCTCAAATTGTTTGTTAGGTTGTTCTAATCGATGATTACAAGAAAAATGTAATAATGACATTTTTATTTATTACGTTTTTATAGCATTAAGAGAATTAATGTCTAAAAATTAAGTATACGTGGTTGATAATTTCAATGCTAATTTATAGCTAAAATGCACGAAATTGAAGAAACATTGATTTTAAGATATTTCCACGCAAAAAGCCATAAATGGAAAAAGAATGCTTGAAAGTTGAGGGGTACTTTCGTAAATTCGGGGAGACGACTTGAAACGGGTTTTTTTTTTTTTATATATAACAGAAACGACGAAGACGACTTCTCAAAAGTCTGTGAAGTCTCGCTCTCTTTCAGATTCTGATGCAGAACGATATACGAGAGACGATGGGGCAAAGACTTGGCGTTGCTTCTACAAGCGAAGACCGAGGAGAGATCGTGTATGGGCCGTCGCCTTTTGATGTCTTGCCGGAGGACTGTATCTCTACCGTCATCTCATTTACAACTCCACGGGACGCGTGCGTCGCTGCAACGGTTTCGAAAACCTTCAGATCGGCGGTTCAGTCTGATATTGTATGGGAGAAGTTTATTCCGGCGGATTATCAATCTCTGATTTCTCCATCGCGAGTTTTTTCATCGAAGAAGGAGGTCTATTTCGCCCTATGTGAACCTGTTTTAATCGATAATGACAGAAAGGTATGTTTATCAATATCTATCAATTTCCCGTCAATACTATTGTATAACAAGGAATTGTATCAGATTATGCTTTCAATTCGTGTTTGAAATCGTCCTATTCTGTTAGATAATCATCTGATTTGATCAATTTGAAATAAGTAATGCTATTTTGTGAACAATTTTCTGTGATTCTGAAGTTCGATCTCAAATTTCTGTGAGATACTAATGGCAAGAACAAACTGTTTAACTTATTAATAGACATGCCTGCTAAATTAGGAGCCATTTGGTGAAATATCAAAGTTATCGGTTCTGATTATATACGATTTTTGTCTTTTGAAAATCAAAGAGCTTCTGGTTTGATAAATCGAGTGGGAAGACTTGTATCATGTTATCTCCAAGACAACTCCAAATCACATGGGGAGATACTCCTGAGTATTGGAGCTGGATTTCAATTCCTGAAGCTAGGTACACCCTTTTTCCCATTCAATCCGATTGTCTAATAACTCAATCTCATGATGATGATGATCATTATGATGATGATGATGATGCAGGTTTTCCGAAGTACCGGAGCTTCTCGATGTATGTTGGTTTGAGATTCATGGAAGGATGAACACTCGGGTCTTATCTCCAGGAAGTCATTACTCAGCTTACATTGTGTTCAAGACAGTAGATGATTGTCCTGGTTTAGGGGAATTACCCGTTGAAGTTGGAGTTGGATTTGTGGGAAAACAAACTCCTAAAACATTCATATACTTTGTTGGGTCTACTGATGGGAGAAGAGGAGAGAGAGAAAGAACAGACGTAAAGAAACCAGATGCGAGGGAAGATGGGTGGATGGAGGCAAAGCTTGGTGACTTCTTTAATGAAAATGCTGGTGATATTGAGTTTAGTGTTATAGAGATTAAGTCTCCTTATTGGAAACGTGGCTTGATTATTCAAGGAATTGAATTCCGTCCAGCTATAACCGGTTAATTTCATACATGGTTTATAGCGATTAAACCGGTTATGTTGACGTTGTTTTCTTATCTAATCTAAGTAAAAATAACTTTGTTGTATGCTTGTATAAGTTGTATTGTATCTCTTGTTACATGAAACTGAATTTGCTTGATGTTGATGTTAGTGAATTTGGTGTATGTTGTTTTGATGTTTGTGAAACAAATTCAATGAAGAGCCAGTGAAGGGGCAGATGGCAGATTCGTAAATATGTAGGATTGACTAAATCAAGTACTCAGCAGTCAAGGGGCATTTTCGTAAATAATATCGTATTTACTTATTATACGACGAGTCCTCACAAAGTTGAATCTTTCGCTAAGCTCTCACAATCATACAGAACCAGGCAACGATGGCGCACAAACACGACGTGGAGTCTCAAAACGGAGGTGGAGAGATTGTTTCCGGGGAGTCACCGTTCGATATTTTGCCGGAGGACTGCATCTCCAACATAATCTCTTTTACAAGTCCACGAGACGCGTGCGTCGCTGCCTCTGTTTCCAAAATCTTCGAATCGGCGGTAAAATCCGATGTTGTGTGGGAAAGGTTTCTTCCGGTGGAATATGCGTCTCTGATCACACCATCGCGAGTTTTCTCATCGAAGAAAGAGCTCTATTTCGCTCTCTGCGACGAACCTGTTCTTATCGACGATGACAAAAAGGTATATTCGTGTGAGATTCGTCCATATTCGTGTTCAATTTGATATCCATTAATAGATTCATCGAGCTCTGTTAGGATATTGAATCAACCTGATATTGAAAATTCCTGATATATAATCTATAGCGACCTGTGTTTAGATTTGAAGATTTCTGAGTATTTGAGATTTATGTATTGAGAATCACAGAGTTTCTGGTTAGAGAAAGCGAATGGAAAGAGGTGTATTATGTTATCAGCGATGGACATGACAATCATATGGGGAGATACTTCACGATATTGGCGATGGATTCCACTTCCTGAAGCTAGGTACGCAATTAAATTCGATTGCCAACAACTCAATTAAGATGATGATCATGGAGGTAGAAAACTGTAATGTTATCCATGTTATGTTGCAGATTTGAAAAAGCAGCAGAGCTTATCAATGTATGTTGGTTTGAAATTCGTGGAAAGATGAATACTCGCTTCTTATCTCCTAAAACTCGTTATTCAGCTTACATTGTGTTTAAGAAAGCGAATCGATGCCATGGCTTTGATGATACACCTATGGAAGCTGTAGTTTCAGTTGTTGGACATGAAGATTCTAAGAAACTCATATGCTTTGAGACAGCTACAACTGATGCGCATTATCTAAGGAGAGGAAGATCAAGGGAGAACTTAGTGAAACCAGAGGAGAGAGAAGATGGGTGGATGGAAGTAGAGCTTGGTGAGTTCTTTAATGGAGATGATTATGACATTGAAATCAGTGTTTTAGAGACTAAGCTTCTTCATTGGAAGAGTGGTTTGATTATTCAAGGAATCGAAATCCGACCTTTGAAAATCCGGTAAAATAATGCTAATCTTATGTGTTGATGAGATTGAAACTCAATTGTGTGTTGTTGTTCTGATGAATCGGTTTAATGTTGGTATTTGTAAACCGGTTTCCTGCAGTGGAAGAACGGCTCGATGATTCCGGTTTTGTATAAGTGAATAACAAACTTTGTTTTATAATTTTGGAGAAAAACAGAGAACATTTTGTGAATGTTTTTGTATATTTGGGAATTTTAATCATGTTTAATGCTTTTTTTAGGCTTTATTAGAGATAAAATTAGGTCCCGTGGAATTAATTATTTATTATGTATATGAGTCGGTATAAAGATTCAAGAAATTAAATTGACTTTTTTGAAATAATTTAAATTTAATATCGTTTCATTAAGAAGACTTCATATGTAAGTTAAACACGAGATGGATTTGGCTGATTAGATAAAGGCAAGCTTTTTTAATTTTGAGAACCTTTTGAGGATCTTTAAAACAGTTAACACTTTAAAGGGGTAATATCGGAAATTTACAATAAATCTTAACCAGTAAGTCTTTCTCGATGACTCCCGCGTATAAATATCTGCCTCGTTTCTACGCATTCACACATACGCAGCGTTTCAAGATATTTTCCTATTCTCTTCCTTTTTTTTATTCAATCAGATTCGAGGATAGATTCTGTTGCTATGGAGCAAAATCAGAGTGTACAAGGCGGCAATGGAGGTAGACGCAGCGACGATGGGGTTGTTATCGGAGCGTCGCGTTTTGATACGTTGCCGGAAGATTGTATCTCGAAGGTAATTTCGCTTACTAGTCCACGCGATGCTTGTGTAGTGGCGTCGGTATCGAAAACGGTTAAATCGGCGGCTCAATCGGATTTTGTTTGGGATATGTTTCTTCCGCCGGATTATTCGTCTCTTGTTCCTGGACTGATGAATTACTCGTCGAAGAAAGAGCTATTTCTCTCTCTCGCTGATGACGCAGTTTTGATTGACAACGGCAAGAAGGTAATTGTTGTAAATTTGATCGAATTCGATTCAGGAAAATGAAATTAGGGTTTCGTTTCGCGCTACACTTCACTTAATTTGAAATTTCAAGTACCTGATTACGTTTTTTCAATTTTTGGAAATCAGAGCTTTTGGTTGGATAAATCTAGTGGAAAGAAGTGTTACATGTTATCTGCAATGGATCTGACGATCATTTGGGGAGATTCTCCTGCTTATTGGAAATGGATTTCAATTCCTGGTTCCAAGTAAATCCTCATTTTTCATCCTAGTACTATTCTCAATCTCTGAACAATCTGCAATTGTGATTTACTTTGTGTGAATATGTGAATTAGGTTTGAGAAAGTAGCAGAGCTTCGAAATGTATGTTGGTTCGAGATTCGTGGTAAAATAAGTTGCCAAATGCTATCACAAGGAACCCATTACTCAATCTACGCTGTATTCAAAAGAGCAAAGAGTAGATCATCTGGTTTTGACCACGCACCAGTAGAAGCTGGAGTTGGATTTGTAGGAAGTGAAGCCACCAAAAAAGCTGTGTTTTTCGAATCTGGTGGCTCCATGGATTCACGCAATTCTCGTTTCTCAGGAATGCACGTACAAGTGTCTAGAGCCTTTCGAATGAGACGTCCATGGATGCAGTTTCCAAGAGAAGAAGCAGAAGCAGAGAGAGATGTAAGTAGAAATGTTGTGGAACCTAAGGAAAGAGGAGATGGATGGAGTGAAGTTGAGCTAGGTAAGATTTACATCAACAATGGCGGAAGTTCTGGTGATGAACTTGAGATTAGTGTTATGGAAACTCAAACGGGACATTGGAAGAGCGGTTTGATTATTCAAGGAATTGAAATCAGGCCTGAGAGAAGAAGAAATGGTGATAATTAACATATTTTCAGACATGTTTTGTAATGAAAATTGTATGTGAAGTATGAAGATAGTTCAAAGCTTGTATAATCACAAGTAGATATATAATAAGGTCCATAAAATCTTATTATTTAATGGGCTATTTTCATCTATGGGCTCTAAAGCCTCTAAAAATATGTAAAATATGTAATTTTTTTCTTTAATTGTTTTTAAGCCATTTATTTGTTTAATAAATGAGATTAATTGATTAAGTTTAAATTGAATTAATATAGTAATTAAAAGATTATTATTAAAAGACTTTTAAGGAGTGGTCACATGGAGATGGTATTATATGAGATTATAGAGTTGAATAATAATAATAATCGATGTCACATGCTTTGACTGTCTCTCTTTCATTATATATATTTTTTTTAATTGGTGAAGAATCGTATCTTAACTTTCTACGTAAATGAATATTTAATTAATGTCGTCTCGTGAAAGATCATGGACACATATATATACTAAATATTAAATATTTAAGTAGTTTGTTATATATGGTAAACCAACTTTGAATGTAGGCTAATTACTTTATTAATTAATAATTATCAATATATTTTTGTAGTCTATGTTCATTTCACCTTTCACCTTATAGTCTCTTGATTACTTATAAATCAAGTAAGACTTAAATCAAGTTATGTAAAAAGTGTAAAAAAAAGTGTGATTTCTTTTTTGGTTTGTCAAATTGATGATTTGACTTTTTGTGTGTTTAATATGCAGCCTCCAAAAAGAAATTAGATGTATCTAGTTAATTTGTATGTTTTTATTGGTAAAATAATTCAAAACGCATATAAATTACAAGAATCTCATATTTTATATATAATTTTTTTTGATCGCACACAAAAAATCCGTGTGAATATATAGCTTCTTATCGTTAACAACAACAAATATAGCTTCTTATCGCTTTAATCTTGTATAGAAACTCTAGAATTAATCCGAAACTTTATTAAAAAAAACTCCAGAATATCCATTGTTTTTTTAATTTATTAATATCAATTTGCACATAAAAAAGAGAGAAAATTATTAATGAAAAAAATATAAAAAATTAATTAAAATTGTAGTTGAGAAGAGAATAGGGGCAAAAGTGTCAACATCCGTGGTTTGACTTCTATAAAATATCTTTGTCATCAAGCCGATCCAACCTAACCGGTGACTCCCTATTTCTTCGGTCATTTTTATTTTATTTTATGGCCCCTATTATATATATATATATATATATATTCATTTTACAGTACTTATTAATTCAAGTAATGATATAGTTTTTGGACCAAAATAATTTTGTTTTGTACTAATTTTATTTTTTTCTTTTAATTATAATAAACTTTAGTATTAATACTAGACCGTAACGAAACTTTAATTTAGTTTAGGAATAATGATTATTGAATTCAGTAATCGTAAATTACAAACTCTAATAGCTAATATTATAATGATTTTACAGCCCAAAAATCATTAAAGTATTTGATATTTTTGAATTGAAAAAACGGTAACTCACGTGATGTATTATTACCGAATTAATATTTTTCTAGGTTAAAATTTCTAAAAAAAGCATAAAGATTTGGAAATATAACAAGTAAGAAGAATGTTTAAATAATCACACTATATATTTTTGGCAATATGCATTTAATTTTTACGACTTCTTTTATTTTATCACGACGCATTAACTACTCCAAACCAAGATTTTTAAAGTAGAAAAAAAAATATAAAAACAGAGTCAAGACTTTCTCAAGTCAACATTATTGATTACGACTTTTGAAAATAACCCAATTTAAACAAACATCTTCAAAATTGGAAAAATAAAATAAATCTCTATAACGGGAAATTTTATCTTATTAACGTTTATAATAATTTACTCTTTATTGACGGTCAATAAATACGCAAAAGAATCTTTTTTCTTCAACAGCTTCTTCTTCTCCATTACATTTTTTTTTTCAGATTTATTAATGTAATTTACTGTTTAATGTAACAGAGAAAAACCACTACTAAACTCTTTCTCTCTCTTCTTTTTTTGTTTCTCTCTCTAGGAATTGTCTGCATTTAAACACCCACCACTTGCATTTGCGTGTTGAAGTCAAAAGTAACCATTTTTTCTCTTTTCTCTCTCTCTTCTTTCATCTTTTCCTCTTCATCGTCAGCTAAAATGGCGATTCTCAGAACAAAACCCATCTCTTCTTCTTCTTCTCTCAGATTTTCTACAGTTTTTGTTAAATTTTGAGACTTGTTAAACTTTCTTCTCTCTGTAGTTACTTAAAGCTTCTTCCTTTTCTCTTCTCTCCTTGAAATGCGTGTCTATCATTGCTCTGTGATCTTCATCGTTCTTGTAGAGCTGCTATGTCTCTTCTTTTTTGCTTCAGAATCTCAGACCCTCACGTGCCATCCACGTGACCTCGAAGCTTTGCGTGACTTTATATCGAATCTCGACCCCAAACCAGATGATTGGCTTCTCGGCGGCGCGAATTCTTCTGCAGATTGTTGTAGTTGGGTTGGAGTCACTTGCAATTTTTCGTCTTTTAAGGATTCAAATAGCACATGGAGAGTTACTAAATTGGAGCTTATGAACAGAAAGTTGTCTGGGAAGTTATCTGATTCTTTGGGGAATTTGGATCAAATTAGGGTTCTTAATCTCTCAAGAAATTTCATTAAAGACTCTATCCCTCTTTCGATTTTCAATTTGTTAAACTTAGAAACCCTTGATTTAAGCTCTAACGATCTCGATGGTGAAATCCCTAAAACCATAAATCTTCCTTCTCTCACAAATCTCGATCTTTCCTTCAGTAAATTAAATGGTTCACTTCCATCTCATATCTGCCATAACTCTACTCAAATCAAGGTTATAAAATTAGCAGTTAACTATTTCGCTGGAGATTTCACTTCTGGATTTGGGAAATGTGTTTTGCTTGAGCATCTATGTTTGGGGATGAACAATCTCACTGGTAACATACCTGAGGATCTATTTCACCTTAAGAGGCTAAATCTATTAGGGATTCAAGAGAATCGTCTCTCTGGATCTTTAAATCCTGCAATTGGTAATCTCTCAAGCCTCGTTCGTCTTGATATTTCACAGAATATGTTTTCTGGTGACATCCCTGATGTGTTCGACGAAATGCCTGAGTTAAAGTATCTTCTAGCTCAGAGCAATAAATTCACCGGTGGAATTCCAAGGTCATTGGCTAATTCAAAGTCGTTGAATTTGCTTAACTTAAGAAACAATTCATTCAGTGGTCCTTTGAGATTGAATTGCTCAGCGATGTCTGGTTTAAACTCTCTAGATTTGGGTACTAATAAGTTCAATGGTCTTTTACCAGAGAATCTACCAGCTTGCAGGTCGTTAAAGAATGTTAATCTTGCTAGAAACGCCTTCCATGGACAAGTACCAGAGAGTTTCAAGAACTTCCAGAGTTTATCTTACTTCTCCTTATCAAATTCAAGTTTGGTTAACATCTCTGCTACACTTCAGATCCTTCAACAGTGCAAGAACTTAACAACTTTGGTGCTTACTTTGAATTTCCATGGAGAAGTGTTACCTGATGACACAAGTATTCATTTTGAGAAGCTTAAGGTACTTGTGGTTGCGAATTGCAGGCTTACTGGTTCAATACCTAACTGGTTAAGTAAGAGTAGTGATCTACAGTTACTGGATCTCTCATGGAATCATTTAACTGGAACTATACCGAATTGGATCGGTTCTTTCAAAGATCTTTTCTACTTGGATCTATCAAACAACTCATTCACCGGAGAAATCCCTAAAAGTTTGACTGAATTGAAGTCTCTTTCAAGCAAAGATATCTCATTTGATGAACCATCTCCTGATTTCCCCTTTTTCATGAAGAGAAATGAAAGTGCAAGAGCTTTGCAATACAATCAGATCTTTGGGTTTCCACCAACGATTGAATTAGGTCACAACAATTTGTCTGGACCAATTTGGGAAGAGTTTGGTAATCTAAAGAGACTTCATGTGTTTGATCTGAGAATGAATAACTTATCAGGTTCAATTCCTAGTACACTTTCAGGGATGGTAAGCTTAGAAGTTCTTGATCTATCTAATAACCATTTCTCTGGTTCAATCCCAAATTCCTTAAAAGATCTCAGCTTTTTATCAAAATTCAGCGTTGCTAACAACAATCTCTCAGGAAGAATCCCATCAGGTGGTCAATTTCAAACGTTCCCAAACTCAAGCTTTGAAAATAACAACCTTTGCGGCGATCACTGGTTCCCATGTGCTGCAGACACAGTAGAGGGGAAATCTATCATTAAAAAGTCAAGAACCAAAGCTGCTGACATAGGAATGGCTATTGGAATCGCCATTGGTTCAGTTTTCCTCCTCACACTCCTCGCATTGATCGTGTTACGTGCTCGTAGACGATCAGGAGAGGTAGATCCCGAAAGAGAAGAGCCCGAAAGCATGAACCCTAAAGAACTTACAGAGATTGGATCTAAACTAGTTATCCTGTTCCAAAACAGTGAAAACAACACTAAAGATCTCTCCTTTGATGATCTTCTACACTCAACAAACAACTTTGATCAAGCAAACATCATTGGCTGCGGCGGGTTCGGTCTAGTTTACAAAGCTATCCTCCCAGATGGTAGAAAAGTAGCAATCAAACGATTATCAGGAGATTGTGGTCAAATTGAAAGAGAATTCAAAGCAGAAGTTGAAACACTTTCAAGAGCTCAACATCCAAATCTTGTTCTACTTCAAGGCTTCTGTTTCTACAAAACTGATCGGTTACTTATCTATTCATACATGGAGAATGGAAGCTTAGACTATTGGCTACACGAAAGAAACGATGGACCAGCTTTACTAAACTGGAACACACGGCTTAAAATCGCTCAAGGAGCTGCAAGAGGACTTCTTTACTTACATCAAGCTTGTGATCCACACATCTTACACCGCGATATAAAATCGAGTAATATTCTTCTTGATGAGAATTTTGAATCACATTTAGCTGATTTTGGATTAGCTAGACTAATCTGTCCTTATGAAACTCATGTTTCAACTGATTTAGTTGGGACTTTGGGGTATATTCCACCTGAATATGGTCAAGCTTCTGTTGCTACTTATAAAGGAGATGTGTATAGTTTTGGAGTTGTGCTTCTTGAGCTTTTAACAGATAGAAGACCAGTGGATATGTGTAAACCTAAAGGAGGAAGAGATTTGATTTCATGGGTTGTTAGAATGAGAATTGAGAAGAGATCAATAGAGGTTTTTGATCCATTTGTGTATGGAAAAGAGAATGAGAAAGAGATGATTAGGGTTCTTGAGATTGCTTGTCTTTGTTTATGTGAAAACCCTAAATTGAGACCTGCAACTGAACAGTTAGTTGCTTGGCTTGATGAACTGTAAAAAAGGACACAACTTTGGAAGATTCAAAGATTAAAGACAGGTGAATCTATAAAGATAACAGTTATATGTTTTGTAGGGAGTTGTTTTTTATTATTTTTATACGTTGGGGATATAATGTAAATATTTTTCTTTTCAGAGAATAATTTGTTATTTTTTTCTTTATAAAATTCTCATTTTGTGATTCAAATTATTATTATTTTTTTTTATTTATGTGACTTAATTTTGTAGGTGTGAAACTATTTGTTCAACAAATTGGAAAACATTCAAAGAATTTGACTTATTTTGGTCAATATATAACATTTTGCTTCTTACAGGAATATTGAATTTATTTATTTTTCTTGAAATATTTAATGAAGAATACAAAAATGTTGAAAAGAATTTAAAAAACAATTTAAAACGAAATATGAAACCTGCCAAAAATTGAAAAAGGAAGATGGAGAAAAAAGGAAGCAACACTAAACCTCATTATTGCAATATGCATTTTATCTCTTCTTTGTTCATCATGCAATATTTGTAATAATTGAAGCACTCAAAATTAAAATTGATTTTTTTTACTTTCAATATAAAATATAGTTTTCGTTATCCTTTAGTAGTGGATTTCATCATTTCATTATGGAAAAATGATTCATAACTAAATAATTGATACATTCTATATCTATCACAATCTTATTGTTTTTCTTATATATATATCTTACCTATATTATTTAGAATGATGACTTAGTTTCCACCACACAATATTATACAAATACTCCAATAAAACTTACAAAAAAAAGAATATTCAAGATTTTTGTATATATATATATATATATATATATGTATATATTA
>KE151134.1:230718-262845 GCA_000411095.1 Aethionema arabicum
TTGATGGATTAGCAGCCATAATTAATTTTTGTTTATTCGACTTTCCACTAAAAGTGAGTTTTGCAATTTGTATGATTGCATCATGGATTCATGGTGGCAAACATGAAACAACCAATGGTTGGTCTGCCAAAATATCACTATAAAGTTAACATGTTTTGTACCAAACCAAGATTATAAATTTATAATATATAGTTAATTTCAGAAATATTTTTGAGTGTTCGTTGGAATTTGATGGGCTTTTGAATATATATACATATCTACACCAAATTATGGGTTTTCAAAAAAACTTAACCACCAAATTTGGTCACACAAAGACATGAACATATTCACCTAATTTGATCAGGTCAAAAGTATGTAAC
Source organism: Aethionema arabicum (assembly GCA_000411095.1). NCBI lineage: Eukaryota > Viridiplantae > Streptophyta > Magnoliopsida > Brassicales > Brassicaceae > Aethionema > Aethionema arabicum. The sequence goes on from KE151134.1 coordinate 231,078, forward strand.
AAATGGTAAGACTAGTAGGAGAAAGACACCAACCAGTCAAATGAATTCACACAAAAGTAAGCTTTTTTTAATTCTCAATTCATTCATGCAAAAACTTGGAGGTATATATCATATACTATCACAACAAAAGAGACACTACTTAGCCCAAGATCAATCAGTAAAATAAGTTTTTTCGAAGATTCACCCTTTATATATATGTCTCTATTTTCTTTACAACATTTACCTATGGAGGACGACACTAGACACATCAGCATTAATTCCAGTATTTTCAGCTGTTTTCTTCTGCTTTTATCTTTCTTGGATATGGAATCAAAAGAAGCATGATCAATTACCTCAGTTTTAATCCTGTGTCTTGTCCTCCTCTGATTCTTGATTAATCATGTCATTAGAGTTCAGCGAATCTGATGGTACTGTGTGATACCTCGTTTTGGTGGTAGCTTTCTCAGGATAAAGAGGACCAGAGAGGACGGTAAGATCTCCACCAACTGTGATTAAGCAACAAGATATAAGATTGTGTTTATAAATCTCCATAGCAGATTTCAAGCAAGATATAAACCTAAGATTCATTATCAGAAAAAAACTAAGATTCTGTGATCCTTAGACCAAGACTAAGATAGTGTAAACTGTGCGTATAGAAGATATGAGGGGAGGACTTACAAGGTAATACACAAAGTTAAGGATAGGGTGATCCAACACATCAAGGTCTGCCTCCTCGTCGAAAGCATCAAAGCACATCTAGTTCATATCACAAAACAAAGGTTTGGATTAGCTGTAACTACTGGAGAAGGAAATCTAACCGAGAAGGTATAGATGGATTATCAACATTATGATGTGTATGTGCTTACCATGATACATCTGATGAGGAAACATGTAAAACATATGGTTGTCACATAGCCAACCTGCCATACGCACCACAGAGAAAGAGGGTACAACGATGAAAATGGAAAACAAAAATTTGATTGGCTATACATTGATTGTGTGCAGCTAAAATTTCACCTCTTGCAGCTTTTTGCGTCTTCCTTTAGATTCTACCGGAAACCGTTGAAGCATTAGGAAAAGTCTGTCAAAAAATAAAGGACGAAAAACAATTATTTTCACAATAGGTTAGCACCAAAGAGACTTCTAGTGTAGCATGCATAATAAGAAGATAAGACTTACCTTCCCCCATAAAGTAAAAATCCAAGGGCAGCGAACAATGAAGCACCTGCAATTATATTCACAAAAGAGGTGAGACAGATACTAGTGATTTTAGCAAGAAAATTAATGAGTAACCGTGCATAGATGAACTAGAATAGAAGCAATACATGCGAAGAACATCTTTGATAGGATTATCGTCAATGGAACAGGCTTCCACCACAACACCAGCCAAAGAACAATCTGGAAATCATACACTCATAAGAAAGATTAAGTTGGAGAATGCATAAATCAGAAACTATATTTGCATTGGAATTAATGGACGATCCCCATAACACCACAAAGCTCTAATAATAATTTCTAAACTTCACAGATTTCTTAAAGGTTGCAAAGACAAAAAGATGGAAATATGTTGCACCTGAACCACATATACAACTGCATTAATGGTGAAGAAGCTTGGCCTCAGCCCATCAGTGGATACGGCACGAGCCTGAGAAGCCAAAAGCTGTGGAGTAAATATCAAATCCATGAACCAGAAAAAACTAATAAAGTCATCAGATATTACCTGGTAATAAATTTCTGCCCAGAAGAGGACCAAAAGCGCATAGGTAGTGAAAAAGGCAAGACTTGGAATATCAAGCAAGATATGTTGCAGGATCTACACAATAAACTTGCAAATTTAATATCCCATCAATTAGGTTAATCGCATTGATAATGAAAATCCCTGACCTCTGGATTCAGATTCTGTACATCCCGCCTGAATACAAAAACCACAGCTCGGGCTGCGAAATAAAAGATGAACAATCAACAAGCGATTCATAGAAAACTCGAGAACATGACAAACCACACCAAAATTAAGAAATTTCAGCTCCAACCTCCGTTCACCAAGAAATTGAGAAAGTGAAAGACCTTCTGCGTCGTCCAACCATATTCTGGAACTCGCAATTGTATTCTCACCAGTTGAATCTAGCAAAATCAATTTTCAGGTGGAGGAATAAAAACAACGACATTCAAATCTCCCACAACAAATTTCAAAAACAATAAGAAGATGATGTTACACCATTTCCTCAAATCCCTAATCATGTCCAAAATCGAATCCCAAACAAACCGATATAACAAAAACGAAAAAGGCGTACCACAGCAACAACGGAAACGATTCCATAGAGGACAGCAAGAACATGGAAGATACGATCCTGCCAAACCGGTGACTCATTCACATCCGACCACCAATTCGAAGCATCCGTCAAATTAAGCGCTGCAACCGCTTCTTCCACCGTCGAAGAAGACGATGACATCATCTCCGTCGCATATTGCATAATATCCACGCCGCCGATTCTCATCTCAGGAGACAAAGGCAACAAAAATCAGATTCCTTGTGGATTTAGCCTTTCTATCTTGCTTTCGAACGCAAAATGAGAATGAAACCGAATCGCGTCTCCTTTTTATTTTTATTTTTGTAATATACGAAAACGGCCGACGAGAGATGTAAAACGATAAGGAAATATTCAAATAAAAGGAAAAAGCACCGGTTATTACCGGTAATCCTCACAGTAGTTGACTGACACGTGTATTAATCTAGTACTCCACGCGGCACAGATGGATAAAGAGCAAAGCCAAGCTGGCTCATAATCAATCCTTAAATTAAATAATTATTTTGCATAATCAAGTCAATAAATTTACATTCGATTGGCCCACCTTTTGACCAATTCCTAGTTATTTTATATCAATATATATTAATTTTTTTGTTATTTAACTTATATCTTCAAAAAAAAAGTGAAATATATTTACAAAAAAAAATGTGAAAATTACGAACGGCAACGTATTTGGTTATGTAAAATAAATATGGAAATTAGAATTTGAATCTTTAGATAAAGAAACATGTGATTCATTTAACAGCAAAATAAACACATGATTCCGTGTTACAGTTTAATATTCTAATTGGTCATGAATAATTATGTTGAAAAATGTTGAAAAAATTGAAAAATAATAATGAATATCCGAGTTGGCAGATTTGGGATGGGCTGTTAGATATACAGAGTACAATAGCTGTCGTAATATCAAATAAATCCCGTTGACTTTGACCGTGGCTTTATGGGCTTTACTAGACAGAATCCTATGGAGGCCAATCCATTGTCTTTTTTTTTTAATACTATTATTATTTCGTTTAAATTAATGTCAAGTAGTTCTAAATTAATTAATAAAAAGTGTTTTTTAGTTAAAAAAAAAAAAATTAATAAAAGTGTTTATTTTCCTTGACTATTTATTATTTAACATAAACTGCACGAGAAAGGAATTAGGTTTTCTGGTTTTAAATACCTAATTAAAATCTAATTTTAGAAATATCATGATTTATGAATCAAAAACAAAAATAATAAAAAGTTAGAGAGAGAGAGAGTATACTATTAACTCCATCACACAACACACTCTGAAATGTCTCTTATTTTGATGTCAGCTATTGAAAAAAGCTTTGAAACAGTGTTATCAGTTTCTGTACTTTCACAACCTTCCAAGTTCTTCTTCTTTCTTTCTTCTTTGCATCACATTCCAACAATAATGCTTATCATTTTATTACATTATCATCTCTGAGGAAAAGAAAACGGTGAAAAAAATTGTTATTTTTTTGGGAGTGTTCCCTCGAGATTTGAGTAGACGTAACTCTAAGTGAAGCGAAATCAAGAGGGTAAGATTCTTTATTTCGATGGATTACGAGCGAATCGGAAAAACCCAGGTGAGATTTTTATTTTTCTGTACTCTGATTTTGTTTCTGTAGACTGTTAATGCTTCGGTTTCACGTTTTCCCCTCGATTCCCCAAACTGGGATTTTGCGTGAAATTTGGAAAATCAAAAGTAGATTTGGCTGTTTTCTGAATTCGTTCATTCAATTTCTCGATTTCGTCGTTTTTTACGAACCGTCGTTTTCAAATCACTCTTGTTTCTGTAGCTTTATTTGATTTCAGGAATCTCTAAAGTATAAAGTCACAGTCTTTGGGTTTTAGCTGCACTTACATAAACACTCTCTTTTAACTTATTTCGTTCTCCGATGGGTTTGTGTTAGGTTTCCGACGGCAGCGCACTTTCTCCGGGAAAGTTAAGGAGTATGTTGCTCGGAGGCGGTGGTGATAAGAAGAAGAAAGAAGAAAAGCTTGAATCTTTTCCTACAATGAGATCTGGGTCAAATCTTGATGACCCAGGTACACTTTTTTTTTTTTAATTTCCCCCTTTTTGTTCGAATCTAGGGTTTATGGTGGAGCCCGTTAAAATCATTCCTTAATTACCTTTATCTAAAACGGTTCCTTTTTGTGTTCTTTCATATGCAGTAGCTAGTGGATCAGATGATTACAAAGATGTAGATGTTGTAAGTGAGCTTGCTGGAGATCGTAGAGTACTTCAAGATTATCCAAATCTAGATTACGATAATGGACATGAAGTGAGAAGTGTTTCTTCATCTGTTTTTGAGTTTCAAAAGACAGAAAAAGCTCATCAAAGAATCACAATGAGACCATTCTCTAAACCAGCTCCATCTAAATGGGATGATGCTCAGAAATGGATCGCTAGTCCAACAGCTAATAGACCCGGACCAGGTCAGATACAGGCAAAGAAAGGTCCAAGTTTTGGTAGGCAAACTTCTATGAAAACTCTTGAAGTTGCAGAACCTGATACAAAAAGAATAGATGTAAGTCAAATGAAGAAGGATATAGGACAGAAGTTTGTTAACTGGGAAGTCGATCATCACTACACAACAGCAGATTCATATGTTAAACCTGTTCCTATGATGGAAAATCTAAAATCAGCGAGTGAAGGTGGTTTTCTACTGTTTTCTTGATCTTTTTAAGCTTGTTTTCTTGTACTAAATCCTAGATTTTGCAGTTACTCTTAGCCGGCATGACTCATCAATGGCGATGCAAACTGCAACTGCTTTTGTTCAACCACCTTCAACAGCAAGATCTGTATCAATGAGGGATATGGGGACTGAAATGACTCCAATTGCTAGCCAAGAACCTTCAAGAACCGGGACACCGATAAGGGCAACAACACCAAGCCGAAGTCCAATATCGTCTGCGCCTTCAAGTCCTGGAAGACAACAAGTATTGAGTTCTCCTATGAATCTTACTGGTTCCCATGAACTATCAGAGAAGGAGCTTCAAATGAAAACTCGGAGAGAGATAATGGTGTTAGGTACTCAGCTTGGTAAGTTCAACATTGCTGCTTGGGCTAGTAAAGAGGATGAAGACAAAGATGCTTCTGCTTCACTAAAGACTAAAGCTTCTCAACAAATATCTAAATCTGTTTCTGAAGCTCGTGCAGTTGCTTGGGAGGAGGCTGAAAAGGCTAAGCACATGGCTAGGTAGCCTTTCAAATCTCGTATATGTAACAATGAATGTATACAATTTCTTGAAATTTCTTCTGTAATCTCCAGGTTTAGACGTGAAGAGATGAAGATTCAAGCATGGGAGAATCACCAGAAGGCGAAATCTGAAGCTGAGATGAGGAAAACTGAGGTAAAGTAGCTTGAAACATCACACGAACATGGCTACATACACTGCTTAATGATGGTGAAAATTGTTGAAATTGCAGATGGAAGTTGAGAGGATGAAGGGAAGAGCTCAAGATCGGTTAATGAAGAAACTAGCTGCAATTGAGAGGAAAGCAGAGGAGAAGCGAGCAGCAGCTGAAGCTAAGAAGAATCATCAAGAGGCTAAAACTGAGAAACAGGCGGAAAAAATACGAAGAACTGGCAAAATACCTCCATTGATGTGTTCTTGCTTTAGCTGTTGTTCATGAAAACATCAAATCTTGATCCTTTCTTAAAAATCTCAAGAACGGATCTTCTATCGTTTGTACAATAAAACCTTTCTAAAAACACACTTTTATTGTTATCAGTATAACCTTAGTATATCTTGGTTTATTTGACCGGTTTAGAAATTTCGGTTTAGTTTTGGTTTGTTCGTTTGTTTCACACCACATTTGAAAGACGCTGACGGTGTCAGAAGGTTTCGAAGATTAGGGGATGACGAAAAGCCAAAGCGGCCAACGAACTAATGACACGTGTGTATAAATACATATAACGATATATGTATGTAATTGACTGATAAACAAATTATATAAAGCGAACCTAATCTGTTGTCTTTCTAGATCGAAAAAAAAGGAAAGGAAAAAAATAGGAAAGAAAAAAGCTTTTAGGCTTAGCTTTTAAAGGGTACACAGAGTCGCAAGTGTTTCTCTTCCCTCGTTCGCTCTCTGTGGCGGCTTCTTTGTTCTTATTCATCTGGATTCTTAGATCGGGTTTTGTATCTTGTGAATCGGAGTTGGCTCGTAGGTGTTCGTTTTCTCTAGGGATTCGATCTGAAGCGGGTGATTTACTAGAAGGAGATTCAGAAATTTGAATAATGTTTGCGCCTGCGACTCAACCACCGCATCGGCAGCAGCAGAAGAAGCCAACGGAGGCGACAGCATCTGCTGAAGAAGAGGCACTTAAATGGAACACCGATTGTGTTTACTTCCTTGCGTCTCCTTTAACCTGCAAGAAGGTAGTGATTTGATCTAATTTTTTTCTTCAAGATCTTATCTGATTTCTTCTTAATTAGCGTTTCAGATTTGGTACCGAAGTTACTGATGCACGATTATTCTTACTTTTTTTATTCACTTGTTTGTTTTGATGCTAATTTTAGATGCTTATTCCCTTCAGATCTGGTGATCTCTGTGTCGTAATTCTTGAATCGTAGAACGCATGTTTCTTGCGTTCTAACGAGTTTCGAATTCGTATAGCGCTATAATAGAATAGATCTTGTGAAGAGATTTTCTCTTTTAGCAATTTTGGTTAAGCGTATAACATAATCTGATCTGTCCCTATCCTGTGTTTATTCTTGCTGCAACTTAAATTATCACTTAGTGGGGTTGATTCTCGTACTCATATGGTCTCTTCTCTTTCCTGACACAGGGAGCTGAGTGTGAATATCGCCACAGTGAGTATGCGCGTGTCAATCCAAGGGATTGCTATTATTGGCTGAATGGGAATTGCATGAACCCCAAGTGTGGATTTCGTCATCCTGTGAGTTTACTTTCTTCTTCAATATAAATTTTTGTTTGAGCTTGAATTGTTGTTTGGGTGCTTATACTGCGGTTATGTGTCATTTTCTTGTTACAGCCTTTAGAAGGCTTGCTGGGAAATCAAGGAGGTGCTCCTGCTGGTCCGACGCAGCCACCACATGCAAATGCGCAACCAAGTGTTGCAAAACAACCAGTTCCATGTGTTTTCTTTCAGAAAGGTATGTGCGTGAAGGGAGATATGTGTTCATTCTTGCACACACCCAATCCTGTTAGCTACAAAAGGCCGCCTCCTGCAGAAGCTAAACCTACTGCTGATCCTCAGTTTTCCAAAAAGCCATTTGAAACCTCCACTGTGGAGAAGAAATCTTCAGATGCTAAAATCTCAAAGCCAGTTAAATCCCATTCTGATTTTGCTGCTGCACCAGCTGCTATGTCTGCTGGCCCAAGGGATACTGGAGGTGTAGACGGATATGTACCAAAACACTTGGGCTATGAGGCTGCTCCTCGGAGAAGGGGCGTGGGAGTTTCTTCTTTTAATGAAGGACGCCATTCTACTCAATTGCTTCAGAAATATGGATCTGATGATAATAACAGCTTCCACAATGGTAAGGAAACAGATGACGTCTTACGAGAATCTTCTCCTGGTTTTGATGTTCTTGTGGACAATGAGCCTGGAAACTCCGAGTATTATCATGTTGAAGATCAATATGGACGAAGAAGTCAGGAGGGAGGGAACTCTGTAAATGAGTATGATCCTGATTTCAGTGCCGTAACTGATGGTGATAGAGAAGCATTCCGTGATCAGCGTTTTGATACATATGATCAAAGGCAGGCATGGGGACACCGTCGAGTTTCTTCTGAGAGAGGAGATCATTTGGAAAGAAGAGTTTACCCGGAAGATAAGAGATCAGAGCAGGTACGGGAGTCCGATTTGAGATATCGCTTGTCAAAGCAGAGAAGAGGTAATGAGACGAGATCAGAAGTCAGCCATGACTACGCTCCTGACTCTTTAGTGGAACGGGGTTATAGAGACTCTCGTAGAGATAGACCCCGTGAAAGCTCCATTAGCAGTAGACGTCTTCAAGGTAGAATTAAGCTTCCGGAGAGAAGCAATGGCGATGAGGAGAGACGAAGGGAGAGAAGCCGCCACTCATCTCAGGAAAGGCAAGGTAGTAGACTCCGAGATAGAATTAAGGATAGGTTAGAGGATAACAATAGAGTTAATGAAGAAAGAGGTTTAAGGACTCCATGGGAGAGAAGAAGAGAAGTGGAAGTCGAAAGACACTCAAGCTTTTCTGCTCCTAAAAGAGCTGTAGAAATCAAAAGCGCAATAGAGGAAAGCAAGACAGAGCCCATCCTTGGGAAGAGGAAAAACACAGAAGAGGATCAACGTCATCAGCGATCTCGAGATTCATTTGCAGCTCCATTACCTTTCAGTGAGATTCTCAAGAGAAAAAGAGCAGCTGCATCTGGTGGAAGCAGCAACAACAAAGATGAAACAACCCAAGAACCAAAAGAGGAATCTTTACCCAAACCCGAAGCTGAACATGACACCAAACCCGAAGCTGAGGTAACTGACCCAAAACCAACCCATGAAGCTGAAACAGAAGAAGGAACAGTAATGGAAGAAGAAGAAGAAGTAGGTGGGGAAGAAGAGCAAGCCTTAGCCTATGAAGGAAACGGTGAGGAAGAAGCGTATGATCAGAACGGAGAGTACTATTACGAGGAAGGATACGAAGAAGATGGAGAGTATAATTACGCAGAAGGTGAACAAGAGATTGGTTACGCAGCTGAGGAAGGAGAAGAAGCCATGGAAGGAGAAGAAGAGGGAGGAGACGAGAACGCAAAGACGACAGTTGAGATGTTATCATAAAAAAAGCTTCAACCTTTAAAGAAAGGAGATGGTTTTATGGTGTGTGTATGTGTGACACGAAAAGCTTAAAGCTTGATCTGCAGATGCACACACGACGACAAGTTGTTGAGCAAATAATGCAGTAGCTTCTTTTTTCTTATTTCGTCAGGCACTGAGTTTTAGTAGCCAAAATTTTTATTTTAAACTTGTAACAGTAGAAGAAAGAAAAATGAAACATTTGTTCAATTACGACTTCAATTTTTCTATTTTTGTATTTTCTAAATTAAAATTTCAGATTTTGTTATCTTTATTCGTATTTTTTTGTAAATATTATTGACTAGATAATGGGCCGTAAGCCCATAATCTAAAAACCCAGGCAAAAAAAAAAAGGAATCAGAGTCGTCAGAAAATAAACACACAACAAAACCCAGACTTCATAAACCCTACTTTCTTCCATTTGCTCTTCTCCCTCTCGAATAGCTTGAGGAACTGTAGAATTTCTTTAGAGAAACATGCTGGTTTTGAGCTAAACAATGAGGCTCATTCTATTTTCTTTGACTTTCTTTTTGAAAATGTTCTGTTCGTTTCGGATTTTTCTTCACGTTAATCGGAGATTCCCTCGTCATTTAAGCCCTTGTTCATCTTCTCTCTCTCAAATTGGAGGTCCTTTCTGTTTTCCTCTTTCTTCTCCGTCCCAAGCTTCACTTGTATCGTGTCCTTTCGTTTGGTTCACTGGTTTTCTTTGTCTAATACGATACCCTTTCGTTAGTAAAAGCGGTGCTTCTACGTATTCCGAAGATTTTGATAGAGATTGGATTCGTAAGGTTGTTTTGAATGATTTATGGGATGATCCTCAAATAGAGAAGTCGTTTGATTCAGCATTGGCTCCGATTTGGGTGTCCAGGGTTCTAGTTGAATTAAAGGAAGACCCAAAATTAGCTTTGAAATTCTTCAAATGGTCAATGAACCGTGTAGGGTTTAAACATTCCATCGAATCATACTGTATAGTCGAACACATTTTGTTTTGTGCAAGAATGTATTCTGATGCTAATAGTATTCTAAGAGAGATGGTTTTATCGAAGGATGGATTTGCAGATTGTGACATTTTTGATGTTTTGTGGTCGACAAGGAATGTATGTGTTCCTGGTTTTGGAGTGTTTGATGCTTTGTTTAGTATTTTGATTGATTTAGGAATGTTGGAAGAGGCTAGCCATTGTTTCTCTAAGATGAAGAGATTTAGGGTTTTCCCTAAAACAAGATCCTGCAATGGTTTATTACATAGGTATGCGAAAATTGGAGAGACTAATGACATAAAGAGATTTTTCAAAGACATGATTATGGCTGGTGTAAAACCTTCTGTGTTTACTTACAACATAATGATAGATTGTATGTGTAAAGAAGGAGATGTAGAAGCTGCAAGGGTTTTGTTTGATGAAATGAAGTTCAGAGGATTGCTTCCAGACACTGTTACATATAATTCCATGATTGATGGATATGGAAAGGTTGGTCTGTTAGACGATGCAGTTTACTTTCTTGAGGAAATGAAGAGTACAGAATGTGAGCCTGATGTTATAACATACAATGCACTAATCAATTGTTTCTCTAAATTTGGTAGATTGCCTAAGGCTTTGGAGTTTTACAGGGATATGAGGCAAAATGGATTGAAACCAAATGTTGTAAGTTACAGCACTTTGGTTGATGCTTTTTGCAAGGAGGGTATGATGCAACAAGCCATTAAGTTTTATGTTGATATGAGAAGAGTTGGTCTTGTGCCTAATGAGTTTACTTATACTTCACTTATTGATGCTAATTGTAAAATCAGTAATCTCCCAGACGCTTTTAGGCTAGCTAAAGAGATGAAACATGTGGGTGTGGAATGGAATGTGGTTACGTACAGTGCATTGATTGATGGTCTGTGTGATGCAGAAAGAATGCCAGAAGCTGAGAAACTCTTTGAGAATATGGTTAGAGCTGGTGTTATCCCGAATCTTCCAATTTATACGGCTATGATTCATGGATATGTAAAGGTAAAAAACATGGAGAGGGCTTTAGAGCTTCTAGAGGAATTGAAAGGGAGGGGAATGAAACCAGATCTGCTGCTATATGGAACTGTAATTTGGGGTTTGTGCAGCCTAGAGAAGGTTGAGATGGCTGAGCTAGTGATGAATGAGATGAAGGAATGTGGAATTAAAGCGAATCCGGTGATTTACACCACACTAATGGATGCTTACTTTAAGACAGGAAACCCAAACGAAGGATTGCATTTACTGGAAGAGATGCTAGAACTTGAAATTGAGGTCACAGTTGTTACCTTTTGCGTTTTCATTGATGGATTGTGCAAAAATAAGTTAGTTTTAAAGGCGATTGATTATTTTGGGAGGATAAATGAGTTTGGTGTACAGGCTAATGTAGCAATATACACAGCTTTGATTGATGGTCTCTGTAAAGAGAATCATGTTGAAGCTGCGACGACGCTTTTTGAACAAATGGCTCAGAAAGGTCTAGTTCCAGATAGAACGGCGTACACTTCGCTAATGGACGGTAACCTAAAGCAAGGGAATTTTCAAGAGGCTCTGGTTATACGAGACAAAATGGTGGAGACTGGTATGGATCTTGATTTGTTTGCTTACACTTCATTAGTATGGGGCTTATCTCAGTGCAAACAATTGCAAAAAGCAAGATCCTTTCTGGAAGAAATGATTGGGAAAGATATCCTACCTGACGAGGTTTTGTGTATTAGTGTTCTGAAGAAACACTATGAGCTCGGATGTATAAACGAAGCTGTAGAGTTGCAGAGTTATTTGATGAAACATGGGATTTTGACCAGTGAAAACAATAGTACAGGAACTTGAAGGTGGAAACTTTTTGCCTTCTGACTACTAACAGTCTATCAGAATGATTAGACATTTGGATCCAAACTTTTCTCTTTTAGAAAACATGAAGAACAGAGTATGAATTCTTCAGTCTGAGCTTCTCCAGATTTTCACCATCATGTTTATGTTTGAAAGATGTAACTTGTACCCCTTGATGGCTCATCAGAATGTATAAAGATCTAGACATTTGGATCCAAATCCTGTTTCTTCTGGAAAACATGAGGAACAAGAACCAGCTAAATCACCCATCATAAACACTTGTTTCATCGGAGGGCTATCAGAAGCAGGAAGCTTATCTACGAATTGATCACAAGAGCTGAGGTATGAAACAAAATCACTGTACAGGTGCTGTGATATAAAAACTTCAGTTTTTTAGTTTTTAAAGGTTGTCTTTTGTTGCAGACTACTGATCTCTGCAAATGTGGAACTGTTGAAGATGATGACGAACAAAACCCTAATTTGTATGTGTGCATATTGAATCTTCCTCTTTAAAATTTACTTTCTTTTGTTATACATTGATGATCAATTTCTCTGCCCTGATGTATATAAATTTAAACAAATGAACTAAAAATTGTCTCAGATATTATAGATAAGGAATAAAAAAAGCTCATTACATAAGTATTCTCTGGTTTTGAAGATCATGAATATGACATTTTAAAGCTCTATGATCTTGGTTCGTTTTCTGCTACTATTAGTCTTCTCGTCTTCGTCGCTATCACTCTCATCCTCCGATTCAGAGTCATCACTATCAGCGGCTAGACCAATCACAGGTTGATTGCCTGTAATGGCAGCTTCAGCAGCATTGACAGCTTCAGGTGTATTGAGATCAGCAACACCGAGCATCAAATCCATTTCAATAACTTGAGATTCGTTTCCTGTAAGTGTTTCGATATCAAAAGCTTCTGAATTACCTTTTGCTTCTTCCTCCAACTTCTTGTTAGCTTCGGCCATGATTCCTAGAAAACCTCTTACTTTGTCAAGAACTTGGCTTTTGGGGATTGGAGCAATCATCGGTTTCACAGAGGCAGATGATGAATCCTTCTTCTTTTTCTTCTCCTTGCAGACTAAAAGCGTTGACTCGATAGCAGACGAATCTGGTTTCTTATGTTCCAGTTCCAGAAGATCTTTTGAGCTTCGTTCCATGATTTGCTCTGTTTTCGTTTTCTCAAGGTCGAGAAGAGCTCAATCAACGTGGAAAGTAATTCAACGACTTACCGGAATCACACAAGGAAGTAGATTTGATAGGATTTGAACTAAGTAAGAAAGGAGTTTCTTCAATGGAGCTTGAGGTAATCGCCGCTCTGGCTTTTAGGGTTTTAGAGGAAAAGCTTTTGGATTATATGAAGGAAAACAATTAATTTCATTTAAATAGGATATTATTATTGGGATTAAAAAAAAGGAAATTTGAGTAAAAAAAAATAGTTAAAAAAAAAAGGAAAACTTCTTTTCCCAGGAAATAATTAATTTTTATTATATAAAGAAAGGTATTATTTGCGGGTAAGTAACTTTGTGAGGTTGATGAAACTGTGGGCGGCTCGGTAGGAGGTGCGGAGTTTGGAGTTAGGTTCGGAGATTTGTTTGGGCGTTTGATAAACTCAGGTATGGTATCAGCTTCGGATTCTCTCTTTCTTTCTCTTTCTGTCACGGTTTGTATAGCCGTTAAATTTCTATGATACATCACTAGTAAAGAGCAAAATGAAATCCGATTTTTTTCTAGATGATTTTGCATCTTCTGGACTTGAATTTGTGTTGTGAAGTGGCTGATTGTTACGGAATCGATTCTGGTTTTTGTTTGTGTGTTTGGGTTTTCGATTATGTGAGAAGAGATGGGAGCTAGGGTTCGGGTGCCACACTACAATTTGGGATCGGCTGACTCTTACATCAATAGCTCTCTTCATGATCTCAACTCCGCAGATGGCCAGCCGAGAAGTATTGACGCCATCGGAGGTGCTGTTGGTCGTGACGGCGTTGATGGAGATAGCTTGGATAACGGCGGTGATTCCTCTTCTGCGGTGTGTGCTTTTTCTTCTCTGCGTTGGTCTCATTTTTAGGGTTGATGTGTAGCTTAGCTCAATTAGTTCTGAAAACCAAATTTAATTGGTGTGTTTAGCTTCCGTATGCTTATTTTCTGATCTGATTGGTTTGGGTTTGTCTTCGTCCAGGATTGTTTGCATGAATCGTACAGAAACTCGATGCAAATAGTTGAGGAAGGTCGCTCTAGCATGGAGAATAAGGCCCCTGGAGGGTCTTCTTACAATATGCTAACCATTGAGGGTAACAAAGATCTCAGTATTGAATTTGCTCTCACAAATTGATGATGACTGCACTGATTCTCTATGTTTTGTTGTAGATATTTCGCCGATTGAATCTGCAAGGGGGAGATTTCTGCAAATTATCTTGAACTACTTTATTAGCCAACATGTGATTGAAGTCTCTGAGAATAAGCGTGATCATGATATGGATTCAGGACGGGATAATAAAGTCAAGAGGAAGTTAGATGATACACGATATGAAGGTGACCCAAGTTTTGCATTGCCATTGATGTATATTGCAAATTTGTACGAGACTTTAGTCGGTGAAGCAAATGTGAGGCTTGCTTCATTAAGTGGAATACGGGAAAAGACCATTGGTGTAGCTCTTGAAGCAGCAGGTGGCTTGTATAGAAAATTAACAAAGAAATTTCCTAAGAAAGGTATTGTATCTTCTCAAATATAACAAGGAAAAGTCATAGATGAGTATTTTGATCATAAGTTGATGTGCAAGTGTTTTTTCCAGGTAGTTGCATGTATAGGAGAAGAGAATTGGCAACTTCACTTGAAACAAGAACAAGATTTCCAGAATTGGTAATACAGGAAGAGAAACGAGTTCGATTTGTCGTTGTCAATGGTTTGGATATTGTTGAAAAGCCAGATGATATGCCTATTGAAGATGCTGAATGGTGATAAAAACCTCTTTCAACCATTGTCATCATCTTCTTCTTCTTTTCGGTGTTTAGATAGTTTCATCTTAATGTTTCGTATACAGTTCATCACCATATAATGGGATATTGTTGTGGCTACAGGTTTAAGCGATTGACGGGAAGAAATGAAGTGACTATCTCAGCTAGAGATTATAAGTTCTATTGCCCACGACACAAGCATAGGCGTGTTCCTAATTCTGTCTCTAGTATCCATGCCTTGCCTGTAAGTATCATGTTTCTTCTCATGCCAATCAAATTTATATTTCTAACCTCCTCTGTTCTTTAGACATTTCCAGGTATGGATTCTTCGACCTTAACTAATACACAAGGATTTCGCTCTTCTGGTGAAGTAAGTGCTTATATTCTCGTTTCTTACTCCTTCCAAATCTCATTCTTATGATCTGAACCAATTTTGTGAAACTTGCAGGATCAATGTCAACAGCACAGTGCTTCTCCTTCCAAACATCACATGTCATCTCTATCTCATCATCCTCAGTTTCATCAAGCTTTACACCATAGCCACCATCAATCGATGTATCAGAATCAACACGCCACCTCACATTTTCCCAACCAGAACCATCAATGTGAGTCTGAATTGGCTCACACCCATCAGTCACCTTCTATTTCACAGCAAATGGCTTGCTTGCAACCCCTCACCGGAAGCCATGTCACATCAGATCGCGTGCATATCATGGTATACTATATATAATTTCTTGCACACAAAATTGTTTAATCTAAAACAACATTTGGATCATGTAAACTTTGTTTTTCTCGTAGCCAACCAGTCCAGCAAAATTCTGTGACCAATGTGGAGCACAATACTTAAGAGAGGCTTCAAAATTCTGTTCCGAGTGTGGCTCAAAAAGACTAGGGATTTGATTTGATTTGCTACGAGACAAGAGTGTTCATATATTCAGACAATTCTACATACACAGGTACATAGTTTTATCTTATTCAACATCAGATACACAACTCTTGAAACACTTTACTAAAACTCATTATTATTTCAAACGAAAACACAAAGACTAATTATCATATTTTAAGAGACTTTGGTTGCTGATGAATCAACAGGGTCTAGTACAGAAGCAACGACGGCGGAGTCCACGGCAGTCACCGTCAGGGAACCCCTCCGTTTGGCACACACTAGCGCAGTTAGTCTCACTTACACACGCTCCTTTGAACTTCTCGCTCTTTGAAGCACACGTGCGAGCCTCCACCGCCACAGGACCCATCCTTACACACAAACATCTCAGCATATAACACTAGATATATATATATATATATATATCTTGTTTTATAACGATATAGCTGATCTATGCATAGTGTTATGTATAGAGATTTGAAGATAAAGGTGTGAGTAATGAACCTGTAGCAACGAGGATCATGAAGACGATGAGAGTGGCTGAGATCAAACGCAGAGAAAGCTTCTATCTTTTTCTTATGATAGAGAGAGATGTGAAGAAAACTATGTGTGTAGGTGTAGTGAAAGGAAGAAGATTGGTCATATATATATAGGGGAAATTAAATGATAACTTAGTAAAATATTATTAGAGAATATTTGTTATTGAGTAAATTCTGATGGATATGCTGAAGTAAAGTTATAAAATTGTCTAAAATTGTTAAGAAGTAATTAAAGTTTAGGTGGATTATTTAGTATAACATTTAATGAGAATATTTAACTAAATCATATCAACATTTAATTATAATAATTAGGTAAAGCATATATCTAGTGTTTTATGGACTATCTTAGATTTTATATATAGTGTTAATTAGGAAAAATATATAGTTATGGCTGAAACAGGGACTAATGGTTAAAAATATCAAAGCTATATAATCTGCAAAATATGAGAAAACAAGGAAAAAACATCAAACAAAGCAGATTATCTTTGATTTTACATATATATATATATATAGTGTGTTAACTAGGAAAAATATATAGTTATGGCTGAATCATGGACTAATGGTTAAAAATATAAAAGCTATATAATCTGCAAAATATGAGAAAACAAGGAAAAAACATCAAACAAAGCATATTATGTTTTGGATTATTTGAGTGTATTAATTAAATTAGGAGAATGAAAATTTTCTAAAAATCAGCAATTTAGTTACTGCTCAATTAATGAATATTGACTAAAAACATTAAAATATATAAAAGGAATGCAAAACGCGTGTTAACCTTTGGTACAATGTAACGTCTAAAACAAAATATATAAACTGCTTTGTTTTTATTGCTTTTATAAATTTCATATTTTTATAAGAATATATGCCCGAGACGGTCCAAAAAAAATAAATGATCAAAATTCAAGAAAAAAAAACCTACTAAATTATTATATATTCTCTCTTTTATGAAAGATAATTTTTTTATTATATTTTTTATTTCACAATACTTGATTTTTTATTAATCTAATTATTGAATAATTGTGGGAAAGAAAATGCGATTTAAAACAAAATTGATATTTTGTATGAACACTTAATTTTCTTTAATTTGTGTGCTTTTAAAAAAAATCATATATTATAGAACGGATGGGGTATTTTCAAACTCAAGATTCTTTTGGCCCGGACTGACCTTGATTATTAATACTAATTATACAACTATTTTTTGTGCATATTTCTCATGGTATTCGTAAGTTATTCATATTTTGGACCTCATAAAATTGGAAGACAATATATAATATAAAAAGAATATGTCAAGATACTAGCATATATACAATTTTATAATACGATTATTGCTATTTATTTATGGATAGATAATTGTTTTATAAACAAAGTTAATTAAGAATATGTAAGAGTTACTCAGTTATATGATATAGTGAATATATTTAAATTATATTATTGCTAACAATATCATGTTACATTTTTCTAACAAAACAAATTTTTTTTATATAATATATATATTTTTCTTCTTATTGTTATTATTATAGATGATAAGATTACATGTGTATAGAGTTTGGTTGCTGATGAATCAACATGGTCTAATACAGAAGCAACGACGGCGAACGGATCCACGGCAGTCACCGTCAGGGAAACCTTCCGTTTGGCACACGTGTGCGCAGTTAGTGTTAATTAGACACACTCCTTTGAACTTCTCGCTCTTTGACACACACGTGCGAGCCTCCACTGTCACAGGACCCATCCCTGTGACACAAAACATCTCACCATTTTAACAAACACTATATATATATATATATTGTTTTGTAACCACATTGGTGATGTATGTAGAGTGTTATGTATCGAGAATTGAAGATAAAGGTGTGAGTAATATTGAACCTGTAGCAATGAGGATCATGAAGAAGATGAGAGTGGCTGAGATCAAACGCAGAGAAAGCTTCATCTTTTTTTTATTATGTTAGAGAGATGAAAAGAAAACAATTTGTGTGTAGTCAAAAAATAAGGAGGAAGATTGGTTATATATAAAGGGAAAATTAAATGATGCTTTGAAGAAAAAAAAAAGTATTAAGAGGAAATTTTGATGAAACGGTGGTATAAAGTTACTTGCCCCATTTTAATTGATTTTTTAACAAATTTTTTATTTTGTTCCAAAATATTTGATTTTTTTTCTATTTTTTTGTTATTTAATTAAAATTAATTTATATTATTAAATACTTAAATTCTACAAATCAAAGGTAAATATTTATTATGTTTAATTTTTTTTATTGGTTGATTGTAGTATATTTTGAAAAAAAAGAAAATATATTTATGAAAAATTGTTATAAGATTAAATATAATTACACAAACAAAATTATTAAATAATAAATATTTTTTTAATATGTGTGAAATATGTAGAAAATCAAATAAAATGAGACAAATGGAGTATAAAATTGTCTAAAATTGTTAAGAAGTTATTAATGTTTAGGTGGATTATTTAGTATAACATCTAATAACATTAAATGAGTATTTCATGAGAATATTAAGAAACCAAGGTTTATAGATATAGTTAGACTGATAAATATGTATTTTATTAATAATTAGGTAAAACACATATATGTGTTTAATGGACAATCTTTGATTTTATTTATATTAAATTGCATACAAAAGATCATAGAGTTAATTACGAAAAATACATAGTTATGGTTGAATCAGGGACTAAGGGTTAAAAATACTAAAACTATATAATCTGCCAAATAGGAAAAATTAAGAAAAAATCATCAAAAAAGCAGATATATTTGAATAAAAATTGTAATAAAACAGCTATTACATAATTTGGATTTTGTTTAGTGTATTAATTAAAGTAGGTGCATGAAGACTTAGATTCCATCATGCATTGGGTAAAAGATTAATATGAAGTCTTCAAAATTAACCATTTAATTACTGCTCAATTAATAAATAACGAATACAAAATATTTAACCAAAAAAAAAATAACGAATAAAAACACTAGAATTGATGTTTAAAAGAAATGCAAAACGCGTGTTAACCTTTCGGTACAATGTAACGTCTAAAACAAAATATCTAAACTACTTTGTTTTTATTGCTTTTATGATTTTCATGTTTTATAAAGATAGAATATTGTTTGGTGTGTAACAATATATTACACTACATTAATATATTGATTGCCGACACCATAAGAAAATGTAACATGAGTTTTATTCTAAATTATATTTCATTTTAATGGTCATTTATATGTGCTGAGACGGTCCAAAAAAAATTAAAGGATCAAAATTCAAGAAGAAAAAAGGCCTAAAATTACTATTTATTACCAAACTCAAGGTTCTTTTGAGCTCGGCTCGGACCGACCTTGATTATTAATATTGATTATACAACTATTTTGTAAATCTCTTAGTATTCGTAAGTTATTAATAATTTGGATATACAAAATTTATAAAAGTCGCAGAAGGAAAAATAATATATCAAGATATATACTCATAGATAATAAACAATTGTATAACAAATTTTTTGCTATTTATTTATGTATAGATAATTATTTTATCAGCAAAGTTATAAACAAAAACAATTTTATAATCAAATTATTGCTATTTTTCTTTTTTGAGGAATATGCTATTTTTTATGGATAGATAATTATTTTATAAACAAAGTTAAGGGGGAATTTTTTTTTAAAAAATTGTATAAATTAATCAACATTGCAAAGTATTTGCGTACATATAACTTTAAGTGGGCCGAATATTTTGGGATTATTGCCAACAATATCAAGATATTTTTTTCTAACAAAACAAACATTTTTAATAATATAATTTTTTCATTATTATTATGGACGGGTAAGATTACATGTGTAGAGTTCTACTACAATGTGAAATGACACGCGTAGCCACTAATGCTCCATCTGTTACTTCATATTTTGAAACCATATTAATTTTTTATTTTTTTACTTGGTGGTTATTCGACAATGTTTATAAGGCTAATATACACATTAATATGCCTAAAGTTAATAAACACAACTAACAAGATTAAACATTAATTAAATTAAAACTATATACTAAATAAATCCGATTAATATATTAATTCTGACCGACCAACATTCTTCAGCAACACAATAACTCATTTCCTCGTGGTTAATACTTATTTATAGATCCCGATAATTAAAATATGGCAAGTCATTAAAAACATTACAATAAACACACAGTCCACAAAACACAAAGATTTATTACACACAAAACACACACGTGCGAGTACAATACGGCGCCGTATTGTACAGACGATTAAAGATAGAAAAAAAAAGATGAGATCCAACGTTGAGGTGCTCAAGGATTATGAATCAACAGTGTCTAGTGCAGTAACAACGACGTCTGAAACCACGACATTTACCTCCTCCGAATCCTTCGTTATGGCACACGTTACCACAGTTATGTGTACTCACACATGGTCCCTTGAACCTATGACTCTTTGACTCACACGTGCGAGCTTCCACAGCCACTGGACCCATCCCTACACGGTTACACCACACGTTTCAAAACCATATCTTATAACATAGACCTCATCTCTGTTTCAACTTTCATGCATATATGATATAAGTGTTATAAATATGTAAAAAATGTAGAGAAAAGTGAGAAATGAAACCTGTGGCGATGAAGATCATGAAGATAAGAAGAAGAGCTGAGACAAAACGCAGAGAGAGCTTCATTTTTTTTGTTACTTAGAGAGAGAAAGAGAGTGTTGTTGTAATGAGGTAATTGTGAAGTAGATGGAGCCACTTATTTAAAGGGTATAAAAAGTGTAATGAATGATCCAGACTATTTATTAGAATATTCGATTTAAAATATAAATGTTATTTATTTGAATTCTTTTTTTTTCCCCCATATTTGAATTCTTTTTAAAAGTTGTATTTATATACATAAAGAAAAGAAAAAGATTATCTTTGTATACGTTCATATTGTTTTTTTTTGTTGCCAGAGTGGTGTGACCAGACGATATTGTGGCTCTTGTTGCTTTTTCGTTTTAGTTTTTATTTTTTTATTATATGTTTTTGTAATTTTTTTATAATTTTGTGGATATTATTTTTAGGTTTACCGACACTGTAATATTATATGTTAAATTGTTTATTTCTTATGGTCCATAGATATGTAAATGACAAGATACGCAGAGAGATTTTTACCCTTTCCACAAGTCACTCTCCTCGTCACTGAACTTGCAACTTTTATTTCACCATTTAAAATAACTTATATAAATATATATGTGTAAAATAAATAATTGAGGTTGTAGCCCAAAATAATGTAAAAAAATAATAATTGAAGTCGTCAGATAGTACACAGTCGATAATAAATAGTGGTCACGTGAAAAAAGTTAAAGAGTGAGAAGTTGAATGATAGAACCTAAATTGAAAAAAAAATGATGGTTGAAAAAATGTAAAGAAAACTTCGGATTTTTGAAAAATAATTACTAAAAATTAAATATAATTATAACTATTGTCGATATAACATAAATGCATGCACATCAATTTTTAAAAATTTTTTGATAGAAATGTAAATTTGTTTGAGCAAGTGGCAGACAAAAACAAAAGTATTACTTTCTCTTTATCGTGTGACTTTTAGATAAAGTAGTTGTACACGTTTTCCTTTTCTCACTTCACATTTAATCTAATTGAACTTTTTTTTTTAATTTGTAAAAATAAACAAATAAAGTTAATTACAATTGAAGTTCTTGTAACTTTTTATTTTTATTTTTCAACTATATCACTAGATTCTGCTAATCTTAGTTAATTGCGTTTATAAAAAAGCATGTTTGGTACTAAATTTACAAAAATAATATTAAATACTGTGATCTATTAAACTGAGCTTTGTCTCTCCTACGGCTAGTTTTACACATGTTCCCGAAGATATTAAGACACTTGAGATATTAAATTTTTAAAAACTCAGAAGAAAACAAAAGAAGACAGAAGAATCTAACCCATGAGAAGAGAAGCAAGAATCTCTCCCATTGTTTTCTCAGGTGTATCTCCACCTTCATCTACATCAACACCTGACTCTAAAACCGCAGCATCTAGAACCAGTTTTCGCTTTGCAATCTCGTAGATGTTCTCATCCACCGTCGATTTCGTCACTAATCTGTTTTTATTACCAAAGTGGTTAGATTAAACATATGAACACAAGAGGATGCTTAGGTTTTAAAGCTCTCAAACCTGTAAATGGTGACTGGCTTTGTTTGACCGATACGATGGCATCTGTCTTCAGCTTGCCGATCAATTTGTGGGTTGAAATCCATGTCGTGGATGATTACAGTGTCTGCTCCGGTTAAGTTCAGACCTTGACCACCTGCTCTTGTTGACAATAGACAAGCGAATATCGACTTATCGTTGTTGAATGTGTCGACTATGGTTTGTCTATCTGTGACTTGAGTACTGTAAAAACCAATAAAGTTAACGACTTGAGCTTTTTTGTTGAATCTCTAAGTATGTAGAGTGTGTTTTGTTACCTGCCGTCGAGTCTTCGGTATGTGACTCCAATAACATCGAGTGTCCATTCTAGGATATCGAGCATTGATGTCCATTGGCTGAAAATTAGAACGCGGTGACCGGATTTTTTCAACGAAGGGAGAACTTGAGCTAGTGTCTGATACATAAGTGGGAAGTAGTAGAGCTGGTTAGGTTATTTGCTTTACTAAGAGGGAACAAGAATAGAGAAGAACATTGCTTACTCGACATTTTGCTGAGAGCATAACATGATCATCTGAAAGAGTTCCTTTTTTATCATTAACGCCAAATTGGAACAAAAGCTGCAAGAGAATTAACCGCTAGTAAGTTCAAGTTAATGTGTTCAATCTGTAACATGTATGTTTATGGATTCTAAATTGTTTATGGAAAGAGAAAAATTTACCTGGTGGATACGGAAATCGTTGTAACCCTTGAGTTCGTCGATAACTCTTTCCAAGGAACACTCAAATCCAAATGCACCTACTGGGTGCAACTTTCTTGCGATGCGAATGACATCCTCATCGCTGTATATTCGCCTAATTAACAATGGATGATTTGCAATCTGGAGCACCAAGAATCGGAAAAAAAAAATATTATATTTGGGACAAAATAGGAACGACTGAGTATTGATCTGAAATGGAGATTATTACCTTCCGGAATTGAGTAAAATAATTTGAGATTTGACGCTTAGGAAGTGCCTTGGCTAAAGAAGTCAAGGATTTCGACGAAAGCTTCAAAAGCCGTGCTTGAGAAGCAGCGCGATATTCCTCTATGGCTTCTTTATATGTATCTTCTTGTTTTTTTTCCATAGATACATACTCAACCTGCATTGGATTGTTCTTGCTTCATTACAGAGCGGAATAAATAAGGCAGGACAAAAATGTTGAGAGATTGCAGCTTGAAAATTTAACATCCTGTAGATGAATGTAAGATATAACCATACCCGCTGTATCTTTGGAACGAGTTGCTGCATGACATCAGATTTCAAACGCCTTAAGATGAAAGGACCCAAAATAGATTTCATTCTTGTAATCAACTCGGTATCTTCCGCATTTAACAACTTCTTCAAGTCAACATTCTCAGTAGTAAATATATCAGGCAACATGAACTCCAACAGTGACCATAGCTCCTGCATAGATTGCCATACGCAAAGGAATTAGGACAAATTTTGAATCTGAATTCACAAGATAATACAATAGCATGATCACATAGAGATATGTCCTCGATAGTAAGCAATTAAGATCTCAAACCAAAAAGGATAAAACGTGAACAGATGAAAAGAAACCAACCGTACATGTAAATCATTTTGAAGAGGCGTTCCTGTCAGCATTAGACGTTGGTTTGCGTTTCTGGCTACAGACATCAAGTTTTTCCACCTATAACTATTCTTATCCTTCAACGCATGGGCTTCATCCATCAGAACACAGCTCCAGCGCCACCGTTTTAGTACTTTTCGGTCATCTTTCTGTTGTTCACTGTAAATTCCAATATCTGTGATTAACATGTTCACCAGGAAAAACCAAAATACATAACAAAAAAAAAGCATCAAGACTAGTTTAAGTTGCACCTATGTCGTTCAAATAGAGAATAGCAAACAAGAAGCACATTAAATGGTGGCGGCTTCCCAGCTTTTGACAAAGAGCTCAATTCTCTTGAATAGGCTGCTCTTGCAGCCCCATGATACTGGAGCACACTAAATGATGGACACCATTTTTTGAGTTCTCTCTCCCAGTTTTCCAAGACAGAGGCCGGGCATACAATCAAATGAGGACCAGGATCATTGTTCAAGTGACTTAAGAGTGTTAAATATGTGATTGCCTGATAATAAGAGCAACATTAGCCTAGTAAAGAAACAAAGGCGACTTGAGAGAAAAAAAAATACAGAGCACAATGCACCTGAATAGTCTTTCCAAGACCCATCTCATCAGCTAGAATGGCTGCACCCAATAGGAATTGCAATTATAAATAAACAGCTAGAAAGTAGATACAGTAAAGGAAATATCAATACAGATCCAAAACTAGTATATGTACCTCCCTCAATTCCCTTCTTATACAACAGAAGAAGAAAATTAACACCAACTAACTGGTACGGCTTGAGTATAGGCTGAAAATCAGAATCCTCTGCTCTACAGGCTTCATCAATATCCGTCTGCGATCATCATAGAATTAACCTCAAAAGTGAATCTATAAATTTAACAAGATCACTGACTCAACAAACTACCGAATATATCTAATCAACCCCATTTACCAATTAGCTCAGGAACACATTCTAGATTATTTCAAAGCAGCAACTTTGTAGCTGAGTCATGCAGCCTAAATGTCGAGCAGAGTTGTAATTATGAGCGGAGCATCAAAATCTTTCAAATCCTAATTAACGAAAGTATAATAAAGGTAAGACTCTTCTTCACAGAACTTTCTTCACCAAATTCTAGCAAAAATGATCGGCAGAATCTAGAAATCGAGAAGACCAGAGATATGTCAATACCTGTGTGACAATCCTCACAGTAGATGTCTCCACTTCTGCGTACCTATCACATGTTGTAGCCCCTGAAGAGCTACCATAAAGCTCCTTCCTAAGATCCGCCGAGATTTTGGCACACTTCTGCAGTGCCTTCCCCACCACATCCTCATCTTCATCCTCTGCTGCCCCTCCTCCACCTTCATCCTCACTAAAACTCAACTCATCCTCACCATCAAACTCATCATCACTCCCTTCTTCATCTTCAACCACAAATCGCCGACCAGCTCGAGCAGCTCGCATCACAACCTTCGTCTCCTCTTCTTCCTCTTCATCTTCCAACAACAAATCCCCTCCTCTCACATTCTTCTCCTCTGAATCCGATTCCCGTAAGTCCTGTACCTCAACACAATCGTCGCTACTAGTACTCTCCACCCCAATCGCCGTCGAAGGTCTCCTAAACGCAAACGACTCAATCGAAGGAGGCGAAGGATTCGCCGGACGCGTCCTCTTCGGTGTCCGTGGCCGTTTAAGAACACGCGAAGGATTAAACAAGTGATTCGACTTCGCCCATTCCTCCTCCGTGATTTCGTCGAAATCGCGTTTCATCTCTCCCAAGAATTTCGCACCTCCCACTATGTCCAACAAAAAAAAAATCTGATCAAAAATTAAACACCCAAAAAAATAAAAAATTTCACATGAAAACCCTAGAAAAAAAGTAATATCTCCGTCAATGGAAGACAAGCTTCACAAATATTTTTTTTTAATGTAACTTCGAATTTCGTTTTAAGAAGAAAGTCAAAGATTCAAAGAAAGGCACAAGACTTAACAACGTGTTACTTTTCACAAAAGAGCGGCATCTTAGAAATGCTTAGCGCGCGGTCTAATGTTGCCTACTCTCATTTGGGCCGGGCTCAAGGCCCATTTATTAATAGGCCCTACTTATCGTATATCTCTCCCAATAGGAAAATCAAATTTACTTGATATATTTTTATTTGTTATATTTATCTTAAATAAAATAAAGATATTTAAATTGGGCCCCAGTATTATCTTGGGTCGGGTCAACATATAAGTAAGAACAAATCTGGTTCAAAATAAAGAAAATTTCCTTATTTTTTCAATTTCCTTTTCTCGGTCGAATCTTAAAAGTTTACTTATTTATGCGATCGTCTCCTGATCCCTAGATTTGTGAGGTAGCCTATAAATAAACGGGTTCTCTTGTTTTGCAGAACAAACAAAAAAAATCTACTTGTCTTCTGGGTTTTAGAAATTTGTGTGATTGAAGACTAAAGAGTGTTTTTTTCTCGCTTTTGACAATGGTATCTTCTCGTAATAAACAGAGTTTAGTTTCATCTTTTCTTGAGATAGCCGTTGGAGAAACAAACAAAACAGCACGAAAGTTCTTAAAGGTAGTAACTTTGTTTCTCATTCTTCCTATGATCGGCTTATGGTTTAGTGTAAAAGAGCTTAGCTTTGATTACACTCTTCAGAGCTTTCTGCTTCTGGGTTGTTGTTTTTTTTCAATTTTAGGTTAGGGTTTAGTGAAATAGAAACAATTTGTCGAACAATCCGTGTAAATTTCGGGTACTGAGTAAAAGTTTGATGCCAAAACAATGCTAGGGTTTTGTATTTTGCTTAAGCTCGTTAATGTATTGGGATTAGTTTTTGTTTTATGCAAAACTAAAATAGTGGAATTTGTTGTTTTAAACAGGCTACAAATTGGAAACTTGAGGAGGCTATTCATCTCTTTTACATTGAACATGAAAGTAGAATGCTTTCTTCTGCTCCTCCTTTTTTTAGGCCAGAGCCTTATGATGATCATTGGGGGTAAGATGATAATAATCACAAAGCTTTATACTTTAAAACACTCATTTGATTACTAACTTATTGCTCTCGTTTTATATATATCTTAGGATGAGTTCAAATGCTGTAAGCACTGATTGAGACCAAACCCCTCCTCCTTTACCTGTTACTAGATGCACTCTTTATGCAGACCCCGCGTATTACAGGTTAGTCTTTGACTCTTTGTTCATTCTCTGTTTGTTTTGAATCTGGTCTCAATTTTGAAGACTTTAATCCTTGAGATCACTTTTTACAGAGAAAGATCCCAGCCTGCATCAAGTTCTTTGGTTGCATCCCCTAACTTTAGTGGTGAGCAGCAACACACAGGGACATGGGAACCATACCAGAGTGATTCCTCCACATCAGCATCTACTCCTGAGGATAGCTTAGCCTCCTTGTACAGTCCTCCTTTTCATCTAATGTTCCATGGCTCTTTTGATCTGGTATGGAGATTTTCTTGTGCTTTTTAATAAACATCAACGCTGTTGCCTAAACGGTTGTTAACATTGTGCATCTGTTCTTGTTTTTTTATCAGGGGAAATCTGCTGCTTCTGCTCAAGATAAATGGCTTCTTGTTAACTTACAATCTACTAAAGAATTCACCTCTCATATGCTTAATCGAGATACATGGGCAAATGAGGCTGTTTCTCAAGCCATTAAGAGCAATTTCATCTTCTTGCAGGTAACTAACAAAGACAAACTTTTGAAATTCTCTTTTTGCTTTAAACATTTGCTAATGGCGTCTTCCGGGGACTCAGGTAAATGATGATACAATAGAAGGTCAAAAGATTTGCACGTTCTACAAGCTCCAAACCGTTCCTGTTGTGCTTGTAATTGATCCAATTACAGGGCAAAAGATGCATTCATGGCATGGAATGGTCGCACCTGAGATACTCCTAGAGGTAACTAATCAATTCCACTACACAAATCCTATACCAAAACATGTATTTTCACTAACTTTTTGTACATCTTTAGGGCTTAGTACCGTTCATGGACGCTGGCCCTAGTCACCATCTCGCTTCTCTTTGTAAAAGACTACCAAAAGACATGAGCTCTTTAACCGCTCAGTCCAACTCCAAAGGTTAGTTGCTAAACTTTGCCCGCGGTTTCTTGAAAAAGAATCGATTTTTTATTGACTTATGTTGGTTAAAGATGATGTAGTGAATGAGAACGATAAAGAATTGCTAAGAACTATGATTGCTTGTTTAGATATGAACAAGAAAGAGTCAGCAGATACAGCAACATCTGAGGAAATGCTGTGTGAAAACGATGAAACGTGTTCATTAAACGCAATGGCTACATTCCCATCTTTACCTGAAGAACCAAAGAGTGATGATAGGAGCGTTTTATGCAGAGTTGGGATTCGTCTCCCTAATGGAAGAAGGATTCAAAGAAACTTCCTTAAAACAGACAGTATTCAGGTTCTTGCAGCTTATGAAATTGATCAAGATTGTTTCGAGTTTTGTTGTGTTTTAGATTATTGATTTGTTGGTTTTGTTATGTGTATGCAGTTGCTATGGTCGTTTTGCTATTCAGAGCTTGAGGAAACAGAGAGGAAGCCGTTAAAGCTTATGGAAGCAATTCCAGGTGCTTCCAAAACAGTAGAATTTGACTCTGGTTTAACGTTTGAAGAATCTGGACTTGCTAATTCAATGATCTCAGCTACTTGGGAATGATTAAAAGATAATAACTTTACTAAATAGGAGTAGTGTATTTCATTGATTATGAAATCTTTTTTTTTTTTTTGACGAGAATTGATTTTGAATTTATAATATTTAATAAATGATTTTTTTTGAATATAGTATTTTTTATGTTTAAAAATTATGTAGTAGGAAGGAAAAATTAAATTAAGATATAAGATTAAATTAAATTAACATTTTTTTTTGACACATTAAATTAACATTTAAGATTATAAGTACTAATTATTTTAGACGCAAATTTAAGGCGTAATTTGTTGATTTTGTGGGCAATAATCGAGTCATATGATGGGCCTAGTGTAGGCCCAATAGATTTGGTTTAGACAAGACACGAGATTTTGTATATGTTATGTCGGTTTGGAGATTTTTGTTTTTTGAGAGTTACATATCATGTAAAATCGTCCACGTGTTTTGCAGATATTGGTTTTTTCTAATTAAAAAGAAGTAACATATTTTTTAGAATATTTATTAATTATACTAAATAATAACCATAGAGATATATGTGAGAAATAATTGTCAGCATAGAAAATATCACTAAAATAGATTATTTATTGATATAATCATAATAATAAATTCATTAATGGAAACTGAAGTTTTGATGGGCCTTTTAATTGAGTACATTATTGGGCCTTGTGGCCCATAAAATAAGAGGCTTATATTCTTAGAAACATTACCGTAGACATGCTAAAAACGTTTATGTAATTCTCTCCTTTTATTGTCGTTGGCGTAAGAAATACTTGAATAAAATGTAACGATGAATTATTGTCACACATGACAAATCTACGTAATTTTATTTTTGTGCCGTAGATAACAAGTGAATTTCAACAATACTAAAATCACACTCGCTCCATTTTTTAATATAATTTTTTTAAACAAATGTAGACATGATATCAATAAACCAATTAAAATGACTAAAATTGTATTATTTTTTAAATGATTACAATAGTTGAATTATAACTTTCTATGCATTGAAACTACATATAATTCCTTATAATTTGTAACAAGAAAGTATACTAAAACATCTTATATTTTGAAACAAGAATACATTTGTTTTACAGATACATTTGTAACGGTAAAAATTTTAAATTATATATTTTCAAACTATTGAAATAGAATTTAATAAATTTTCACCGCAACGTGTCATGTATGCAAAATATACAAAAATTTTATACCAAATTTATTTTCTTAACAAATAAAAAAAGAAACGCCAACAATAAAATAAACAAAACCACGCGCACGCAACACGTGTCGATAATTTAAATTTATATTTTACATATAAGTTTAAATAACTTAGAAAAGTTAGTTTCAAAATTTATAGAAAAAAATCTAATCATTTTAAGAAGAAAAAGAAAATTATAAATGATGTATAGAAATTAAAATGGATATTATCATAGATTCTTTATAAAAAAATTAAAAGAAAGAAAAGTAAAGTAGAAGAAAACCTAAAGAGTTAAATGTAGAGAAAACGAGGGTTTTGTCTTAAAGCCCCACCAGAAAGAAAGGTGGACCCTACACCACACCCCCGCATGTGGACACTTTTCACCGTTTTAACAGCGACACCCAAACCGTAACCTAAGTAGTAAATTAATTTAATTTATTATTAATTAAGTAAATAATGAAGTCACTTAATTATTTATAATAAATATTAAAAAAAATTATAGAAAAAAATGACAGATAGAGAGAGAAGACAACAATAGCTACATACTTTTCAAGATATTATCATATATATGAGTTATTAAATTAAAGAAGAAGAACACAAAAACAAAATAAATTAAAGAGAGAGAAGTTAGAGAGAGAAAAAGATATAGGGCTTTTTGAGGTTTGTCTTTGTATAACAAATCCATATATATATATATATATATATATGTTATATAGTGTTTTCTTCTTCATCATCATCATCATCAACATCTTCTTCTTCTTGGATCTTTTCTTTACCTCTGATTTTAAGCTTTTTTTCATTTTTTGTTTTCTTTCTCTTGATCTCAGGTACATATTATAAACTTTTCTTCTTCTTCTTCTTCCTCTTCAAAAACATACAAAAAATTTTAATAAAATAAAACAAACCCTTGATTTTGTTTTTGCTCTTTGTTCCTTCTATGTCTTGTAGTGATAATTCTTTTTATTTTATTTTTTTATATATATTATATATAAAATATAAAATTAATTTTCATGTCGTCAATCTCTATGGACTCTTCCTGTTCTTAATTATAATTCCTCACCTTCGTTTTCTTGTGTTATTTGATTTTATATTTTTTTAGATGGAAAAGATCATCATGTCGTCATCATCGTACAACAACAACAACACAAGTATTGTTCCTTCTTCTTCATCAGCTTCTCCTCTTCCTTTCTTCATCACCACCGCCACCATCTCCTCCTCCGCCGCCGGAGATAACGATTTTCATCAGAAAGATTCAACTTTTATGTCAATGATTCAACAACCTAATAACCCTTCCTCAACTCCTCCTCCTCCTCCTCCTAAGAAACGAAGAAATCAACCTGGAAATCCAAGTAAGTACATAATCAAGAACCCTAATCTTGATTTGTGTTTGTGTTTAATTACATTCATCAAGATTTCATTATCATTTGATGATAAACACAACAAAAACATGATCAATTTCATGTATTTGTCAACACTTTTAATTGATTAATTAATTAATCAAAATCTTTCTTTTATTTTTTTAGGTCCAGATGCAGAAGTGATAGCTTTATCACCAAGAACACTAATGGCTACAAACAGATTCATATGTGATGTATGCAACAAAGGGTTTCAAAGGGAACAAAATCTACAACTTCATAGAAGAGGACATAATCTTCCATGGAAACTTAAACAAAAATCAACAAAAGAAGTGAAGAGGAAAGTGTATCTATGTCCAGAGCCCACGTGCGTCCACCATGACCCCTCACGTGCTCTCGGAGACTTAACCGGAATCAAGAAACATTACTATCGGAAACATGGTGAAAAAAAATGGAAATGTGAGAAATGTTCAAAACGTTACGCAGTTCAATCAGATTGGAAAGCTCACTCCAAAACTTGTGGTACTAAAGA